>CM065589.1:540792937-541047758 GCA_033119425.1 Bufotes viridis | reverse complement strand
TGATAAAGGTGTCAAATTTATCCATAGCCGTTTTCCCTCCGGAGTAGCATGGTATGCAACAGAGAGATTGTCCGATGAAGACAGATGTTACAAGCATTAGAAGCCACATGATCTGGATAGAACCAGACATCTTTAGTAAAATCGCTTCCTGTAGCAAATAATCACTAAGGACGCAAGAGAGCAGAACTATGTCCCACTGAGAAGACAACAACACTGCACAGGTTAAAGGATCAGAGGCCGGTTAAGGGACAATGTCTTTATGACATCATCAGAATATGCTAATGAGGCTCTGAAACAAGCAATTGGATTGGTGGAAAATGTCATTATGACATAATCATATGAATATGCAAATTAGGCTCCAAAACAAATAAGCCATTGCATTGGTGGAAAATGTAATTATGACATCATCATATGCAAACGGAAAACCACTAGACAGTATGGGGACGAGCGATAGCATAGCGATCACTCCTGTCCGTGCTGCGGAGGAGATCGCTGCATGTAATAGCAGCATTCTCCTCCACTAGCGAGCAGGCGATTATCGGGATTGAACACTTCCCTCCCAACAATCGCATGCTCAATCGGCCTTTGTAATACAGGCTTTACATGCAGTAGTAAGATGATTTTTATGGTGGAAGTGGGGCCCCTTTTACTTACTGTGCCCTTGTGCAGCTGCACTGGTTGGACATATGGATGTCCGCCCGTAAATTACATAATCAGCATACAGGACACATTCCAGGCACGGGCTAATTACACACATGCTACAGGGTAATCAAGTTGAAAGATAACCAAACAATAGTGTTGAGCGAACAGTTCGAGCATAGTTCGGGGTCGTACCGAATTTTGGGGTGTTCGTGACACGGACCCGGACCCGAACATTTTCAAAAAGGTTCGGGTTCGGTTCCGTTGTTCGGCGATTTCTTCCCGCTTTCTGAAGGGCTGCACAGCAGCCAATTAGCTAGCGTTTTACTTCTTGCCCTAGGAAGCCATCACAGCCATGCCTACTAATGGCATGGCTGTGATTGGCCAAGTGCAGCATGTGACCCAGCCTCTATTTAAGCTGGAGTCACATAGCGCCGCACGTCACACTGCTCTGATTAGTGTAGGGAGAGGACGCAGCTTCTGTGAGGGCGAGATTAGGCAGGGAAAAGTCAGCAACAGCACCTAATGAACTGATCGATCTACAGCAGTGAATGATTCAACTTCTGCTAGATAATTGCTCACTGGTTTTTAGGCTGCACAGAGCGTTTTTCTGTCACTTTTTTCTGGGGTGATTGGCAGCCACTTTGTGACTTGTGGTGCACCAGAACAAGCTGCCACCAAGTCCATCAATCCATCATTATTAGTTTTTTTTTTGCTATATCCTACATCAGGGGCTTGGCTGTGCTTATTGTCACCCCTAGAAACTCAGGATACCAATTTCTATATTTTATTAAGTGGTTAAATACAATTGCCAAAATACAAATCCCCTAAATCTGGTGTTCCAGCTTTGGCTAGCCAAGTGTAATACTGTCTGCTGTCTGGCAAAGGATAGATTATTTTCTGTGGTGAAATTCAATTGCCAAAATAGCAATACCCTGAATCTAGTGTCCCAGCAGTGGCTGGCAAAGTATAATAGTGTCCGCCAAAACATATATTTTGTTCTGGGGTGAAATTCAATTGCCAAAATAGCAATACCCTGAATCTGGTGTTCCAGCAGTTGCAGGCCTAGTTTAAATCTGTCTGTAACAGGGTATATTTTGTTCTGGGGTGAAATTCAATTGCCAAAATAGCAATACCCTGAATCTGGTGTTCCAGCAGTTGCAGGCCTAGTTTAAATCTGTCCGTAACAGGGTATATTTTGTTCTTGGGTGAAATTCAATTGCCAGAATAGCAATACCCTGAATCTGGTGTCCCAGCAGTGGCTGGCAAAGTATAATAGTGTCCGCCGAAACATATATTTTGTTCTGGGGTGAAATTCACTTGCCAATATAGCAATACCCTGAATCTGGTGTTCCAGCTGTTGCAGGCCAAGTGTTAATCTGTCCGTAAAAGGGTATATTACACTCAAGGTGTATATACAAGTGCTGAGAGTGTCATCCTCAATAACTTCACACGCTACCGTGCATCTCCCATTGTATTTCTGTCCGTTAAAGGGTATATTACACAAAGTGTTAAAATACAATTGCTGAAGGAATAATCCTAAATATTTTTTAACACGCTACTGTGCATTTGCAAGTGTAAATCTGTCCATCAAAGGATATCTTTAATCCAGGGTCTAAATATTAGGCCTACAATTGTTATTTCCTATATCAGTGGTTAATGCTGTGCCTGGATTAGTGTAATACGGTACATAAATAAATAGGCAGATAGTGTTAGGTGCCTGTAAAAATAGGCCTGAATTTGAAATCAATACATTGGGCCAAATATTTTTTTTCTTATTGTGGTGCTTGGTTAACGGTAACAATGAGGAAAACATCTAGTAAGGGACAAGGATGCGGTCGTGGTGGTGTTAGTGGACCCTCTGGTGCTGGGAGAGGACGTGGCCATTCTGCCTTAGCCACACGTCCTAGTGAACCAACTACCTCAGGTTCCAGTACCCGCCAGAATTTACAGCGATATTTGGTGGGGCCCAATGCCATTCTAAGGATGGTAAGGCCTGAGCAGGTACAGGCACTAGTCAATTGGGTGGCCGACAGTGGATCCAGCACGTTCACAACGTTATCTCCCACCCAGTCTTCTGCAGAAAGCATACAGGTGGTGCCTGAAAACCAAGCCCATCAGTCTGTCACATCACCCCCATGCATATCAGGGAAACTGTCTGAGCCTCAAGTTATGCATCAGTCTCTTATGCTGTTTGAAGACTCTGCTGGCAGGGAATCCACCTAGCCCTTCCCCAGTGGTGGAAGACATAGAATGCACTGATGCACAACCATTGATGTTTCCTGATGATGAGGACATGGGAATACCACCTCATCGGAGTCCGCACGTCTCTGATGATGATGACAAAACACAGGTGCCAACTGCTGCGTCTTTCTGCAGTGTGCAGACCGAACAGGAGGTCAGGGAGGAAGACTGTGTGGAAGACGATGCGACCCCATATGGAATGAAGGTCGTGCCACTGACTTTCATAGTTCAGAGTAAGAGGCAGTGGTGAGACTGAGCCAACAGCATAGCAAAAGAGGGATCAGGGGGCAAAAGCAGAACAGCCGCCGCCAAGAGAGTTCGCCTGCTACTGGCCACCGCCACCAGGGACCGAGCACCCCAAAGGCAGCTTCAAGGAGTTCCCTGGCATGGCACTTCTTTAAACAATGTGCTGACGACAAGACCCGAGTGGTTTGCACGCTGTGCTATCAGAGCCTGAAGCACGCCTTAACACAACCTGCATGACCAGGCATCTACATGCAAAGCATGAACTGCAGTGGAGTAAACACCTTAAAAGCAAGTAACTCACTCTGGCTCCCCCTGCTCCCTCTTCTGCTGCTGCCTCGGCCTCTTCCTCCGCCTCTGGAGGAACGTTGGCACCTGCCGCCCACCAAACAGTGGATGTGCCACCGACACCACCACCTGCATCACCCAGCATCTCCACCATGTCACACGGCAGCGTTCAGCTCTCCATCTCACAAACCTGGAAGAGAAAGCGTAAATTCCCACCTAGCCACCCTCGAGCCCTGGGCCTGAATGCCAGCATTTCTAAACTACTGGCCTTTGAAATGCTGTCATTCATGCTGGTGGACACAGACAGCTTCAAACAGCTGATGGCCATGGCACAGTATGTTGTTCCCACCGCCATTACTTCTCCAAGACAGCTGTGCCTTCCCTGCACAACCAAGTATCCGATAAAATCAAGTGTGCACTGCGCAACGCCATCTGTGGCAAGGTCCACCTAACCACAGATACGTGGACCAGTAAGCACGGCCAGGGACGCTATATCTCCCTAACTGCACACTGGGTTAATGTAGTGGCAGCTGGGCCCCAGGAGGAGAGTTCCTTGGCGCATGTCCTTCCGCCACCAAGGATCGCAGGGCATCATTCTTTGCCTCCTGTAGCCTCCTCCTCCTACTCGGCTTCCTCCTCCTCTGCTTCCACCAGCTCATCCAGTCAGCCACACACCTTCACCACCAACTTCAGCACAGCCCGGGGTATACGTCAGCAGGCTATTCTGAAACTCATATGTTTGGGGGACAGGCCCCACACTGAGCAGGAGTTGTGGCGGGGTATTGAACAACAGACCGACGAGTGGTTTCTGCCGGCTGGTGGTGTGCGATAATGGGCGAAATCTCGTCGTAGCTCTGGGACTAGCCAGGTGGAACTCCATCTTGCACATGCTGGAGAGACTGTGCGAGCAGCAGTAGGCCATAGTGGAGTTTCAGCTGCAGCACGCACGCGTCAGTCGCACTGCGGAACAGCACCACTTCACCACCAATGATTGGGCCTCCATGCAAGACCTGTGTGCCCTGTTGCGCTGTTTCGAGTACTCCACCAGCATGGCCAGTGGCCATGACACCATTATCAGCGTTACAATACCACTTCTATGTCTCCTTGAGAAAACGCTTAGGGCGATGATGGAAGAGGAGGTGGCCCAGGAGGAGGAGGAGGAGGAGGATGAGGGGTCATTATTAGCACTTTTAAGGCTAGTCTGTTAGAAGTGGCTCACAGGGAGGTTTTTTGCAACAGCAGAGGCAAGGTACAAATGTGGCCAGCCAGGGCCCACTACTGGACGACGAGGAGGATGAGGAGGAGGTGGAGGAGGATGAGGATGAAGCAGGTTCACAGGGGGGTGGCACCTGACACAGCTCAGGCCCATCACTGGTGCATGGCTGGGGGGATACAGAGGACGATGACGATACGCCTCCCACAGAGGACAGCTTGTCCTTACCTCTGTGGAGCCTGGCACACATAAGCGGCTACATGCTGCAGTGCCTGCGCAAACGACAGCAGAGTTGCCCACATTTTAACGAGTGCAGACTACTGGGTTGCCACTCTGCTGGATACAAAGACAATGTGCCCACTTTACTTCCTGCACTGGAGTGTGATAGGAAGATGCGCGAGTACAAGCGCACGCTGGTAGAGGCGCTCCTGAGAGCATTCCCAAATGTCACAGGGAAACAGGTGGAAGCCCAAGGCGAAGGCAGAGGAGGAGCAAGAGGTCGCCAACGCAGCTGTGTCACGGCCAGCTCCTCTGAGGGCAGGGTTAGCATGGCAGAAATGTGGAAAAGTTTTGTCTCCACGCCACAGCTAACTGCACCACCACCTGATACGGAACGTGTTAGCAGGAGGCAGCATTTCACTAACAGCAAACGTGGACAAGCTGACGTTCATAAAAATGAACCAGGCATGGATCCCACAGGATCTGTCCCTCCATTGTGCAGAATAGACATGTATAACTGCCTCCCCCTCAACCATGTATTCTTGTACTCCGGGGCACTTCTTTATTGAATCCTCATTTTTTTAACTTTACCATGATCTTGCGGTGCAAACCAAAGTTGAATGAACCCCTCCTCAATCTGGGTGCCGGGGCCTAAATAACTAAAAGTGGCCTTCTCCAGTAGTCGGTAATATGACCCATGATTCTCTGCTGTGGGACCTCTCTCCTCTGTCTTGGTGCTGGGGCCTAAATAACTGAAAGTGGCCTTCTCCAATGGTGGGTGACATGATGCATGATTCCTTGCTGTGGGACCTCTCTCTCTGTCTGGGTGCTGGGGTCTAAATAACTGAAAGTGGCCTTCTCCAGTGGTGGGTGATATGACGCAAGATTCCTTGCTGTGGGACCTCTCTCCTCTGTCTGGGTGCTGCGGCCTAAATAACTGAAAGTGGCCTTTTCCAATGGTGGGTGATATGACGCTTGATTCCTTGCTGTGGTACCTCTCTCCTCTGTCTGGGTGCTGGGGCCTAAATAACTGAAAGTGGCCTTCTCCAGTGGTGGGTGATATGACGCATGATTCCTTGCTGTGGGACCTCTCTCCTCTGTCTGGGTGCTGGGGCCTAAATAACTGAAAGTGGCCTTCTCCAGTGGTGGGTGATATGACGCATGATTCCTTGCTGTGGGACCTCTCTCCTCTGTCTGGGTGTTGGGGCATAAATAACTGAAAGTGGCCTTTTCCAGTGGTGGGTGATATGACACATGATTCCTTGCTGTGGGAACTCTCTCCTCTGTCTTAGTGCTGGGGCCTAAATAACTAAAAGTGGTCTTCTCCAGTGGTGGGTGATATGATGCATGATTCTCTGCTGTGGGACCTCTCTCCTCTGTCTGGATGCTTGGGCCTAAATAACTGAAAGTGGCCTTCTCCAGTGGTGGGTGGTATGACGCCTTATTCATTGCTGTGGGACCTCTCTCCTCTGTCTGGGTGCTGGGACCTAAATAACTGAAAGTGGACTTCTCCAGTGGTGGGTGATATGACACATGATTTCTTGCTGTGGGTCCTCTCTCCTCTCTCTGGGTGCTGGGGCCTAAATAACTGAAAGTGGCCTTCTCCAGTGGTGGGTGATATGCCGCATGATTCTCTGCTGTGGGACCTCTCTCCTCTGTCTGGGTGCTGGGGCCTAAATAATTGAAAGTGGCCTTCTCCAGTGGTGGGTAATATGACACCTTATTTCTTGATGTGGGACCTCTCTCCTCTGTCTGGGTGCTGGGGCCGAAATAACTGAAAGTGGCCTTCTCCAGTGGTGGGTGATATGACGCATGATTCTCTGCTATGGGTCCTCTCTCCAATTGATATTGGTCAATTTTTATTTATTTTATTTTATTTTAATTCATTTCCCTATCCATATTTGTTTGCTGGGCATTTACCTTCATTTTGCTGCCTTTTGCAGCCCTCTAGCCCTTTCCTGGACTATTTTACAGCCTTTTTAGTGCCCAAAAGTTTGGGTCCCCATTGACTTCAATGGAATCGGCCGAACTTCTCGAACCCGAACATCCAGGTGTTCACTCAACTCTAATCAAGAGATCTTTGGTGTTTACTTATCTAAAGAAGTATAATCCAGATATTGTGTTACTGCAAGAAACGCACCTACAGGGGGGGAAAGTGGTTGCTCTACTGCGTCCTTGGGTAGGTCCAACGTATCATGCAGTGTACTCAAATTATGCTAGAGGTGTCTCAATATTAATTGCTAAGAGTCTCCCGTTTCAAATAATCTCTGTACAATTGGATCCACAGGGCAGATATGTAATGTTACATGTCAACATTTGGGGGTTGCAATACTTAATTGTGCTAGACCTGATTATAGCCAAAATAGCAGTGTTCCCAGGGGTGTCCTGCATTATTATGGGGGACTTTAATGCCACCCTAGATCCAATACGGGACAAATTAAATACCCAGACCTCTCACAATAATGTAGTTTCATGTTGGGCTGATACTTACAGCCTAATAGAGATGTGGCGTTATTTACATCCCACAGATACACAATTCTCGTGCTACTCCGCTTCCCCTGGCTCATTATACCGTATAGATCTAGCCTTTGTCAGCAAAGATCTGTAACCTTACATCAGGTCTAGTGAGTATCTGCCGAGAGGCGTTTCGGATCATGCCCCCCTCTTTCTGATTATGTCCCAGCCATTGGCGCCGGCCGATAAACGATGGCGGTTGAATCCCATGTGGCTAGACATTTTACCGGTGGTGGGAGACTGTATATATGTCATGGGAGATTACTGGATAGAAAATAAAGGATCTTCAAATCCCCTAGTGGAATGGGATGCTTTTAAAACGGTGATGAGGGGCGCACTGATTTCCACGATAGCAACTTACAGAAAGGAACTAAATGTCAAGAGGACAAAATTGGAGGAAGAACTAATAGATAGTGAGAGGATGTACATATCAGATCCGTGTAGTGAGAACCAAAATGAGTGGCTAGACGCGCAGCGAAGGTTTAATCTACATTTAACTGAGTACACTCAAAAGAAACTCTTGAATCAAAGACAAACCATCTTTTCAGATGGGGACAAGTGTGGTAGAACTCTTGCGTATCTGGCCAGATCTGAAACCCAGCAAACGATAGTGACAGGAATCCTGAACGAACAGGGAGAGTTGTTGAGGGAGCCTAAAGATGTATGCCGTCAATTTGCCTCCTACTATACTACATTATATACCCCTAAAACCACGAACGCTCCGGAAAAGATTGCTAAATTCCTAACAGGTATCAGCATCCCCTCTCTTGACAGGGATTATAGGAAGGCCCTAGCAGCGGACATATCTGATTTAGAGATTGAAGCGGCCATTAACTCTTTAGCAACTAAAAAGATCCCAGGTCCAGATGGATTCCCAGTCGAATGGTATAAGCGATTCTCAAAAGACCTGGTTCCTAGAATGGGGAAGCTACTGAGACATACGCTAGAACAAAATGTACTGCCTCCTTCCTTTTCAGAGGCGACAATAGTAGTAATACATAAGCAAGGGAAGCCTGCTGATCAATGTAGCTCTTATCGGCTTATTTCGCTTCTGAATCTGGACGTCAAAATCTTTGCGAAGGTTCTGGCGTTGAGATTGAGGGGGTTATCCTTTCTTTAGTGGGGGTAGACCAGTCGGGTTTTATGTCTGGGATAACTACGGACATCAATCTCAGACGTTTGTTCACTAATCTTCAGGTTAAACATGATAATCAAGGTATGAGGGTTCTGACCTCCCTAGACAATGAAAAGGCCTTTGACTCTGTAGAATGGGACTTTATGTGTGCGGTGTTGAATCGGATGGGGTTCCCTGCTAAATTTCTATGCTGGTTGCGGATGCTATATGGATCTCCTTCAGAAAGAGTGTCAGAGTAAATGGATATGTGTCAGATCCCGTTTCCTTAGGGAGGGGCACCAAACAGGTTTGTCCTCTCTCCCCCTATTCTTCGCATTAATAATGGAGCCTCTGTCAATACTCATTTCCTCTGACTCAAATATAGAAGGCTGGGACATAGCCAGAATAACTGAAAAACTGTCGTTATATGCTGACGACATGTTGGTATACCTAGCTGATCCGAGGAAATCCTTAGATACCCTTTCGAAAGTTGTAGACCATTTTGGTAGTCTTTCGGGGCTTCGGGCGAACTGGGCCAAGTCAAGCCTATGTCTAATTGACGAGTTCGATCCTACTCACATATCACTGAATACCAAGCTTCAGATTGTGGAGAAATTTACATATTTGGGGATTGTTATTTACAAAGAGGTAGTGAAGTTCTATGAACTAAATGTGGTTCCTACAGTACACTATATTAGTAAAAAATTAGAAGCTTGGGAGAACCTACCTCTGAACCTCATGGGGCCTATCAATATTATAAAAATAATTCTTCTTCCAAAATTGCTGTACATATACAGGGCTGCCCCAACACTTATTCCTAAAAAAACACTTTACTACAGTAGACAAAGTGATCACTCCCTTTTTATGGAACACATCCCTTCCCAGGATAGCGCGACGCACCCTTCAGGCAACGTTTACACAGGGAGGCCTTGCTCTACCTAATATGTACATGCATTATGTATTAGCTGTACAGCTGAATTACGTTGCATGGTGGGTGCGGGCGGATTCGGCTTTGATGGGGTCCTACAAAGCACTTACAAATCTGAAATACATGAGGGCTGGCTCTGCAAAATACTGTACCCAATCTATGGCTGTGGTGGTGAAGATCTGGGTTAAATGGAGTCAGATGAACAAGTCTAGGGAGGATAGTGTCACTTGGTCACCGTATTTACCTTTGTGGAGGAATAGAGCCTTACCAGAGCTGTTCTTATTAATGGAATTTGAATTTTGGCCCCAAAAGGGTTGCGCTATCTTACCCAATTATATGATAGGGGTCTCTTCCGGTCTTTTAGTAGTTTGATGCAGGAATTTAACCTATTTTAACAAATGACCTTGTGGACCCGGGAAAAGGGGGTTAAGCGATAATAGGTTGAAATTAGCCCTAGGGCTAAATAGTTCACGTTTACGGTCAATATTTAAGATTTAACATTTATTAGTTGTTATTAACAGGTGTAACACAAAACAGAAAAGACCATTTAAAATATTATCAATGATATCATTAGATGTATTGGTACCTTTGATGGATATAACAAGGAGATATGTCAGATATTTAAAAGACACTGGCATATTATTAAATCTGATAGGGATCTCAAACTGGTACTCACCTCAAATCACCCCAACAGATCGTTGCTCAGCACCCAGGCTCCTTTTTGGCTAGACCTAGTGGCTGGACGCCAGTCAGTGCAGCCGAGATGAGGACGTTTTGGGGCCTCGTGCTGCACATGGGTCTTGTGCAAAAACCCAGTGTAAGGCATTACTGGAGTGGGGACGTCCTCTACCAGACCCAACTATACAGTATGGCCATGACACGTCCCAGATTCGAGGACATCCGGAAATGCCTGCATTATTCAGATAATGCAGCTTGTCCCCCCGAGGTGATCCTGCCTATGACCGGCTGTATAAGATACGGCCAATCATCGATCATTTCGGGGCCAAGTTTGCACAGGCCTACGTACCTGAAAGGGAGGTCGCAGTTGAGTCTCTCAGTGCTTTCAAGGGGAGTACCTCAGGGTACACTTACAAATTTCGTGTTTACGAGGGACGAGATTCCCGTATTCAACCCCCAGAATGTCCCCCCACTCTGTGTGTTAGCGGGAAACTCGTGTGGGACCTTGTGCACCCACTGCTGGATAAGGGTTACCACCTGTACTTGGATAACTTTTATACCAGTATTCCCTTGTTCAGGTCCCTTGCCGCCAGATCCACGTTCTCTTGTGGGACCATGTGGAAAAATCAGCGCGGCCTCCCTACCTTACCCTCCAGGTACCTATCCCCAGGGGTGAGACAACCTGTTGCTTGTCAGATATAAGGACAAGAGGGATTTCCTTATTCTGACCACAATCCATGGTAACGGCACGACCCCGTTGTGCGAGGTACCACGGCAACGATCCTCAAGCCCGATTGTATCGTTGACTACAATCGGTATATGGGAGGAGTTGATCTATCTGATCAAGTCCTCAAACCATAAAATGCCATGCGGAAAACCCGGGCATGGTACAAAAAGGTTGCGGTCTACATGGTACAGGTTGCCATGTACAACGCTTTTGTACTATCCTGAAGCGCTGGCAGCACAGAGACTTTCCTCCAGTTCTATGGGGTAGTCCTTAAGGACCTGATCTTTTCAGACCGGGAAAGAGCAAGTTGGAGTACCTCGGGAATTGGAGGTGCCCATATCGTCCCTGGCTAACACTTTCCAGGTCCAGTCCCCCATACTGGAAATAAGGGATAAACCCAAAAAAGATGCAGAGTGTGTCACAGGAGGGGACTACGGAAGGACACCACCACTCAATGTGACACTTGCCCCGATCATCCGGGCCTCTGCGTTATCAATTGCTTTAGGAAGTATCACACTTCCATGGAGTACTACATTTTTATAATTCCCGAAAGTCCCCTAGAGAACATAAAAAACTATAGCTCTCAGACTTTGGAGATAAGGGAACAAATTTTTTTTCACAAAAATATTCATTTTAGTGCAGGCATCCTCAAACTGCGGCCCTCCAGATGTTGTAAAACTACAACTCCCAGCATGCCCAGACAACCTACAGCTATCAGCAGGGCATGGTGGGAATTGTATTTTTACATCTGAAGGGCCGCATTTTGAGGATGCCTGCTTAGTGTCTCCAAAGTATAAGAGCCATACATATTGGGCATTGCCGTGTCCGTAAAAAACTTGTCTATAAATATACCCCATAAACTAGCCCCTCAATAAATGCTGTCAAAAAAAATCTAATAAAAACTATGTCAAAAAGCCATTTTCATTTTCACCTTGGATCCGAAAAAGTGTAATAAAAAGCCATTAAAAAGTCATATGCAACCCCAAATGGTGCCAATCAAACCGCCATCTCATCCCGCAAAAAGTGAGCCCCTAAATTAGATAGTCGCCCAACAAAAAAAAAAAAAATTTGCTCCCAGGTAAATCTCTTGATATACATTAAAATTAACGCAAATCCAATCAATTCTATATATAGACAAAAATCTCTCCAAAAATCCACAAAATCCTATAAGTGTGAATAACACCAGGCAGGGAAGGTAGATGATACCAATAATCGAGGATTTGGCTATGAGGAGACAGGTGTGGTATCCCTACCGTATCCCTAATATATCCCTCAGCCCGAAGAACTCACCTGATGGTGGTAAGTCTTCGTCCACGTACCTATCCCTAGAAACCTGCGTGTCCCTAAAAACACCTGAACACCTCGACGCGTTTTCCCCTATCAAAGGGTTCCTCAGGGGGTCAATACAGCAAAAACAAATAAAAATAAATGATAATTGTAACATTAACATGAGAGGGGGCTGGTCTTAACCAGCAATACCTGATCCATATGAGGCAGCACTAGTCAGATGACACATATGTTGTGGCAGCCACTCAGGTATCCAGCCCCCTCAGGGATCCTCTGATGTCCAGAACCTATTTTATACAGTCTGCCAACCCAAAAAAAAAATGTAGCTCCCAGGATATGGAGATACTAAAATTATTTAATTTGTGTTCCTCAAATGATAATATAGTGTAAAATCTAAACAAATTATATAAAGTAGACATATTAGGTATCTCCACGTCCGTAACAATCTGCCCTATAAAAATAACATTTAACCCAACCCCCACCCCCGGATGAACAGTGTAAAAAAAAAAAAAGTGTATTTCCATTTCAATCCATTTTTACCGGTAATAAAGCAAGGGTTAACAGCCAAACAAAACTAAAAATGTATTGCCCCGATTCTGTAGTTTGCAGAAACACCCCATATGTGGTCGTAAATGGCTATATAGCCACAAGGCAGGGCATAGAACGAAGGGAACGCCATATGGTTTCTTGAAGGCAGATTTTGATGGACTGGTTTATTTACACCATGTCCCATTAGAAGCCCCCCCTGATGTAGCCTAGACTAGAAGAAACTCCAAAAAAGTGACCCCATCTAAGAAACTACACCCCTCAAGGTATTCAAAAAATACTTTACAAACTTTATTAACCCTTTAGGTGTTCCACAAAACTTAATGGCGAATGTAGAAACAATTTTAAAATTACATTTTTTTGTTATCTTGCCTCAAAAAAGTGTAATATAGAGCAACCAAAAATCATATTTATCCTAAAATAGTACCAAAACAACAACCACCATATCCTGTAGTTTACTAGATTGGGTCACTTTTATGGAGTTTCTACTCAAGTGGTGCAGCAGGGGGCTTGAAAGGGTACATGGTGTAAATAAACCAGTCCTGCAAAATCTGCCTTCCAAAAACCATATGGCATTCCCCTTCTTCTATGTCCTGCCGTTTAGCCAAATAGTAGTTTAGTATCACATATGGGGTGTTTCTGCAAACTACAGAATCTGGGCAACCCATATTGAGTCTTGTTTGGCAGTTATCCCATTTTGTCCAGTAATAAAGTAAGGGTTAAAATGGAAAATTTTACAAATAATCGAAATTCCGAAATTGTTTCTCCATCTGCCATTAACTCTAGTGGAACACCTAAAGGGTTAACAAAGTTTGTAAACCCACTTTTGAATACCTTGAGGGGTGTACTTTCTTAGATGTAGTCACTTTTTTGGAATTTCTATTCTAGGGGTGCAACAGGGGGCTTGAAATGGGACATGGTATAAACAAAACCAGTCCCGCAAAATCTGCCTTGCAAAACCCATATGGCGTTCCCCCTCCTTCTATGTCCTACCGTTTGGCCAAGCAGTAGTTTAGGACCACATATGGGGTGTTTCTGAAAACTACAGAATCAGGGCAACCCATATTGAGTCATGTTTGACAGTTAACCCTTACTTTATTACTTGAAAAAATGGATTAAAATGGTAAATTTTACAAAAAATTGAAATTCTAAAATTGTCTCTCCATTTGCCATTAACTCTAGTGGAACACCTAAAGGGTTAACAAAGTTTGTAAACCCAGTTTTGAATACCTGAGGGGTGTACTTTCTTAGATGGAGTCAGTTTTTTGGAATTTCTATTCTAGGGGTGCAACGGGGGGCTTGAAATGGGACATGGTATAAACAAAACCAGTCTCGCAAAATCTGCCTTGAAAACCCATATGGCGTTCCCCTCCTTCTATGCCCTACCGTTTGGTCAAACAGTAGTTTAGGACCACATATGGGGTGTTTCTGCAAACTACAGAATCAGTCTTTACTTTATTACTTGAAAAAATTGATTAAAATGGTAAATTTTCAAAAAAATTGAAATTCTGAAATTGTTTCTCCATCTGCCATTAACTCTAGTGGAACACCTAAAGGGTTAACAAAGTTTGTAAACCCAGTTTTGAATACCTAAGGGGTGTACTTTCTTAGATGGAGTCAATTTTTTGGAATTTCTATTCTAGGAGTGCAACGGGGGGCTTGAAATGGGACATAGTATAAACAAAACCAGTCCCGCAAAATCTGTCTTGCAAAACCCATATGGTATTCCCCTCCTTCTATGTCCTACCGTTTGGCCAAACAGTAGTTTAGGACCACATATGGGGTGTTTCTGAAAACTAAAGATTTAGGGCAACCCAGATTGAGTTTTGTTTGGCTGTTAACCCTTGCTTTATTCCTAGAAAACATGGATTATATTGGAAAATTTTTCAAAAAATTGAATTTCTTAAATTTTATGTCCATTTGCCATTAACTCTAGTGGAACACCTAAAGGGTTAACAACGTTTGTAAAATCAGTTTTGAATACCTTGAGGGGTGTAGTTTCTATTATGTAGGCCTCACAAAGTGACTTCAGACGTGGACTGGTCCCTAAAAAGTGGGATTTGGAAAATTTCTGAAAAATTTCAAAATTTGCTTCTAAACTTCTAAGCTATGTAACATCCCCAAAAAATAAAATGGCATTCCCAATATGCTCCAAAAATGAAGTAGACATATGGGGAATGTGAAGTAATAACTATTTTTGGGGGTATTACTATATATTAGAGAAGTAGAGAAAATGAAACTTTGAAATTTGCTAATTTTTTCAAATTTTTGGTAAAAATTGTATTTTTTTATGCAAAAAAATTAACTTTATTGACCCAATTTTAGCAGTGTCATGAAGTACAATATGTGACGAAAAAACAATCTCAGAACGGCCTGGGCAAGTAAAGGCGTTTTAAAGTTATTCACACATAAAGTGACACTGGTCAGATTTTTAAAAAATGGCCAAGTCCTAAGGGTGAAATAGGGCTGAGTCCTTAAGGGGTTAAGATTGTCTATAAGTGTAACTAAGTAAAAGTCCTAAGATATGCGTGGACAAGAATAAATGCGCGGACAAGAATAAATACGAGGACAAGAATAAATGGAAATGAGTATAAGTTCTAAGTCATGCACAGACCTACATTAATGTGCCCAATTAAACTAAGTTTATACGCATGCACATGTACATATCATAAAGTACAGCTAAGAATGTTTATAAGTAGAACAGAGTATAAGTCCTAAAATACGCGCGGATAAGAATAAATGGAAATGAGTATAAGTCCTAAGTCATGCGCTGATCCCCACAAATGCGTCCATTTAAACCAAGTTTGTACGCATGCACCTACATGCTTTGTTATACTTTGTTATGCGATTATATATACTTTCAAGCGCATTCAAGTTTGTCTACAAGTTGAATAAAGTATAAGTTCCTAAACATGCACGGAAAAGGATAAGTGGAAATGAGTATAAGCCTTAAGTTATACTCAGATCCACTTGAATGTGTCCAAATAAATGAAGTTGGGACGCATGCGCGTACACCTTTTGTCATATGCACTGTGAGATTGATATTAAAAGGGGAAAAAAGTATAAGTCCGAAGACATGCGCAGATAAAGTAGGAATTGAGATTACTATAAGTCCTAAGTCATGCGCAGACCTACAACAATGTGTCTAAAAGACTAAGTCTAGGCGCATGTGCATATGCGATTTTCTACCGTGAGTCTATTTCATTTGACATGCGCACGTCTCCTTTGGTCTTTTTAGTTTTTTGCGCATGTGCTCCTTCTCCTTATTCATTGGTTAGAAGCTACCTGCTGTTAACTCAGCAGAGATAGACTATTGGATGTCCCATAAACACATCACACGAAGGGTGGTTGCACATTGGATGATCAAATACATCTACCCACCCCTAGGATATAAAAACCTGAGGCATGTATATGCTCGTGCTGTCAGTAGCTCCATTTCCCCTGAGGACGCCACATCTGTGGCGAAACATGTTGGGGGAGCTGCTTGTTTAGTTTTAAATCATATGGCTGAACACTAGTACATAGAGCAACCTGCATTGCAGGCACTTAGCATATGCACAAGACAGGGTTTACCAATCTTTGGGAGTCAGTCAGGTATAATCCGAGCGAATCAGATCATCCAACTCAATACAATTAGGCACAGCGGATACAGGGCAAAATAGCCAGTGCGTATATGCGGCTTTCACCGTGAATACAGGGCAAGATAGCCCACGGTTATATATATTTTTTACCAGTATCTTACTAGGTTCAATATATCCGCAGCGCCAATAACAACGTTGACTATACCAAAGTTTTTTTGTTACACTAATTAGTGGTAATATCACAACATGATACATTATAAATACAGATTGTAGAGATTTGATGACCACGGGGATATGCAGTCAATATCCCATAGGTCATCTCTCTAATAACAAATTAACCACAGTGTGATTAGAGTTTCCTCTGTCATGGTGTCCGGCCATATAATATTTTAAATGGTCTTTTCTTTTGTTTTGTGTTACACCTTTTAATAACAACAAATAAATGTTAAGTCTTAAATACTGACCGTAAGCGGGAACTATTTAGCCCTAGGGCTAATTTGAACCTATTAGGAATTTAACCTGCCCCAACATAGTCTATACAGATACTTTCAAGTTAGACATGCTCGTCATGTGCATTTTGGTAGAGAACCTCTAAAGCTGGAGTGCGGCCCAGTAGGGGCAATAGTTAGGAGGGTTCTTCTGGTCACATCGTTGTCGACTCTCTATGCGTCGCTTATGATGCTACCGGATTCTCCCCTCGATAACTCTATTGCCAGATGGAAAAAAGATGCACAGATGAAGGAAATTAGTCGCACCTGGAGATCAACAGTAGCAAGTGCTAGAGACCAGGTGATTCAAGCTAAATGCTTCCATAGCACTCCTGAGAGATTATTCAAAATGGGCAAATTATCAGACCCGCGGTGTACGCAGTGTGGATTTGAAAAGGGCTGCCTAATTCATATGATTTGGCAGTGTCCAGCAATCCATAATTTCTGGACAGAGATCCATGCCTACATTAATAGCAGATTGGGTCTTCCCAATGTTTGTACTACACTATTGAGTCTGTTGGGGATAGCTAATGAGTTTGTTCCCACCAGATTTGGGAGGAAATTATACAGAATACTGCTGTTTTACACTAGGAAAACCATCCTCCTCAATTGGAAACCCCCTAAGAACCCTACTGTGCAGCAATGGATACAATTAGTTAACACTAACCTCGAGTTATATAAGTTTATATATGAGAGACGAGGGACACCAGACTGATTTACGAAAATTTGGGGTCCCTGGATTGGCTCCCAAACGCTGTCACCTTAAGTGGCAGGGATGCTTTTGTCTCTGACCGGTGAGGGTGTGTATGAATGTGCGTGTGAATGCAGTACTCTGTATTATTTAAAGTCATACTTCATTGGGTTCTACTCACATTATCCAGTTGTCTTCCGCTTCGGACCGGGGTAAGAGTTAAAAGAAGATGCTATGTTTAACCCCATGTTGATCAATGTAGTGGGCTTGGAAAGGATGTACCTGTTAATTAAGTGTCTCTAATGCTTTGTTAACCTTTAATTAATAAAAAGATACTATTAAAAAAAAAGGACCACCTTACTGCTTTCTCTTTATGACCAATGGGGTAAACTGTGACAAGACAGATCTTGGAGCAAGATTTGTTACTAAGACCTTCTCTGCAGATTTCGGTGCACTGGGGTGTTACTTCAAGAGGTACTGTGGCTCTCTCCTCCCCACCGTGCTCTACAGCCTGTTCTGAGGGTATGAGAGTCCATGGAGCTGGGCCAGGGTGTAAGGCTGTATTGTGCTCTTCACTATTGCATTCAGAGCATTTGGTGTTTACAGTACAGTCTTTTTCAAGATAAGAGGTTGATGCACAACACCTGCAAGAAATTTGGTTCTCCTTGAGGAAAGTTTTGCGGTCCTTGAGAAGTTTTTCTCTAAATCCTCTGCATTTCAGCAATGAGTGTGGTTTCTTATGTAGAGGACATTCTCTACATGGGTCTTTGGTTGAGATCTTTTCAGACTCTGAGGTACTGTAGGTTTTGTTTGAGGGGTCTTTGGAAGATACACTGGTCTTGTGTACTGCAACAGGTGTACCTTTCATGTTACGGAGTAAGACAGGTCTACCTGGTTTAGGGTAAGTGGTGTCAAACATCGAGAAGTCAAAGCTGGGATCATTCCTAGTCTTTGCTTGCTGGTGCACAAAGTCCACAAAGAATGAGAATGGAGGGAATGGGACATTGTGCTGTTGTTTGTACCTTGAGCCTTGAGCAATCCACTTCTCTTGCAGGTTATAAGGTAGTTTTTTTTACTATGGGGTTTACACCCCGTGCAGTATCTAAGAATGCCAGACCTTGAAAATCTCCTTCAGCTTTGGCAACTTGGAGCTCTGTCAGCAAGTCACTCAGTTCTCTCAGCTTCTGGAACCCTTTGTTTTGGATCTTGGGAAATCCTCAATTCCTTTGAAGAGTGTGTTCTCTATCACTTCTGGTGAGCCGTAACAAGTCTCTCCCATATCATATTTAACCCTATGCTTGGGTTGTTAATATTAATGGCTCTAATCCGCTTTGCATGCTCTGGCGACTCGTTTCCTCATATGCAGACAGATCAATTTCCTCATATGCAGACAGGTCCAGGTCTCTGATTGTATTTCTGAATGCTGATCGCCATGACCTATAGCTTTCAGGTCTGCCATCAAACTTATAAAGCCCTTTGGTTATTAACTCACGTCGGGAAAATAATTTTAAAAACTCTGACATACTTGGATCTTTGTTTGGTGGATCGTTGCTGTAGTAGTCACCGTCTATTTGTTCCTTCTTAAAGGATTTGAATGCAGGTTGTATTGAGAGCTGATGTCCTATGAAACTGTTGTCTCGTGCAAAGCAGGGTTTTTGGTTAACTGAGGTCACTTGTGTGAAAGGAGTCTGCTGGGGTTCTACAGCTGGGGTTGGCGCTGCTCTTGGACTTGAATTTAGGCTGTCACCCCGACTCCGTATGCTGCATGACATAATCTGAAGTGCGTTGCGAGTTGCACATTGCATTATTGACAAATAGGTAGCTAAAACGAAGATGGAGAATACTTCGTTATCTTCGTTTTGAGGAATATGAGGAATACATTCATCATATTCGCTAATTCTAGATATCAAACCAATAGGAGAGTAGCCTTAAGTTACAATCGCAATACGCGATTATTTAAATCGCATATTAATCGCGATATTGACGAATATTCGATTTAAACTAATATGAAACGAATATTCTATCGAATATTCACGAATTTCGTCGAAATCGAATATGGCACCTGCCACTCATCACATAAACATAAGGCTTAAATCCACCATTGGCATCAAGAGTTCTGACCTAAGGTACATGGACCCTGTTCTTTAATATCTAAGTCTTGCTATATACAATGAGATTTTGTAAAAAATACATTTTAACCTAAAAAAAACTTTGGAACACGTACAATTGTATAGGACTAAATTAACACATTAATGTCTTGGAAGGTTCACCTGAGACCGTAACACACTGGCAGGAGAATTTCTTCCCACCCAGTCATTGAAATGCTAATTTGCCAAGCCCTAAACCAACTTCAGATTCATTTTACCAAAGAAGCAGGATTTAAACTTACAAGGTCCCCAAAACCGGTTTCCAGGGAAAATGGCTTACAAAGACCTCAATAACATCTCTTCATTTCCCCTTCTCTAGCACACAAAATGAGAAACTGTGCTAAATTCCTTTAACCGATCTCTTTCCTCTCTAAGCTTCACATTTTCACATTTTAACCTTTCATATTCGGATTTAAAATCTGCTTCATTGATCAATGACCTTGGCTGTCCCTGGGTTCTCTGCCTTTGCAAAGAACCTGTCTTGGACCATTACCCCCCCCCCCCCCTTGCTGAATAAACCACTTTACTTCTAGGTGTGGTTCTGGGGTATTTAACATACCTGTGTCTGTTGCCATTAGCAACCTCACAATATTGTGCAATGTGCCCAATTTTCCTACATGCAAAACAACGAATAGCTTGTCTCCCTGCACAATACCTTCTCTGGGCATGGGCACATGGTGATCTGACTTGCTGCACAATATTAATCATCCCAGCATGAATAGATTAGTGATGTCGCGAACATAAAATTTTCCGTTCGCGAACAGCGAACGCTAACTTCCATAAATGTTCGCGAACGGGCGAACCGGGCGAACCGCCATAGACTTCAATTGGCAGGCGAATTTTAAAACCCACAGGGACTCTTTCTGGCCACAATAGTGATGGGAAAGTTGTTTCAAGGGGTCTAACACCTGGACTGTGGCATGCCGGAGGAGGATCTATGGCAAAACTCCCATGGAAAATTACGTAGTGGACGCAGAGTCGGGTTTTAATCCATAAAGGGCATAACTCAACTAACATTCCTAAATTGTTTGGAATAACATGCTTTAAAACATCCAGTGTGTGTATACGATCAGGTATGATGTTGTATCGATCAGGTAGTGTAAGGGTTACTTCCACTTTACAGACATTGACAGACCAAACTCCCCTTTTAATGCACCGCAAACAACCGCAAACAGTTCATTTGCACAACCGCAAACTCCCCATTTGCACAAGGTTGGATACCAAGCTAGCCACGTCCCGGTGATGTCATTGAAGGTTTCTTCCTCCACCCAGCCACGTACAACACCAAGGGTCCCCAAAAGGTGAATTGAATAGATTTTTTGAATGGGGAGATGGTTAAAAAAACGCTGGCTCCCTCCACTCTGTTTTAAACCACGGTGACTGCGTCTGCGCCGTGCAATTTACTGTCACACCCGATATGAGTGGTATTTTCTGTAGTACTATTCTCATCAGTTTAATCCCTGTTACGTCCCATATCAGGGATTGCCTTTGTGAAAAAAATTTAGGCTGGGTACCTTCGACTGCCTTCACAGTGACAGACCAAACTCTCATACACCAAACTGAATTGATTTGAGGAACCGGGAGATGGAAAAAGCAGCTTGGTCGGTCCTCTTACTCCCAAATTGGGGCACTGCGCGTGCACAGAGCAATGTGCTGTGACACCCTATATGAGTGGTGTCTTAACTAGTACTATTCCTATCAGTTTAATCCCTGTTACGTACCCTATCCGGTCGAATTGATTAACCATTGTCGAATTAGCGAACCATTACGACATCATGAAATAATTTAGTTCTGAGCTCTGTACTTGCTTTGTATTGGAATTGATGGGGATTTTTTTAATTGTCTGCATCATTTCTAATAAACTATTAAGAGACTTTATTATGATTTTTTATTTTATGTATTAAAAACCCATACAACATATAAAAAAAAAGGTAAATTAATGTTTTTTCTATGAAATATTATCCAGCCGTCCGATCGCTTTTGGTCTGACCATAATGAAGCAACGGCCTTATCATCTGGGGTGTGGCAACATTGCCACCACACTCATAGAGGTGATGATTGCTTCATTGTGATACGCAAGCCCCTTCACCACAACAAGGTAACGATCACGAAGGGGAATTGACACTTGTATGTGCCTTTTTTTGGTTTGTTTTTGCAGCCACAGTGCTGCACCATAGGACAGAAAAATTAGGCATGTACACATGCCTGAAAAATAATGGCATTGTTGCAGCCGCTATTGTAGCAGCGGCCGGAAAAATTGATGTTTTCCAGGCAGAAAAGTGACTAAAACATTGCGGCTTGAACCCTAGTTGGTGGTGGAGAATTCATGAAAGTCATCCGGTATGCAGACATTAAATACAGCAGCGTGGGGACCATTTTGAGGCCAAGGCATGTCATCAGGCCTTTTGTTAGTCAAACGTATCCCCCACTGTCAGTCCCTTCGGGATCCATGCCTCATTCATCTTTATGAAGGTGAGGTAATCAACACTTTTTGACCGAGGCGACTTCTCTTGTCAGTGACAATGCCTCCTGCTGCACTGAAGGTCCTTTCTGACAGGACACTTGAAGCAGGGCAGGCCAGAAGTTCTATCGCAAACTGGGATAGCTCAGGCCACAGGTCAAGCCTGCACACCCAGTAGTGAAGGGGTTCATTGCTCCTCAGAGTGTCGATATCTGCTGTTAAGGCGAGGTAGTCTGCTACCTGTCGGTCGAGTCGTTCTCTAAGGCTGGATCCCGAAGGGCTGTGGCGATGAGTAGGACTGAAAAAGCTCTGCATGTCCTCCATCAACAACACATCTGTAAATCGTCCAGTCCTTGCCGCCGTGGTAGGAGGAGGATTACACTCACCTCTTCCCCTGTTAGATTCCCGTTGTGCTGTGACATCCCCCTTATAAGCTGTGTAAAGCATATTTTTTAGATTGGTTTTGAACTGCTGCATCCTTTCCGACTTTCGGTAATTTGGTAACATTTCTGCCACTTTCTGCTTATACCGGGGTCTAGTAGCGTGGCCACCCAGTACAGATCGTTCTCCTTCATCCTTTTTATACGTGGGTCCCTCAACAGACATGACAGCATGAAAGACCCCATTTGAACAAGGTTGGATGCAGAGCTACTCATTTCCCGTTCCTCGTCCTCACTGATGTCATTGACGGTCTGTTCTTCCCCAGCCACGTACAACACCATGGGTCCCAGATAGGTGACAACAACGAGCACCCTGGGGTGCCTGCTGTGGTTGGTCTTCCTCCTCCTCAAAGCCGCCACATTCCTCCTCTGACTCCTCTTCCTCATACTCCTCTTCCAGCGTTGCTGCAGGTCCGGCAAGCGATGATGACAAGGCTGTTTCTGGTGGTGATGGTGACCACAACCTTCCTTTCCTCTTCACGCTCATCTACAGCCTGATCCAGAACTCTTCGCAGGGCACGCTCCAGGAAGAAAACAAATGGGATGAGGTCGCTGATGGTGCCTTCGGTGCGACTGACTAGGTTTGTCACCTCCTCAAAAGGACGCATGAGCCTACAGGCATTGCGCATGAGTGTCCAGTAACGTGGCAAAAGATTCCCAGCTCCGCAGAGGCTGTCCTAGCACCCTGGTCATACAAATACTCGTTGACGGCTTTTTCTTGTTGGAGCAGGCGGTCGAACATTAGAGTGTCGAATTCCAACGTGTCGGGCTGTCGCATATCAAGCGCCTCACTGGCATGTTGTTTCGCCGCTGAATATCGGAAAAGTGCGCCATGGCCGTGTAGGAACGCCTGAAATGGCCACACACCTTCCTGGCCTGCTTGAGGACGTCCTGTAAGCCTGGATACTTAGACACAAAACGTTGTACGATGAGATTCAACACATGTGCCATGCACGGCACATGTGACAACTTGCCCAAATTTAATGCCGCCAACAGATTGCTTCCATTGTCACACACCACTTTGCCGATCTCCAGTTGGTGCGGGGTCAGCCACTGATCCACCTGTGCGTTCAGGGCGGACAGGAGTGCTGGTCCTGTGTGGCTCTCTGCTTTCAGGCAAGTCAACCCCAAGACAGCGTGACACTGTCGTATCCGGGATGTGGAATAACCCCTGGGGAGCTGAGGAGATTCAGTTGATGTGCAGCCAGACGCCGCAGCAGAAGAGTACTCAGCCGAGGAGGATATCAAAGAGGATGGATTAGGAGTAGAGGAGGTGGCAGTAGGTCTGCCTGCAAGTCGTGGTGGTGTCACCAACTCTGCTGCGGAGCCACGCATTCCATGCTTGTCAGCCGTCAGCAGGTTGACCCAATGCGCAGTATACGTGATATACCTGCCCTGACCGTGCTTTACAGACCAGGTATCAGTGGTCAGATGGACCCTTGCCCCAACACTGTATGCCAGAGATGCCATGACTTCCTTTTCAATGACATGGTAGAGGTTTGGGATTGCCTTTTTTGAAAAAAAATTTCGTCCGGGTACCTTCCACTGTGGTTCCCCAATAGCGACAAATTTTTTTAAGGCCTCAGACTCTACCAGCTGGTATGGTAAAAGCTGAGGGCTAAGAGTTCCGTCAAGCCAGCTGTCAGTCGCCGGGCAAGGGGGTGATTCTGTGACATTGGCTTTTTACGCTCAAACATGTCCTTGACAGACACCTGACTGTGGGCAGATGAGCAGGAACTGCTGAAGGTGAGAGATGGAGTGGCGGGTGGTTGAGAGGGGGCAGAGAGGACAGCAGTGGTTGACGTGGCTGAAGATGCTGGACCAGGAGGAGCATGGTGGCTTTGAGTTTGTGTGCTGCTTGTACTCATGTGTTGATCCCATAGGCGTTTGTGATGTGAGATCATGTGCCTTCGCAAAGCAGTTGTACCAAGGTGGGTGTTGGACTTCCCACGACTCAGTTTCTTTTGGCACAGGTTGCAAATGGCATTGCTGTTATCAGAGACAGACACACAAAAAATGCCACACTGCTGAGCTTTACAATGACGGCATTCTGGTGGTGGCAACAGCATGCGTTGACTGGCGTGCTGTCTGGCTGACCCCAGGTGCCGATACATGCTGTCTGACTGTGCCACTAACTCCTTGCGACGACCTCCCCCTGCTTCCAACTCGTCTCCTCATTCTCTCTGTCTCCCCTTCTGAACTTTCCCCCTCTTCTTCTCTTCGAGCAGGCACCCACGTGGCATCCGTGGACACATCGTCATCATCAACCACTTCACTTGTATCTGACACCTCAGCAAAGGAAGCAGCAGCGGGTACAACATCATCATCATCATCACACTGTACGTCCATGTGTGTAACCCTGCCTGACTAAGACATATCCCCGTGATCTACATCATCTGGCAATAATGGTTGCGCATCACTAATTGCATCCAACTGATGTGTAAATAACTCCTCTGACGGATCAAGTGAAGCAGCTGTGGTGGTAGTGGTGGTGGTGGCAGCGGGCGGGTGCGTGGTAACTTGAGAGCAGGTGACCGAAGCTGAGCTGGAGGAGGATGGTGCGTCAAGGTTCTTAGCGGAAGCTGTTGAAGATTGGGTGTCCTGTCTAAGCCAGTCAACTACGTCCTCAGAATTTTTCGGATTCAGGGTACGTGGCCTCTGAACACTAGGCATTATTCCAGGGACAGTGGAAATCACAGCACCACGACCACGACGGCCCCTGCGGGGTGGCCTGCCTCTGCCTGTCATTTATTTTTAGATAAGTGGTACTACGCGTGCTAGGTACTGTGCCACCCGGTATCAGTGGTGGGCACTGGCAGTGGGCACACTACAGTCAGTGGAAGCGGGCCTGACACACACTGGCAGCAGGCAAGCAACTGAAATTAGACTACTGTCTAAAAATTAAATGCCTTATTTATCGGCAAGCTACTGTGCCACCCGGCATCAGTGGTTGGCACTGGCAGTGGGCACACTACAGTCAGTGGAAGAGGGCCTGACACACTTGCAGCAGGCAAGTAACTGAATTTAGACTACTGTCTAAAAATTAAATGCCTTATTTATCGGCAAGCTACTGTGCCACCCGGTATCAGTGGTTGGCACTGGCAGTGGGCACACTACAGTCTGTGGAAGTGGGCCTGACACACACTGGCAGCAGGCAAGCAACTGAAATTAGACTGTCTAAAAATTAAATGCCATATTTATCGGCAAGCTACTGTGCCACCCGGTATCAGTGGTTGGCACTGGCAGTGGGCACACTACAGTCTGTGGAAGTGGGCCTGACACACACTGGCAGCAGGCAAGCAACTGAAATTAGACTACTGTCTAAAAATTAAATGCCTTATTTATCGGCAAGCTACTGTGCCACCTGGTATCAGTGGTTGGCACTGGCAGTGGGCACACTACAGTCTGTGGAAGTGGGCCTGACACACACTGGCAGCAGGCAAGCAACTGAATTTAGACTACTATCTAAAAATTAAATGCCTTATATATCAGCAAGCTACTGTGCCTCCCGGTATCAATGGTTGGCACTGGCAGTGGGCACACTACAATCAGTGGAAGCGGGCCTGACACACACTGGCAGCAGGCAAGCAACTGAATTTAGACTACTGTCTAAAAATTAAATGCCTTTTTTATCGGCAAGCTACCGTGTCACCCGGTATTAGTGGTTGGCACTGGCAGTGGGCACACTACAGTCAGTGGAAGTCGGCCTGACACACACTAGCAGCAGGCAAGCAACTGAAATTACACAAAAGTGTAAAAATTAAATGCCTTTTTTTGATGCAAAGTACTGTGCCACACGGCACGGGATGACAGGGGTGGGCACTGGCAGTGGGCACACTACAGTCAGTGGAAGTCGGCCTGACACACACTGGCAGCAGGCAAGCAACTGAAATTACACTAAAGTGTAAAAATTAAATGCCTGTTTTTGATGCAAAGTCCTGTGCCACACGGGATGACAGGGGTGGGCACTGGCAGTGGGCACACTACAGTCAGTGGAAGTTGGCCTGACACACACTAGCAGCAGGCAAGCAACTGAAATTACACTAAAGTGTAAAAATTAAATGCCTGTTTTTGATGCAAAGTCCTGTGCCACACGGGATGACAGGGGTGGGCACTGGCAGTGGGCACACTACAGTCAGTGGAAGTCGGCCTGACACACACTAGCAGCAGGCAAGCAGCTGAAATTACACTAAAGTGTAAAAATTAAATGCCTTTTTTTATGCAAAGTCCTGTGCCACACGGGATGACAGGGGTGGGCACTGGCAGTGGGCACACTACAGTCAGTGGAAGTCGGCCTGACACACACTAGCAGCAGGCAAGCAGCTGAAATTACACTAAAGTGTAAAATTGAAATGCCTTTTTTTATGCAAAGTCCTGTGCCAGCCGGCATGAGTGATGGGCACTGGCAGTGGGCACACTACAGTCAGTGGAAGTCAGCCTGACACACACTGGCAGGCAACTAACCTTAGATTAAAGTGTAAAAATTAAATGCTTTTTTTTTATGCAAAGTCCTGTGCCACATGGGATGACAGGGGTGGGCACTAGCAGTCGGCACACTACAGTCTGTGGGCCTGCAGCTCCTCACACACAGGCAAGCCAGGCAACTGCAATATGTATATAAAGGGAAAAAAAAGCAGACTAATGTTGCAGCCCGAAAAAGGGCTTTTTGCGGTGCTGTCAGGACGCTGTCCTTACAGCAGAGATTAGATGAGTCTTTCAGGACTGGAGTGGACACTGAATTCACTAGCCTAGCTATCGATTTCCCTATTAAATCAGCAGCAACTACACTCTCCCTCCTCTCACTAAGACTGCAAATTCCGAATGAATCTAAAATGAATGCTGTTCAGGAGATGGGAGGGTCTGGGAGGGAGGGTATGCTGCTGATTGGCTGGAATGTGTCTGCTGACTGTGAAGTACAGGGTCAAAGTTTGCTCAATGATGATGTATAGGGGGCGGACCGAACATCGCATGTGTTTGCCCGTTGAGGCGAACGCGAACAAGCTATGTTCGCCGGGAACTGTTCGCCGGCGGATAGTTCGGGCCATCTCTAGACTAGATCCCACACTACATCAGTATTGAGTCCACTTTCCACTGACTCATCTGAAGAATCTTCTGGCATTGTGTTAACACTTCCAACTCCAGGGTCAGACAAATTGTCTATCTCCATCCCTGAGTCGGATCCACTATGTGACCCACAGTCCTCAGACTTCTCCATACCTACAGCCCATACATTGCCTCTAATCCCAGACACATTCTAATGATTGTTTCAATGACTCTGGCTGCACTAAGCACTGAGAATGTTCATCTCCTGTCCTCCTGCAGAGAGCAGACAATTCCCTTACAGCACCCTGTGCATGTGTCAGGCTTTCAGATAACAATTCATTCTCCTTGCGCGGCTCAGTATTACACCTCACAGTACATTCATAATTAGCGCTAGCTTCAGCTGCCTGCTAGACAAGAGTTCTCAATTTAACAATTTCCACTTTTAAATCTTCCACTTCTCCTTCCAAACTCAGCTTCAGCCTACAAGACTCCTGATATTTATCTGCTATCCACCCAGCAGCATAAAATTTAGAGCATACTTGCCTTCACGTTTGCGCCATTTTCTGGTACCAATCAGGTTTGCTACACAATTGTGAGCCTGTAGCCATGGATCGGTAGATCCCTTCATAGATTGAACAAAGGCCTCAGTGTTCCTCAACTTTGCAACTTCCTTAAAAATGCTTTCCATTCTACAGGAAAATAAACACCACAATGGTTGCTTCCAAAAAAATAAAGACACTGCTTTCGATCTCTAGGAGTTGTCCCAATACTTTTGGCACAGAACTACAAAGCACCAGTATAACAGCCACAGATATACAATCACTAAGCAGAATCATCAACTACAGGACAATTTCACAACTAAACTGCTACTAATGTCCACACAATGATCCCCGTATCACTGAGCTATACCATAACCGAACAGACAACTGATATCCAGAACAAACTTACCAAAACAAAATCAAACTCCACATAGAAAGGTTACAGAAAGACAAAATAACTATATTAGACAAAACTGAGATTTGAGGCAAAAACAACAAATCACACCAAAACTAAAAGGTGAACCAGCTCAAACTAAAGTGAATTCCTTGTTAAAACCTGAAGCACCAAACTAACCAAGATGTCTTCCAAAAGCACATGCTCTTCACACAAGGTAAATCAAAGATGGCCGACAAAACCCCATGGCCGGACACACAAAGATAGACAAGATGGTGTCTATCTGACCATACAATCTGACCATACAATCTCTGTACAATCAACTCAGATCCACCAAAAACTACACAACGAAAAAGCACTTACCTTGTGCTTACACAAAGAGAGTGAAAACGTTCTTTTACCAAGCAGAAATTTCCTCTGACGCAGCAGACAAAATTACACTTTACTCTCTCCCCTTTTATCTGCTGTGCAGAGCAGAAAAAAACAGTTGGTTGTACCTAGCTCGCCATCTGTTGTAGAAATGTCCTTGTGTCTGACGCACATATCCAAGCTTTGCTAAAAGTGTTCCAAAGTACGACAGCCACAAACAATTTCTCCGGTGCTTATAAGCACGTGTATCAAGGTCCTTTTATGTAAGGAAAGGCCACACTCTTCTAGGAGTCAGACAAGATGTTCTGTGCTCAGAGATCTGGTGCGCACTGTTCCCGCCCAGACCCTTTCTTTATTTAAATGGACAAAAGGAAGGGACAGGCCCAACACCTGACCACTTCCTTCATGTACAGTACAATCATACAGGAAGTGATGACACACAGGAAGTAACCACCTCATGTCTCCAATGACCACTGGAGTGAACCTTAGTTCACTAGGATTCTCGTGTGTGCTTATGTACAGGAATTGCGCCATTATCTCCAGCGGTTGATCAGGCACACTGGAAACAATAAACGCATGTTCCTTTTTGTATATTGTTCTCTTAATAAATGCATCCACACCAAGCCAATAAATCTGCTCTTTGGGCGGGGGCCCTGGCTGGCGCACATACACTTCCCAAGAAAACACTGCTCTGCAGCGCATCATTCTCCCCCGGCCTACAGCCCAGTGCTAGCACATAGACTGTTTGCCAGTGGAGACCTCTGCGCCCGGCAGCAGATTGTTCTCTACATCCACAGAAAGATATCCCCCCCAATGGTTTACACACTGAAAGAAATGATGACAATACATGACATATTAAAAACACATCCTAATAAAATACGAGCTTTCTCCATTTCCATACGAGCTTTCTCCATTTCCATATGAGCTTTCTCTTTTCTTAATTGTCTTTTTTGTTCAGCAAATGTCGCGCGGGCTTTGGCGGCTTCAGCTTTTGCGCAGGCAATTGCGACCGTGGAACTGCTCTGCAAACAGGATTAATGTGGTTTACCAGCAATGCTACCGTGGGCTTAGATGTGGAGGATGATTCCAGAGGCTTCCACACCATGTGCTACCTGTGGCAGGGATGACTGTGAATGAAGAAAATGGCTGCTGTGTGCAGGGATGATGATGTCACTAAAGTATGAACTGAAATAGGCCAAACTTCTAATGTGAATAGCTGCAATGGATGTAAACGGCCACTAAATGGTACACAACAAATAGAGAATTATACAGAACATATATTGAATATGCATGAAAATGATACATAAATTAACAAATAAGCTTGCTGAAGGCATGCCAATAAGTCTATGTACTGTATACCAGAACAGATTAAATATGAAAGACGCAGTAAAAGTAATAAATAAAGGTGCCTATATGTTAGACCACCTGTTGACAATAAGTCTGACCCACAGTAAGTTTATGTATAACAGAACAGATTAAGTATTAATGGCGCAGTAAGTGTACTAGGTAAGCAGACCTATATATTAGACCGCCAATTCAGACTAATTCTGATGCATAGTAAGTCTCTATATAACAGAACAGATTAAGTATAAATGATGCAGTAAGTGTACTAGATAAAAGCACCAATAAATTAGACTGAATGTTGATAATGAGTCTGACACACAGTAAGGCCTCTTTCACACGGGCGTCATGTTTGACGCCCGGATAAGAGGCGGGTGCGTTGCGGGAATATGCACGATTTTCCCACGCGGGGGCAAACGTTTGTAATGCGTTTTGCCCGCGTGTGAGAAAAATCGCCATGTTTGGTACCCAACCCGAAGCCAAGGGGAACATGGTTATAAGGGGAAATAATAGCATTCTTAATAAAGAATGCTTAGCAAAATGAAGTGGAAGGGGTTAAAAATAATAAAAGTTAACTTACCTTAGCCACTTGATCGCGTAGTTGCGATCTGTCCTCTCTTTCCCTGCATCAGCTAAGAACTAAAGGACCTGTGATGACGTCACATCACATGGTCCAATCACATGGTCTATCACCATGGTAAGATGAGTTAGGAGTTATTGACAAATGGAGATGAAATTTCAGAATTTCTATTTTTTGTTACCTTGTCTCAAAAAAAAGTGTAATATAGAGCAACTAAAAATCATATTTACCCTAAAATAGTACCAACAAAACTGACACCTTATCCCGTAGTTTCCAAAATGGGGTCACTTTTTTGGAGTTTCTACTGTAGGGGTGCACCAGGGGTGCTTCAAATGGGACAAAGTGTCAAAAAACCAGTCCAGCAAAATCTGCCTTCCAAAAACCATATGGCGTTCCCTTCCTTCTGTGCCCTGCCGTTTGGCCATACAGCAGTTTACGACCACATATGGGGTGTTTGTGCAAACAAGAGAATCAGGGCAATAAATATTGAGTTTTGTTTGGCTGTTAACCCTTGCTTTGTTACTGGAAAAATTGATTAAAATGGAAAATTTGCACAAAAATTGCTGTTTTGGGACTGTTTTTATTTTTTGCTATTTACATTCTTGAACTGACAGGCTAGATTGTGTGCTATTTCTATAGATCAGGTTGTTACGGACGCGACAATACCAAATATGACTACTTTTTAGGGGTTTTTGTTTCAGTTTTACATAATAAAGCATTTTTGAAAAAAAATATTTTTTAGTGTCTCCACATTCTAAAAGCCATAGTTTATTTTTTATTTTCTGGGCGACTGTCTTATGTAGGGGCTCATTTTTTGCGGTATGAGATGGCAGTTCGAATGGTACTATCTTGGGGTGCATATGACATTTTGGTCGCTTGCTATTACACTTTTTGTGATGTAAGGTGACAAAAATGGCTTTTGACACCGTATTTATTTATTTATTTATTTTTTTATGTGTTCAGCTGAGGGGTTAGGTCATGTGTTATTTTTATAGAGCAGGTTGTGACGGACGCGGCAATACCTAATATAATTACTTTTTATTTATTTATATAAGTTTTACACAATAATATCATTTTTTAAAACAAAAAAAAATCATGTTTTAGTGTCTCCATAGTTTGAGAGCCATATTTTTTTTTTTTTTTGGGCGATTGTCCTATGTAGGGGCTCATTTTTTGCGGGATGAGGTGACGGTTAGATTGGCACTATTTTGGTGGTCATATGACTTTTTGATTGCTTGCTTTTACACTTTTTGTGATGTAAGGTGACAAAAAAATGGCTTTTTGACAAGGTTTTTATTTAATTTTTTTTACAGTTTTTACTTGAGGGGTTAGGTCAGGTGATATTTTTATATAGCAGATTCTTATGGACGTGGAGATACCCAATATGTCTACTTTTTCTTTTTTTCTTTTACATTTAACACTAAAAAGCATTTTTGAAACAAAAAAAATCATATTTTAGCTAGGGGCTCATTTTTTGCGGGATGAGATGGCGGTTTGATTGGTACTATTTTGGGAGGCATATGCTTTTTTGATCACTTTGTATTACACTTTTAGTGATATAAGGTGCCAAAAAATATTTACACCATTTTTTTTTTGGCAATCACCTGACGAGTTCAGTCATGTTTCCATGGCAACCATCACCCGCTGCCATAAGTGCGCAGCGGGTGATGGATGGGGAGGGAGTGGAGCCTGTTGGTGGGACTGCAAAGGCACAGCAGCCTCCCGATGGGAGAGGGAGGGAGCTCCCTCCCTGTTAACCCTTCCATGGGGTTAAACGGCTGGCATCTGATCAAGCACAGATGCCAGCCGTTTTTATCAGAGTGTCAGCAATGTGCTGACACTCTGACAGATCCACTAGACACCAGGGAAACATTACAGAGGAGGCGGGCGGGGGATCGCAATCGCGATCCCACCCGCCTCCCGCACCACCTCCTGCCGCCCGCAACCACCCCCCCTGCAGCCCCGCAGCCATAATATGTTTGGGGGCTGCAGGGGGGGTTAAAAATGAACACTTTGGGGGTTTTAACCCTCTGATCCCTGCGGTCACAGACCGCGGGGATCAGAGATTGCACAAAGCGCTGCAAACCGCAGGTCTGAATTAACCTGCGGTTTGCAGCGATCGCCGATAAGGGGGGGTCACAGGACCCCCCTGGGCATTGTAACAAGGTACCTGCTGAATGATTTCAGCAGGTACCTTGTTCCGATCACTGCCGGCTGAGCAGCAGTGATCGGAACTACTCATGACGTACCTGTACAGCATGGGACCTTAAGGACTCGGAAACCATGATGTACAGGTACGTCATGCATCCGTAAGGGGTTAATTTCCACTTATCAACAATAATACATAATCAAAACATAATCCAACACATAACATGTCAAATACCATACCATCCGAACCATTGAATAGGATCCTAGAAGGCAACAAGGTAAGCTGCGTTCTCTACTGTTCACCTCCACTTGTCATGCCACCTAACCCTTGGCCGCGGTCACCGACCCAAGGTCACCAACCTCCAAATGGTAGTTTATCTACCCCTGTAGGCCCAATTTGCCCAAACAGGAGCCCCATTCACCAGCTTACCGAATCTCATGAGATGCACATTACAACTTGTCATGCACCTATTAAACCTTGCGTTGCCTTCCAGGACCCTCCCTTAACATGCGTCCTTGCAAAACTGAAGCAATCCCCACTAACTTGCCAGATGGAAGATCACTCAACCATCCAAGAAACCTTCCATCCCTGCTACCACCCGCCCCACTACCAAATTAACGAGCAGAGACAATTTCTTGGGAAAGAGCCTTCACGGCCAATTTATTAAACAATATATTACTTTCCACTTATCAACAATAATAAATAATCAAAACATAATCCAACACATAACATGTCAAATACCATAACATCCGAACCATTAAATAGGATCCTAGAAGGCAACAAGGTAAGCTGCGTTCTCCACTGCTCAACTACACTTGTCATGCCACCTTACCCTTGGCCGACCCAAGGGCACCAACCTCCAAACGGTAGTTTATCTACCTCTTTACCCCCAATTCGCCCAAACAGGAGCCCCATCCACCAGCTTACCGAACCTCATAAGATGCACACTCCAACTTGTCATGAACCTATTAAACCTTGTGTTTCCTTCCAGGACCCTCCCTTAACATGCCACAAACTACCAGAGGGGACACCTCACCTATGGGCATCCTGCCACACCCTAAAGGCCATCTCCAGGCCCTCTTGAATCTCCAAAGCCCACAAATCCGTACCCACATCGTTAAGATGCACCCCGTCCGAGCTCAAGAATTGAGGCAACGCCACCTCCAGCTCCCTGTGCCGAACTACAATTCCTCCATGACGCCGCACAAAACAACCGACATCCCTGTTAAGCTTGGCCTGCGCCTTATTGATCCGGTCCCCCGACCGTGCAAAACGCCATACCCTGCGTGCCACCACCTCCGAGCACACGATCAACAGACCCGGAAAGTCGCACCATTACCGCAACAAGTCCAATTTAATGTCACAAATCACCTCTCTGGTACTGAAACCCCCAAATCGTTCCCGCCAACATGCAGGACCATAATATCCGGAGGCCTATCCAAAGAGACAGAAGCCTGAAACTCTGGAAGCACCCTCCCCCACAACAAACCCCGCAGACCTATCCATCGCACTTGCAACTCGTCCAGATCGAACCCCAACTGCCATCTGCTCCTCCTCAACGTCCGCTCGTAGTGCACCCCAATGCACATACGAATGGCCGAAAATCCACGCCATACCCGAAGACCCTGGAAACAAACAAAAATTAGGCCTGACCAACTGCAGCACACCAAAACAAACAAAGCAGCAGCCTGACAAAGCGCATTTTGCGTGAAACGGCCGTCGCTTGTTTCATCTGTATGGAGTCCTTGGCGTCTTGCCCGACACTGCCTTATGCTATCTTTGAATAAAGCAATTTGAACCTACCACACTGGTGAGTGCCACCCCGCTTCAGTTTCTCACATTATTGGACTAAAACAAACAAATCAAACAAATTACGACAACCGTGATCACAACAATGAGGGCGAACATACAAGCAATAGCTCTTTGACTCCCACTGACCTATCCTCTTAATCGCCTCCTCGTCCAAGCCCCATCTAGCCGCCACCTGTTGCTGCGCCAATTCTGAAAGAATTATCCGTAACCTGCCACCTCCAGACATCGCCGGAAAACTGCCACAAATTGATAACGGGACAAAGCCGATCCGTCCCGATGCACCAGCAACAAGCCCGACACGTCTGGGCGAATGGCCAACAACCCCACCACACACCTCACCGGGCATAAGAGAGACCCTGACATCGGGCGCAGCACAATAAACGCCCCTTTTCCTTCCTGGTCAGTCTTAGACCTGCGCAAAACACAACGCACACCCTCCTCACAAAAAACACACGTCCTCCCGCAATAGACTGCTCCCTCGCGCCTGACTCCCCGCCACCAGCTCCGATACCCGGAAAGCCCCAAAGAAAGCCAGAGAAAAAGCGGTCCTAAACAGACACACCTCATAATCCGACAAACACACTGAACCAGCCGCCTCCCACAAGGTCTATAACACGGCTTACGATACTGGCCGGCGGGTATCCCGCCGGACCGCACTACGCCGATAATGCTTCAAGGCCTGATGAACCAAAAAATAGTTCGCCACATCATGCAAACCTCGCAGAAGGCAACCGCCGCCACCTTTTTGGACACCACCGAAAAAGACACCCCCGCACTGTAAGATAACTCCACAAAATACACCAGTAATGTGCGAAAATCATCCACCCCCTCACAGCCCCCCCACCTGATCCACCAACCGTTCCCACTAGGACCACATCAAAGAATAGGCCAACCACGTGCCCTTACACACGGACCGCTGAATCAGATCTAAGGAGACCCCAAGGCCACGCTCCAGAGCCACTGAGGACACGGCAAACCCATCCTGTCCGCGTTCGGCACCAGCCCACGAAAACGATCCCACTGGAAATGAGAAAGTGAATCAGCAATCGAATTGTTAACTCCCGGAACCTGTAGAGTCACAAATCAAGCAGTCAAACTCAAGCCTCTAGGGACCAAATGGCGAAGCAAGCTCAACACAGGCGGCAAATTAGTAGACTGACTGTTAACCGCCTGCACCACCCCCATATTGTCGCAACAAAAACGCACCCGTTTATTCCTCAGCAAATCCCCCCACAACTCTGTCGCAGGAACGATCCGGAACAACTCCAACAGAACCAGGTTGCCCAAGAACCCCGTCACCTTCCATTCTTCCGGCCAGGGACCCGCACTCCACTGCATCTGGCAAAACGCCCCATAGCTAGTGATGTCCCAAACTATTTGCCGGCGAACAGTTCCCGGCGAACATAGCTTGTTCGCGTTCGCCGCGGCGGGCGAACATATGCGATGTTGGGTCCGCACCCTATACATCATCATTGAGCAAACTTTGACCCTGTATCTCACAGTCAGCAGAGACATTCCAGCCAATCAGCACCCTCCCTCCCACCTCCTATAAAAACGGCAGCCATTTTAGATTCAGTCTGAAGCTGCAGTGTGTTAGTGAGAGCAGGGAGAGTGCAGCTGCTGCTGTGCTGATGAATTTATAGGGAAAGCGTTAGCTAGGCCAGTGTTCTGTGTCCACAGACTCATCTGCTGTAAGTATAGAACAAAAGGACCGGCACTCACCAACTTCAAGTAACTTGCTTTTATTAGTCACATAGAGCAAGGTAATGTGACACGGCATTTCGGCTCAATGCAATGAGCCTTCCTCAAACATGTATGTGACTAATAAAAGTAAGTAACTTGAAGTTGGTGAGTGCCGGTCCTTTTGTTCTATATTCACATGGAGTTTCTTCCGGGACTCGAGCACCACGCTACAGAGTATCCAAGTGCCGACCGATTCCTACACAGATTCATCTGCTGTAAGGACAGCGTCACAGCACCCCAAAAAGCCCTTTTTAGGGCTGCTACATTAGTCTGCTGTCATTTTTTTTCTCTATATATATATTGCAGTTGCCTGGCCTGCCCGTGTGTGAGAGGCTGCAGGCCCACAGACTGTAGTGTGCCCACTGCCAGTGCCCACCACTCATACCATGTGGCACAGGACTTTGCATAAAAAAAGGCATTTCATTTTTACACTTTAATCTAATTTCAGTTGCCTGCCTGCTGCCAGTGTGTGTCAGGCCCACAGACTGTAGTGTGCCCACTGCCAGTGCCCACCCCTCATACCGGGTGGCACAGTAGCTTGCCGATAAATAAAGCATTTAATTTTTACCCTTTAATCTAAGGTTAGTTGCCTGCCAGTGTGTGTCAGGCCCACTTCCACTGACTGTAGTGTGCCCACTTCCAGTGCCCACCACTCATACCGGGTGGCACAGTAGCTTGCCGATAAATAAGGCATTTAATTTTTACCCAATAATCTTAGGTCAGTTGCCCGCCAGTGTGTGTCAGGCCCACTTCCACTGAATGTAGTGTGCCCAATGCCAGTGCCCACCACTCATACCGGGTGGCACAGTAGCTTGCCAATAAATAAGGCATTTAACTTTTACCCTTTAATCTAAGGTTAGTTGCCTGCCAGTGTGTGTCAGGCCCACTTCCACTGACTGTAGTGTGCCCACTGCCAGTGCCCACCACTCATACCGGGTGGCACAGTAGCTTGCCGATAAATAAGGCATTGAACTTTTACCCTTTAATCTAAGGTTAGTTGCCTGCCAGTGTGTGTCAGGCCCACACACTGTAGTGTGCCCACTGCCAGTGCCCACCACTCATACCGGGTGGCACAGTAGCTTGCCGACAAATAAGGCATTTAATTTTTACCCAATAATTCTTAGGTCAGTTGCCTGCCAGTGTGTGTCAGGCCCACTTCCACTGACTGTAGGGTGCCCACTGCCAGTGCCCACCATTCATACCGGGTCGCACAGTAGCTTGCCGATAAATAAGGCATTTAATTTGTACCCTTTAATCTAAGGTTAGTTGCCTACCAGTGTGTGTCAGGCCCACAGACTGTACTGAGCTCACTGCCAGTGCCCACCACTCATACCGGGTGGCACAGTACCTTGCACGCATAGTACCACTAATCAAAAAAGAAATGACAGACAGAGGCAGACCACCCCGCAGGGGCCGTCGTGGTGCTGTGATTTCCTTTGGCCCTAGAATAATGCCCAGTGTTCAGAGGCCACATACCCTGAACCTGAAGTGAGGATGAGGCTGCACGGACCTCCTAGCTCTGGGCCTAACTGCAGTGGCAGCCGGCGGGCCGACCTGACCCGCCAAAGCTGCCTGTAAGCTTCGGTGCAGCCATTCCGCACCATGCTGGTCTGCGGCTGCCCAGCCAGGCGACAACAGGTTCTCCAGAGAGGCCATAATACTCTCTGGAGCCGCACCACAAAAAACTTGGCCCCCTGCACAACGGACACTGCTGAGGCCCCACCCCCGCACCAGCTTAAATATACTTCCCGGGAACTGCCTAGCCCGCCCCTCTATAAAGACTTATCCTCTTAACCCTTTCCTGCCTTTACTTCCCCCCAAATCAAAGCTACACTGCGCTATGGCTGCTCCCCCGCTCCATTGCTCCCAATCCAGTGTGTCTGCCATCTGTAGTCCTAATTCCCATGTGATGTTGCCATACTAGTGCATCTGCCAGCACTACTGTCATCATTTCCCCGTCCGGTGACACCATCACTGGGGCAGGGCTGCAGTGTCCCATGGCGTCCTAGCCACAGAACTCTGCCTCTACTTACACACATACATGACATAATACTGTGTCTGTAGAATGATATAGTAATGCTAAATAACAAGATGTTATCTGATGTCACCATGTAGATACAGACCTGTCCATGGCATCAGAAAAGACTAATAGGGGATGTAAAGTAATTGTGGCCCCATAAGCTGTGAGATCTGACAATGGGCCCCTGTGTCCTTCTACTCTAGACACATGTAGAGTTCCTTCTCACCTTACCATACAATGCACAGACAACCCTGAAGACAAAGTCATTGCCTATTGCTGTATCAGAAAACTGCTCCCTGCACATGTTCTCGTGGCTCCTGCAGCCATGCAGCATGCTTTCCCAGCGCTCATATTCTTTATGACCAGCTTTGTCACCCATTCCATATGTCATGCTGCATATTATGGATTTTTCTTTCTACGTTATAACCAGGGGAGCACCCGGGAATTTTGTCTAGGCAGGGTCTGAAAAGAAAAAAATAAGGCCTTCACAGAACCAGAGTTCGGAGATGCTGGAGAGTCTCGGTTCTGGGATATCTATGACTACAGGGAGGGTATGCATGATTGGGCAACAGCGAGAGAGGTGAGACAAGACCTGGCATCTCTAGTGACAAAGGAGTGGGAGCTGGAGCAGGATTACCAATACTTCTTCAGCTCAATTCGCCCCCAATATACACAGCCAGAGAGCTGGGTGGCACTCCCAGACCTACACCCCTACAGCTGGGAAGACCCAACTGAGGTATCACCTGCTTCACTACCAGCTGCAGAGGTAGTGGACCTCATAGACTTGTCCAGATGGAGATGGGACCTAGGTCTCTTCACCAGCCTTACAGGGATTCTGGGCAGTCGGCTCAGATCCTCAACGGCAGCCGGAGTTTCAGGGAGTAGGGACAGTCGGTCCTGCTCCCCAGTGGCAGTATGTTTTGCAGGAAGATGAGACAACCAGTCCCTCTCCCCCACCACAGGGGGACAGCACCCCTAACTCCGATGGTGCAGATGGGACAGCGGTCTCTGCACCAGACCTACAGGGATATTGGACGGCTGGTACAGATCTCCAACCAACCCCGCAGGAAGGCCAGGAGGAGGAGGCAAGCGATCCCCCTTCTCCACAGCCGATCCTAAACCAGGTCCTGGGGGTATGATTCCCTGACCCCATCCCAGTGGAAGAGCTGGCATCTTTGCAGAGCGCAGTCGCCCTCCGCCCTCCCTTATCCTCATGTCCAGAGCCTAACTCCCCACAGGCTACCCCAGCGGAAGAGCTGGTATCTGGGCAGAGTGCAGTGGCCTCTGCCCTCCCCTATGCTCCTGCCCTGAGCTGGACTCCACACAGGCTGCCCCAGCTGAAGCGCTGGCACCAGGGCAGAGGCCAGTCAGCCTCTGCCCTTCCCTATCCTCTTGTCCAGAGCCTGACTTCCCACAGGCTACCCCAGCTGAAGCGCTGGCACCAGGGCAGATTACTGCTGATCTCTGCCCACAAAGCAACTGCAGCTCCAAGCTAGAGAACAACAATGCAGAAAGGAGTAGCAGACGCTCCCTCAACAACTGGGGACATAAAGGACAGAGCCAGGCCCCAGAGTTCAACAGAACCAGCGTTTGTTTATGGGTGGGCTACTCGACTAACTCAGGCACCGACCGACAGGAGGTCAGGTACCTGGTTAGTCTACTGTTAGGAGGGGAGAGATGTGACGGACTGAACCGTCACTGGGGCTGCTGGAGAAGCCTGCTTGCCAGCCTCTTGCCCTGTGACTATGGCCCCTGGGACACTATTTGGGCATATTGGATTTAAAAGTTACTGTTTCTGCCCCTTGGAGTTTTAACTGGAACAGAACCCCTGTTATTGCCTGGATTCATAACTTTTATTTTGTTGATTGTATCACAGGCAATGTCATTGTGTTGTTGATTGTATCACAGGCAATGCCATTGTGTTGTTGATTGTATAACGGGCAATGCCATTGTGTCGTTGATTGGAGGACAGACAATGCTCATTGTGGTTGTTAAATGTACATTGATGAATGGGTTCTGTTTAAAATGTGAAACTGTAAACGATTGGCTGCTATGTTTATGTCCGCAGTTCCCAACAAGGTCCACGTGGGTGGTAACCTTGTTGGAAAATGTGTATAAAAGGAAATGCTTGTGTGGTCATTAAAGAACTTCTGCTTAACCCCTTGTGGGGATCCGCTCTAGTAGGCAGTGGTAGCGAGTGCAGTATAGAGGCAACACAGACAGGTCTTGGTGTTAAACGGTGCTTTCTTTATTCACACAAGTGAAAAGGCAGTGCAGTTCATAGGGAGGGTGGTCACACACAACGGCAAAACAATAGTTCAGTCCAAAACCAGCTGCAGGCTACCTGAGGCCTGGTTCCATCACATCAAGAAAAGTCTATTCAAAGCCAGGAGTAATGTCGCCTCTTTCTCCTTGGGGAAGCAAGCCCCTGGGTCCGGCTTCTAGCCACGGAATACGGATCCCTCCTGGCTTCAGCTGGGGTTCCCCGCACAGTCCTTTACAGGCCTCAGTACACAGCCCAGCTCACCTTCAACTCTCACTCTCACAGCAAGAGAACAAAAGCTTCCACACCACACCCTTGCTGCTGGTCGGGTTTTAAACCCTCCCCTGCAAAACTGGCCTGGACCGTGGGGAGACAGGCACCCACCCGCATATCTGCCTGCTCCCAGTAAGAGCCGGCCCGGATCCGCTGTGTTAACAGCATAACCGCTGCAAAACACACTTTTCCGGCTCTTACTCCACCGGGACCAGGACCCCCGGTGGCACGTACCTACCGTCTATTACCACCACAGGTACTCTCCTACACCCTTCATAAAGTCTTGGCTCATGGTTGGGGGATGGGATAACTACACTCTTAGGGATTGCTATATCACTTATTGTATTACTTATTATATTGCTATACTCCCCTGAGTATAAGCTCTTGTAAGAGCTTGTTCCTGGTTCCTGCTTTCTAGAGTCAGGAGAGGTCCACCCACTGGAAGCTGAAGCCTGGTCTTGGGTCCACAGTGGGTGGAGGCCAACAAGACCCCAACCAAGCTGAAGGCGGTTCGTGGGGTCTGTGGTGGTTATGGTGTCCGGGGGAGTGCTTGGAGCCCTCGGGAAGCGCTAGGAGCAAGCGTCAGCGGAAGGTGCCCAGTCGGGGTGCCAGGTGTTCCGTTACACTCTTAAGCAATTATTGCCACACAGTGCTCTAATAAAATAGCTATGCCCAGTACATGGTATCCCGGACACTAGTAGTATAAACATAATGTCCCCAAAAGTAATTGTGCTAATCTGTGCCAGGGTGCCCACCAAAATAGCAGTGCTCCCCAAAATGCCACAATAGAAATAATTCTCTGCCAGAGCACACCATGCTCCCAATAGCCCCCTAGTAGTAGTAGTAGTAGTAGTAGTAAAGCTCACCATAATGCCCCCATGTAGTAATAATTTTCCTTATAATATGCCAATAAAAGAAATACCCCCACTTAGTGCCCACAGTTCAGCTAATGTCCCCATAATGTATGCCACTATAAAATACACCTATATAGTGTCCCAGTAAATGCTCCCATATTGCTCCTTTCCCCCTTCCCCATATTGCCCCCATGATGTGCCAGTATAAAATACCATATGTTTGTGCCCCCAGCACATGCCTCCATTGCTACCAGATGCCCCCAAAATGTGCCACTAAAAATGCCTCTTCGTAATGCCTCCAGATGCCCCATAGTGCTGCTCTCCCCTATAGTGTCTCCCATGTGCCAAGTAAAAAAAAAGCTTCTTTAGTGCCCCCTATAATGTGCCAGTAAAAAATAGAGCCCCAAAATGCCCCCATAGTGCTCTACTCTCCCATAGTGCCCCCAAATAATGCTCCTATAGTGTTACTTTCCCCTATAGTGCCTCTAATAATGTGCCAGTAAAAAATGCCATAGTGCCCCCCATAATATGCATTTAAAAAAGTCCCCTTTAGAGTCACCAAATGCCACCTTAGTGCTCCACTGCCCCATAGTGCCCCCAAATAATGCTCCTATAGTGCCACTCTCCCCTCTAGTGCCCCCCATAATATGCCATTAAAAAAGTCCCCTTTTGAGCCCCCAAATAATGCTCCTATGGTGTCAGTGCCACTAGATGCCCGATATTAATTAATTTGGCCCCACACTGCCATCCATTTATTTGCACCACCCTGCCCCATATTAATTCATTTCCCCGCCTTACGGCCATCCATTTATTTTCCCCCAAACTGCCCCATGTTAATTAATTTACCCCCATTTGTCTCCACTGTCATTAATTTGCCCCCAAATTGCCATCTTCCCCCTCCCCAGATAAAGACACAAAACACACAAAAAAACAAGCCAACACTTACCTGTGTCCTGGATGGTAAGGCAGGCGCGCGACTCAGATGCTCGATGATGTCATTGCGCGGCGCCGGGCATCTACCACCACTTAGGCCTCAGGCTTACTCGGCCCAAAGCCTATAGTGGTGATAGGTGGCGGGGCAGGGAACTATGCGCTCCCGTGCCCCGCCGCAGTGCAATTAGAACCAGGGCCGTGAAGCCTGTGCGATTGGTGGTGCGGCCCTGGAGGATTAAAAAAAAAAACGAATGGTTCTAGGGGGAGTCCAGACCCGTTGGACCACCCCCCTGGGTGCGCCACTGGTTATAACATATCTAACTGTCATATATAACATTTCTAGAGACGTGATCAGATGATACGTTTTTCTGGAAATATATACACACCTTATATCATGCTCCATACTTTACATATATGGGTATATATTTTATACATGTGGGAAAAAATGCAGATTGCACGCTGATGGCATACTGCTAGGACCCAGCAGCTGGAGGAAGATGTTCTGCAGTTTCCTGCACAGCAGGTGGCCAGAGGGTGGTCACTGTGCAGGTCCTTATATTATCCAGTCCCAGTGATCAGACCCCCACGATCAGAATATTATGGCATGTCCTAGGAGTATGCTATAGCATTCTGTGATGATAATACCTCTGTGGAGTATTCCTGTTTTATTTATTTTTTTATAATTTTTTTATTTTAATTACATAATAAGAAATCATACAATTTTCTAATATGCATGTATTTAACATTCTTTCTACATCCCTTTCTTACATCAGGCAGTTGACCCCTATATACACAGGAGAATGGTATAGCCCATGTATCAGTCCCATGTAATGTATCTATGGCCCACATGACACATGACATACATGTGCTGGGACAGCACACAGGACACATCCATGTGATCGCCACATAGGAATAGTGGTGGAAGAATGACTTTATTGTGGTTATTACAGTAATTATATCGCTGAGTGCATTCACATGGCTGCCTGTCTCTAGAATATATTGTCAAGTTATTTGTAAAAACCCAACATCAGTGACAGTGACAAACATGATGTAGAGATGCAGTTACAGGCAGTAATAGGATATACAGTGCACTGTATATGTTCTGCTCCTCAGTACACTACTGCCCACCTGGTACTTACCCAGCCAGTGCACTTACTGTCAGAGGTCACATGACTCAGCTGAGAGTCACATGACTGACACCATCATTCATCTCTCCTATGGATACATTACACAGGACCATTAACCATATGACATTGTTATTCTTTACAGAGACTATTGCACAGATATAATAAAGTCTGTGAGCAGAATGTTATATCCATGTAGATTAGAATATTGTATGACTGCCTGTTCTCTACACAAATAAATGCAATGATAAAAACCAGAATACCTCTGTAAGTTGATACATAGAAGAGATATTAAAAAAAAAAAAAAATACAGATTTCAAGCCTTTCTATACATTAACAGGTCTTTTTTGTAGACATAAAACTGCCCACACATCAGGATCTGTCGCCTTTCCTACAGAAACAGCTCTGCGGCTCCACAAATGACTTTGTAGAAATATAAAGATATATAGAAGTATTTCCAGCTCATCATCTACAGGTTCATGTTTTACACAATATAGTAAGAAAGATCTAGTAAAATGCCCTGTAGTCTGAGAGCAGCGTCCTGTCCCTTTAAATGTTCAGGCACTCTTGTCACCATGGTAACTGGATTACTGAACAGCCAATAGGATTGCTGGGTTTCAATTTGAAACAGAAAACAGTCAGTTCTCCTCAGACCGTTTTTTTTCATCAGAGAGAGAAGGCGACTTCTGCGACTACTGGGATATTTCCGGTATAAAACTATATGACGGGCGATTTATCTCACCATACAGATTCAGAGATGATTATTCTGGGGGTAAATCCGTGAATGAGGAAATTTATTATTTACAGCTTTACATAGAGACATGTACATGATAAATACTTGTGGGGTAAGATGGCGGCTGATATTCAGATACTGGATGTGCTGATTTCACCACATGGATCCAGTGATGAAGACCAGTTATTTACCCTTTCAGCACCGCGGTCATTGTGGTCTTCAGGACCAGACACATGTTCACACTCGTCAGTTTACTCTTTATAAATGTTTCTTTTCTTGGACTAGAAATACATTTTTTAGGTATCTTTAGTCTTTAGTAGGGCTGAGTGATATGTCCTACAGTTAAACTCTTATTTTTTGTCAACTTAAAGGGGTTTTCCATCTCATCACACATATCAGATCACTAGGATATGTAATAAAAGTCAGACTGGTTCGGGTCCTATCTCCAGAACCAGGCCCCTCCGATCACCTCTATGGGAGGTGTGATAATAGTGGAGCGCTAACTCCGCTACTTGGTCCCATAGCAGTGAATAGGGGGGGGGGGGGTCCTTGTGTGGCTGCTCTCCTGTCACTGCTATGGGACTTCGTAGCTATGCCGAGCGCGTATGTATAGTATATAATTATGTCTGATCGCTCCTGTAATACCCCGTTATACCTTGTATACAGCACATTATAGCCGGTCACTGGGAGACTGTCAGACCTGACTTTATTATTTTTACACTCTGTCCTTCTCATGTCAGAAAAGACCATTACTATCATTATTGTTACTTTTACACTATACTGCAGATCAGCCCCAGTTATAGGCGACATCTGTCCAGTTACAGTAAACATTATGACTATAAATGATGTGCAGGGTCCCAATATACATAGAAAAAGCTTCCTACACCAGTAACCCTCCAGTCATGACCAGTCCCAGGACCAGTGAGATGACCAGAGGCAGTGGCAGCCCCTATACCTCCATTCTATACACAGCACCCATTGAGCGGCATGTATGTGATACTAGAGAAGACAGAAGTGGTGAAAACAGCTTCTATCTTCTCCTCATGATCTCCAGATGTCTTTCTCAGTGTGGAACCTGGCATTTGGATGGTGTTAGCTGGCCCAGTTTGCCCGCTGTAAGGTGGCCAGTCCTTAGGTCTAATGCACAAATAAGGATTTTTCATCTGTGTACTGACTGTATGTTTTGCCGAGAGCACACTGACCCATTCATTTCTAAGGAACCATACACATATCTGTAGTTTTTTATGAATCCATATAATCATTATGCAAATTATAGACCATGTCCTATTCTTGTCTTTATTCTGGACAAGTAAAGTCCTTTCTATCGATGGAGGTGAGAACAATACAGAATGCACATAGAAGGCATTTTGCAGAATGAAATATGGACATACCCGAATGCATGAAGCCTAAGCCACTTCACCACAGGTCCCCTCCTTCCTACCACTACTCTGCATGAAGTAAAGTGCTCGATATCTACCAAATATAACAAAGGAGCTCAATTATTTTTAGATTAACAGTCACTTTCCTATAAGGTTTCCCAGCTTTGTCCCTGCCCCTGAATATATAGGCCAGTGTTTCCCAATGTGTCTATGGACAGTACATCCTAGTCAGAGTCATTAGAACCAAGTGGTCAGAACCTCTGCTGAACTCTTCCTGCTGATTGTTTTATAGGATTTGGATACAATTTATCAGAGTGAAGACTTCACAATGTGGAACGGATATTCGGCCAGCGTTGGATCAGGTATTATTCCTCACACTGTGTTGGCTCTCCATTCTCTGTACTCTTATCAGCCTAAGCTTCATCCATAAAAAGTGAAAGAAATCAAATGGACTGAATTTTCCCTAAAGTCCACCAACACTACAGGAAAATGGAAAACGATATCCTTTATTCTCTTACCTGTTTTTGCTGTTACCACACAGGTGAATAAAGAATATATATTTTCATTTTCCTTTTATCTACAGGGCTGCCTTTTTTGTAATATACACATATATATATATATTTTTTCTAATTTTCTGTAAAATAAAAAATAACTGACTCATGTAAGCTGCCACCAGTTCAGCACCACTGCTGCTGTGGTCTGCTCCATTATCAGGCTTTAGATGAGTTTTATATGACTGATCCCATAATCTGGTTTTATTTTTATTTAGTTAACATCACGCCGGAGGAACAGCTAAGAAGACTGGCCTATTGTGCCAAGCTTCTGCCTTCACCCCTCTACAAGATGGAGGTTAGAGAGCATTGTCCTTATTGTGTTGCCTTTTTGAAAGACTTTTTAAAGTTACATTCATACAAGGATTGATGTGAATGTCTGGATATTGAACTAAATCTCTTGCCATCTTAGCGCCTCATGCCAACCAGTGCAAGAGCTCAGCAACCATATCTGATCCGTTATGAAGAACAGCCAAGGCAGCCTGAGCAACCACAACCATCAATGGAAGAAGTGAGAGCTATGATGGTGAAAGAACTGTGTAGAGGCCTGGATGAAGAAGAGGAACGCAAGACAGAAGAAAAGAAGGCGAAGGAGAAGATGAAAATCACAATCAAAGTGAAGACCAGCACAAGAAGAAGCAGGACCAGGCAGTCTAACATCAGCCATCATGTCTACCAGTATTTGAGAGGAAGGAGAAATATCATCTGGACAATCCTGCTAAAACCTTTCGGCCAATAACATCATTTATGGTAATACTGGTAGGTAATCACACAAAAAAAAAAAAAAATTGTCATAATAATAACAGATTAAAATTAATATAGTAGCAGTAGAATAATAGTAGTAGGTACAATAGTAATAATAGCATTTATTATAGTAATAATAATAACAACAGTAGTATTAATAATAGTTATAGTAACAGGTTTGATCCAGGGTCCTAGGACTGATCGCCTTTTCCCGGGGTCGAGAAGGAATTTTTCCCTGTGACACTAATTGGCGGAATGTGTTACAGGTTTTTCGCCTTCTTCTGGTTCAACAGTTTTAGGGACCTTACTAATAGTTAGGGGCATAGCGATAAAATCAAGAGCATAAAATAACATTTATTATAGTAATAATAATAATAACAGTAGTATTAATAATAGTTATAGTAACAGGTTTGATCCAGGGTTCTAGGACTGATCGCCTTTTCCCGGGGTCGAGAAGGAATTTTTCCCTGTGACACTAATTGGCTGAATGTGTCCAGGGTTTTTTGCCTTCTTCTGGATCAACAGTGTTAGGGACAGGGAACTTACAAATAGTTAGGGCCATAGCATTCAAATTAATAGTATAAAATAACTTATTTGTGATAGTATAATAATATATAGAAATAAGTCATAAGGAAAATGATCTAATATTACTAATTATAATATTAATGATTCTATTAATATTAACAATATGTAGACATCTATTACAGGAAGTAGGGGATTTGATCCAGGGTCCTAGGACTGATCGCCTTTTCCCGGGGTCGAGAAGGAATTTTTTCCCTGTGACACTAATTGGCTGAATGTGTTCAGGGTTTTTTGCCTTCTCCTGGATCAACAGTGTAGGAGCAGTATAGTAATAATAGTTACTGTAAAAGTAACAATAGTATTCCAATAGTATGATAGGAATAATAGTAAATATTGTAGAATAGTTATAATGCAATTAAAAATTGAAAAAAAAATCCTAAATACTAATTAATATTGAAAATTAGTAATAGTAATTAAATGTGTCCTCTAATATTAACTATAGCTGTCAATTGCATAGTTAGATTTAATCCAGGGTTCTAGGACTGATACCCTTTTCCGGGGGCAAGAAGCAATTTTTCCCCTGAGTCACAAATCAGCATAGGCAAAGTACTATAGTAATAAACATTGGTGCTAAAAGAAACAATAGTATTTTAACAGTATGATAGGAATAATAGTTGCAGTGGTAGTTGTAATACAATGAAAATAGTAAAAAAAAAAGAACAAAACCAAAATACTTACAAATTTTGAGAATTATAGTAGTAGTAATGAAATGAGTGCTATAATATTAAACAACTGTCAATAGCATAATTAAGTTAATAATAATAATGTTAGGATAATAATAGAATAATAAAACATTAATATTAGGGTATAGGACAAAGTAATAATAGTAATACTAGCAGAAAAGTTTGATCCAGGGTTCTAGGACTGATCGCCTTTTCCCGGGGTCGAGAAGGAATTTTTCCCTGTGACACAAATTGGCTGAATGTATCCTGGGGTTTTTGCCTTCTTCTGGATCAACAGGTTTATAAATAGGGATTGAATTTAGAAATAGTACAAATGATATAATATTAAACAATTTGTCCAAATGACAATATATTTCTAAGAGTGGCAATAGTATAATAATGATAAAAGTAATAGTATAGTGTTACATAAACAGTTAATAAGATCATAGTGATTATAAGGTTAGTGTAGGGACCCACTTGAAAGAGGTCGCCGTGAAGTGGCAAGTGGGCTTATACATTTTGATGAAAATGTATACTAAGAACCTCCTGCTGATAACTTTGGCTCAGCAGCAATAGATGATGTATAACATGTGGATGTGCGCTTCATGGCTTGTCTTCTACAGTTAGTAAATTATAATAGATATCAGCGATATTGATCCAGGAGTCTAGAACTGATCACTTTTTCTCTGTGTTAATAAAGAATTTAACCCCTGTGTCCTTCTTCTGGATTAACACTTGTATATTGACAGCCTACAGACCTCACTAATATTATAGTAGAATTGCAGCTGTAGGGTAAACCTGATGACAATCATATGTACTACACATAAGAAATTAAAAAATATAATTTAGGGGGGCTGATAAACAGGAGTTTTCTGGGAGTTTAAAGTTGACGACCTATCCTCAAGATATATCATCAATATTAGATCGGTAGGAGTCTGATGCCCAAAACCCCCACAGCTGTGGGGGTTTTGGGCAGCTGTTTTGGGCAATACTGGGAGCAGAAGGCCCAGTCCACTGTGTAATTTCTGGAGCTGGTGTACTGCAGCTCAGCTCCCATTCCACCTTCTGCTTCAGTTCTGACTTCATCCACTGCATAGTTTACAGCACCGGTGACGAACCTGCACCAATCTGATTTTGATGACCTATCCTGACAAAAGGTCATCAATATATTAGGAAAAACCCTTTAAATGCTTAAAGGGGTTAGCCCATCTCAGACACTGATAGCATATTGATATGAATCAGGATATGCCATTAATGTCAAACAGGGGTGGGTCCCAGAGGTAGGACCTGCAACTATCTCCAGAATTGTGCCCCTGAAGTGAAGGAGAGCACACTGTACATATGCAGATTGATCTCTATTCATTAGTATCAGATTTGCAAGTTGCAAAAATGCTTGGCTATTTTCAAAGCCCCATAGAAGTGAACTGAGAACGCACCACATATGCACAACTACCTCTGCATTCACTATTATGGGACTGCCTGAAATAGCTGAGCCAGTGTTTGTCTATTATCAGATCTTCGATAGAAGTAAATGGAGGGTGGGCGCACATGCCCTGTGCATTCTCCACTTCTGGGGTTTGTTCTAGAGAGGTGTGACCCATACCTATCTGACATTGATGGCATATTCTAGCAATATGCCATCAATGTGCCAGATCAGAATACCCCTTTAAAGTCTTATATGAAATGAAAAGAAACTCCAGGGATCATAACACTTAGGTCTTTAACACTAAAAGAGGCGCATCCTTGGTCTGTATCAGATCCTTGGTCTGTATCAGGATGGTAACAAGTCATTAAAAAGTCTCCAAGTCCACATTCAACAGTAACAGAGTTCAGTGCAGCTTATTTTGTCTTCATTCTGTAACATGTGTCTTTTCCTCCCTTTTTTTGTTCTCCCTAAGGCTACTTTCACACTTGCGGCACTTGTATCCGGCAAGCAGTTCCGTCGTCAGAGCTGCCTGCGAACGACGGATCCGTCCTTCAGTTGTTTCGCAATGCCGGATCCAGCACTAATACAAGTCAATGAAAATTAATGCTGGATCCGGCATTCCGGCGACTGATCAGGCATTTTGATCGGACATAATACCGCATTGACTGAACTGAATGCATACTGATGCAAACTGAACGGATTTCTATCCATTCAGATTGCATGGGGATATGCCTGATCAGTTCTTTTCCGGCATAGAGCCCTTTTGACGGAACTCTATGCCGGAAAAGAATAACGCAAGTGTGAAAGTACCCTAAGATGTGTATTTACAGACACCATGCCACTCTTGCTATAAGGCTGTGTTTGGTATAGCAACTTAGCCTCATCACTCACTTCAAAGGGGTTTTCAGGTTTTAGAAAATAATTGGTCAAGGGGAGAAAATGGCATAAAATAATAAAAAGACTAAATATCTGATAAATCTCCTGGTGTTCCAGCACCGATATTCTGGTGGTCCAAGCCTGCCAGCTGATCACTGGTCTCAGCATTGTATAGCATGAGACCACTATATACAGTGCATTTAGATCTTCAGACCCTTTCACATTTTGTTATGTTGCAGCCTTGTGGTAAAATAAATTAAAAATCAAGTTTTTCCCCATCATTCAGCTCTCAATACCCCATAATGAAAAGCTTAAAACAGAATTTTAGAAATGTTTGCTAATTTATTGAAAATAAAAAAGTAAAATCTTACACTGACGTTAGTATTCAGACCATTTACTCAGTTGAAGACCCTTTGGCAGTGATTACATCCTCCAGTCTTGGTGGGTATGATAGTACAAGGCTTGTACACCTGGATTTGGGGATTTTTTTTACCATTCTTCTCTGCAGATCCTCTCAAACTCTTTCAGTTTGGATAGGAACGGTGGTTGATAGACATTTTCAGGTCTATCCCGAGATGTTGGTCTGGGTCCAGGTCAGGGCTCTGGCTGGGCCACTCAAGGCCATCCACACAGTTGTCCCTAAGCTACTCCTGTGTTGCCTTAGCTGTGTGCTTAGGGATATTGGGGGAGATAGATCAAGACTGGTGCATCCCCATTCCAGTCCTGATCTTACTGCACTGGCATGAGATTCCCCTAATTTATTAAAAGGCAGATACCTCTTAACACATCAGGAGCATCTCTGCCTTGCTGTGCACCATAAACCAGGGTCAGGCTGAGCTGGTAGATGTTTAGACGCAGATACAATTGAGCCTACAGCAGCGCCGACGGGACAAGGGAACCACTGGTTCCCTGCCCCTCTATTCCCATGGAGCATTGATGTGACATAGGCGGTGTCATGACATCATCATGCTGCCTGCGACGTTCCTCAGGAGCAGACCCTGACATACATATTGTTAATATATATATATATTATTTCAAATAATCAATATATATTTTTTTCCATTTTTAAAATGTTGCTTTCTTAGCTTGTTTTAATGTTATTTTATATTTTTGTCTTTTTCTGTTTTTTATTTTTTTTATTTCTAGCAACTGGTAATTAATTTGCGTCACTGCATTTTGAGTTCCTACTGGAAGTTATTTTATCTTTTCATGGGACAAAAAATTGACACTGTGGGCACAATCTGACCATTTTTACTTAGAGGTGTACTCACATTTGTTGCCAGCGGTTTAGACATTAACCACTTCAGCCCCCAAGCTTAAACACCACTAATGACCAGGCAACTTTTTACAATTCTGCACTACATTACTTTCACCACCGTTTATTGCTCCGTCATGCAACTTACCACCCAACTGAATTTACCTCCTTTTCTTCTCACTAATAGAGCTTTCATTTGGTGGTATTTCATTGCTGCTGACATTTTTACTTTTTTGCTATTAATCAAAAATGACCGAAATTTTTGCAAAAAAATGACATTTTTCACTTTCTGTTGTAATAAAAAAAAACCAAAAACTACATTTCTATATAAATTTTTCGCAAAATTTATTGTTCTACAAGTCTTTGATAAAAAAAAATACAATAAGTGTATATTTATTGGTTTGGGTAAAAGTTATAGCGTTTACAAACTATGGTGCAAAAAAGTGAATTTCGGCATTTTGAAGCAGCTCTGACTTTCTGAGCACCTGTCATGTTTCTTCAGGTGCTAGAATGTCAGGATAGTATAAATACCCCCCAAATGACACCATTTTAGAAAGAAGACACCCCAAAGTATTCGCGGAGGGGCATGGTGAGTTCATGTATGATTTCATTTTTTTTCACAAGTTAGCGGAAAATGACACCTTCTGAGGAAAAAAATAAAAATAATAAAGTTTCCATTTCTGCTGACTTCTGGCAAAAAAATAAAAATCTCCCACGGACTCACTATGCCCTTCAGTGAATACCTTGGGGTGTCTACTTTCCGAAATGCGGTCATTTGTGGGGTGTGTTTACTGTTCTAGCATTTTGGGCGGGGCTAAATTGTGAGCCGCCATGTAAAACCTAAAGGTACTCGTTGGATTTAGGCCCCTTTGCGCACCCAGGCTGCAAAAAAGTGTCACTTATGTGGTATCGCCGTACTCAGGAGAAGTAGGGCAATGTGTTTTGCGGTGTATTTTTACATATACCCATGTTGGATGAGAGAAATATCTCTGTAAACTGACAACTTTGTATAAAATGTTTTAAAAAGTTGTCGTTTACAGAGATATTTCTCACACCCAGCATGGTTATATGTAAAAATACACCCCAAAACACATTGCCCTACTTCTGAGTACGGCGATACCACATGAGTGACACTTTTTTGCAGCCTGGGTGCGCAAAGGGGCCCAAATTCCAATGTTAACCTTTAGGATTTCACAGGACATTTTTACACATTTGGATTCCAGACTTCTTCTTACGCTTTAGGGGCCCCTAAAATGCCAGGGCAGTATAAATACCCCACATGTGACCCCATTTTAGAAAAAAGACACCCCAAGGTATTTCGTGAGGGGTATGGTGAGTTCATGTAAAAATATTTTTTTTGTCACAAGTTAGTGAAATATGAGTCTTTGTAAAAAAAAAAAAAAAAAAAAGAACTATCAATTTACGCTAACTTGTGCAAAAAAAAATAAAAATTCTGTGAACTCGCAAATGCCCCTCACGGAATACCTTGGGGTGTCTTCTTTCCAAAATGCCAAAATGGGGTCACATGTGGGTATTTATACTGCCCTGGCATTTTAGGGGCCCTAAAGCGTGAGAATCCAAAATGCGTAAAAATGTCCTGTGAAATCCTAAAGGTACTCATTGGTTTTAGGGCCCCTTTGCGCATCTTGGCTGCAAAAAGTGTCACTCATGTGGTATCGCCGTACTCAGGAGAAGTAGGGCAATGTGTTTTGGGGTGTATTTTTACATATACCCATGCTGGGTGTGAGAAATATCTCTGTAAATGACAACTTTTTAAAAAATTTTATACAAAGTTGTCAAATTACAGAGATATTTCTCTCACCCAGCATGGGTATATGTAAAAATACACCCCAAACACATTGCCCTACTTCTCCTGAGTACGGCGATACCACATGTGTGACACTTTTGCAGCCAAGATGTGCAAAGGGGCCCTAAAACCAATGAGTACCTTTTAGGAGGGCATTTTTACGCATTTTTCTTCTCACGCTTTAGGGCCCCTAAAATGCCAGGGCAGTATAAATACCCCACATGTGACCACATTTTGGAAAGAAGACACCCCAAGGTATTCCGTGAGGGGCATGGCGAGTTCATAGAAGATTTATTTTGGCACAAGTTAGCGGAAATTGATTTTTTATTGTTTTTTCTCACAAAGTCTCCCTTTCTGCTAACTTTTGAGAAAAAGTTAAATTTTTCATGGACTCACTATGCCCCTCAGCGAATACCTTGGGGTGTCTTCTTTCCAAAATGGGGTCATTTGTGGGGTGTTTGTACTGTTCTGGCATTTTGGGCGGGGCTAAATTGTGAGCAGCCATGTAAAAGCTAAAGGTACTTGTTGGAATTTGGGCCCCTTTGAGCACCCAGGCTGCAAAAAAGTGGCACACATGTGGTATCGCCGTACTCAGGAGAAGTGGGGCAATGTGTTTTGGGGTGTATTTTTACATATACCCATGTTGGGTGAGAGAAATATCTCTGTAAACTGACAACTTTGTATAAAAAAAATTAAAAAGTTGTCGTTCACAGCGATATTTCTCACACAAAGTATGGGTATATATAAAAATACACCCCAAAACTCATTGCCCTACTTCTCCTGAGTACGGCGATAACCACATGTGTGACACTTTTTGGCAGCCAAGATGCGCAAAGGGGCCCTAAAACCAATGAGTACCTTTAGGATTTCACAGTGCATTTTTACGCATTTGGATTTTCACGCTTTAGGACCCCTAAAATGCCAGGGCAGTATAAATACCCCACATGTGACCCCATTGTGGAAAGAAGACACCCCAAGGTATTCCGTTAGGGGCATGGCAAGTTCACAGAATTTTTTTTTTTTTGGCACAAGTTAGCGGAAATTGATATATATATTTTTTTTTACAAAGTCTCAAATTTCCACTAACTAGTGACAAATTTTTTTTTTACATGAACTCACCATACCTCTCACGGAATACCTTGGGATGTCTTCTTTCTAAAATGGGGTCACATGTGGGGTGTTTGTACTGCCCTGGCATTTGAGGGTCTCTGCAATCATTACACGTATGGCCAGCATTAGGAGTTTCTGCGATTCTCCTTATATTGAGCATACAGGTAATGAGATTTTTTTTCCATTCAGCCTCTGGGCTGAAAAAAAAAAATGAATGGCACAGATTTCCTTATTCGCATCGATCAATGTGGATGAAAAAATCTTTGCCAAAAAATGTGCAAAAAAAAAAAAAAAGTTGTAAGGCCCCATTCACATGTCCGCAAAAATGTCCGCATCTATTCCGCAATTCTGCGGAATAGATGCGGACCCATTCAGTGTGAATGGGGCCGGCGGTGATGCGGAGAGCACACTATGTGCTCGCCGCATCAGCATTTGCGGAGCTGCGGCCGCAAACTTCCGGGTTTCGGCTCCCAAACATCCGGCCGCAGCTCCGCAAAAGATAGAGCATGTCCTATTCTTGTTCGCGATTGCGGACAAGAAAAGGCATTTTCTATATAGTTCTGGCAATGTGCGGATCCGCAAAATGCGGAAAGCACATTGCCGGTGTCCGTGTTTTGCGGATCCATGGATCCGCAAAACACATACGGACGTCTGAATGAGCCTTACAGGGGGTGATTAGTGACAGGGGGTGATCAGGGGGTGACATGGGGTGATCAGGGGTTAATCGGGGGTTAATCAGTGACCCCGGGGGGATGGTTGGGGGTCTGTGTGGTGATTGGTGCACTTACAAAAGTTTCCTTTGGTGGTCCCAAGCAAACGGGACCACCAAAGGAACGAACAGCAAGCATATCAGACGCTGTTAACAAAACAGCGTCTGATATGCCATTTTTTTAAACTTCTACAGCCTGCCAGCGCATGATCAGCGCTGGCAGGCTGTAGTTAAAGTTCTCCCCGACGCGATCCTGTGAACGCGCGCACGCGCGTGCGCGCATTCACAGTAAATCTCGCGTCTTGCGAGATGACGCCCTGGCGCTTCCAGGAGGAACAAACCGATCGCCCGCAGGACGCAATCCTGTGTACGGTGGTCGGTAAGAGGTTAATAGCTGTGTGTTGAGTTATTTTGAGGGCACACCAAATTTACACTGTTATACAAGCTGTACACTGACTACTTTATATTGTATCAAAGTGTCATATCTTCAGTGTTGTCCCTTGAAAAGATATGATACTGTATATCAATCCACCCACAATCATTTTGTTTCCTGAAAAGAGATGCTATAAACATGGATAGATTCTGCGTAGTGTTTGCCGCCGCTGTTGTAGTGATACCTCACTGAAACTCATGTGTGGGGAGGTCCTGTAGGAAATGCGAGTTTCGCGATAACACCTGCTATGGACACATCTGTTACCTGAAACTCATGTGTGAGGGCTTGTAGGAAATGAAAAGTTTGATGTTAGAATGTATGGGCCATGAGTTTCAGGTAACAGCTGTCGTCCTGTGCAATGATCATAACCCACTTCAAATTTCAATCTAATGTACGCGTGTGGTCCTGTGGGAAAATGTATTGAGGTGTTTTAAGGAGCGACAAGAGGTGTCAATATGAAGAGGTGTTATTATGCTTCCTGTAGGATGTACAGTGCTTGAGAAATGGTTGTATAGCTGACAGGACGTACTCATGACAGCTGCACTTCTTGAGTTAAAATGAACTACCAAGTAGTATAGCAGGAATGTGGCATTTCAGGTTTTTAATTCAAATTCAGTGTGTTGAGTCAATTGAAGCATATCAAAATGATATCAAAGTGATATCAAAGCGCAAAATGATATAAAAGGTATGTAAAAGTCATATCAAAATGCTATCAAAGTGATATCAATGCACAAAATCGTATCAAAATGTTATAAATGGGATAAAAAGTGTTAATAAAAGCTTATCATTTGATAAGGACTTATAAAGTGATATGAAAAGCTTATTATTTGATATAAAATTTATATTAAGATGTATAAAATGATATAAAAATCATATCAAAGTGGGTGGCATTTAGGCTTGGTTTGGGAGGGGCAAGGGGAGAGAAATGGGCGGATCTGGGCGGGGTTAGGGAGTTTCTGGGTGTTTCTGGGAGGGGTTATGTTGTGAAAAAGGGGCTGGTCACTTTGAGTTTGACGAGAGATGGGTCCCTATACTCAGATGCCCCTACCATGGCCAAGCCCCTTCTATTAAAGATACTTACCTTGTCTCCAGCACGTGTCACTCCTAATCCGTCCACAACGGCCATTGCATCTCCCTGTTGAGCAGATGCAAACATTCAGCGAGGGGGTTGTGCTTCGATCATCAGGCCATAATAATGACAAGTCCCCATTGTGGACTGATACTGGCTGCACTACCCTCTCGTAGGATGTTTGGTTCTGCCCAACAGGGAGATGCAATGGTCATAGTGGATGGATTAGGAGTGACATGGGTACTGTGGACCGGAAAAGTATCTTCAATAGAAGGGGCACAACCATCGTGGGGGCAGTTGGGCAATTGGGTAACCTAAATCAACACGTCTAGGCCCTTATTCCCCTATAGCTAGACAACTGCCTCAATAGTCAAAAACACATTGTCAAAAACATATGGGGTCATATATCAAACTGGTGTAAAGTAGAACTGGCTTAGTTGCCCATACCACCCAATTAGATTTCACCTTTCATTTTCCAAATGAGCTGTCAACAAAAAATGTGGAATCTGATTGATTGCTATGGGCAACTAAGCCAGTTCTACTTTATACCAGTTTGATGAATGACCCCAATAATATTCAGAATGGGTCTTCTTACCTAGATCAGCCCTCATTTTTTAGCTGCCTTTCTCCAACTCTCGTGGCAGCATTGTGCATGACACCTCCTCCCAGGCCCCCTCCTTTGCCACATGGTCTTGGTAGCTGTCTATCCATGTGTCCCATATTTGTGGGTGCTCCTGTATGAGGCAAATAAGTCGTTCGGCATCCATACTTTCAGAACCATAGGACATCCTTCTGATGTGATTCAAAGGCCTGAACATGTGCCTACACAAAGCACATGGCAAAAGTGGGTTTAGCCTGTAATATCTAAATAATAGTTCCGCAAAAAACAGATGACACACGGTGGCATTCAACATGCATTCCATTTTTTTGCGGAAACATTGACTTGAATTGAGCCACAGAACGTGATTTGCTGAAAATAGTAGGAGAAGACTCAATATTTTGCAGAACTGCTATGTGGACATACGGAAATGGAATGCACACGGATTAACGTCCGTTTTTTTGTTGAAATGAACAGACATGCATACTGTCCGGAAAAAATACAAAAATGGAATGGACACGGAAAGAAAATACGTTTGTTTCCATGAGCCCTAACCCTGGGCTGAACTCTGCATTCTCTTATCCCCCAGATCTTCCCCTCATCTAACAGTCAAGTCAAAAAGTGTATACTATCTTCATCAAGGTCTAAATTGAGGGTCTATTATACAGAAAAACAACAACTGTCACTGAGTTGTTTTTCTTTAACTTTATACAAAGTGGGTACCTGCAGTTGCAACCAGTGCCATAATATGACCAGATGTATACCATTGATAACTGTCACATTAGAAATATTCACAGCCTGGTTTATGGAATATACTGGAAAATACATTGCTGGGGCATCTCCTCTATATCAGTGCTAAATACATCATTTATATAAATGCAGATTCCCTACCAAAAATGCTTTAAATGTGTGTGCCCATGTGATAATGTGCACTCATTCTTTCTTTGTGATATGGTTCTCCTCTTTAGGCTGCTTTCACACTAGCGTTTCTCTTTTTCGGTATTGAGATCTGTCATAGGATCTAAATACAGGAGAAAAATGCTTCAGTTTTGTCCCCATTCATTGTCAATGGGGACAAAATGTAACTGTAAGAAAAGGAATGCTCCAAAATGCATTCTGTTCCATTTGGTTGCGTTCACATACTGGAGACCAAACCACAGCTTTCCGTCGTGGGATGCGGAGCAAAACAGGGCATGACACTCAATGTAAGTCAATGGGGATGGATCTTTCCCCCGTTGACTTTCAATGGTGTTCATGATAGATCCGTCCTTGCTACAGGTATGTTGAAGATAATACGTTAATAACGGATGCAGATGGTTGTATTATCAGTAACGGAAGGATTTTTGCTGATCCCTGCCGGAGGGGATTCTGTGAAGCAGAATCTGGTAGAATGAAAGTTCATATTAGAATGAAAGTTCATATTCACTCTAATCCTGATTATACAAGATTCACTAAGAGAATGATGCCCCTTTAGTTCATAGAAAAATAAAAAAAATGCATATTTATACTAATCATGATAAGAAAAGCTCCACAAAAGAAATGTTTGTACTTCTCTCCTCAGTCCCTACCTAGTGCTATCATTGTATCAGTCCCTTTTAATTTTATTTAATTTGAGTCTTTTTCCCTGTGCTTGTATTATCCCTGTAATGTAAGACTGCATATAGTACTGTTAGAGTGAAAGGCATGTAGGGGTTTATGAAAGAATATCATCCCCATATACCGTATATGGATATCTATCTGAAATGAAATTCGCTAAAGGAAACTAAATCTGAGTTCTATAAAACCACTTAAATTTCCGTTATTCTTGCTTCTTAAATGTCCCTTTTTCTCAGAGAACAAATAGTTCTGATTCCTGACAAATATCCAGACTACAATGGAATGTACAGTGTGAAGAACTGAACAAACAGAAGGAGCATTGAAGGAAGACTTTCTTGTAGCCTCCATAGGCAATAGACAAGGTGCGTAAATATTTGATCAGAAAAGGATATTGCTGGGTAGCTTGGCTTGCGCTGATCTTTTTTCAGGTAAGGAAACAATTAATGAATTTAGTTTGAATAATGTTTAAAGGGAGTCTGTTACCAAAATATCACTTCTGCGCAGCTTACATAACACTGTAGCACAAATAAACTTGATTTAAATGGTACTTTGTTCTTTTCTTCCAACGTTCATAAACAGCAAAAATGTGTTTTTCATGATATGCAAATTATGGCTCGCAAGTGCCCAGGGGCGGCGTTCGGGCAGTAACTGCCAGGCCCCTCTGCCTTTTGCATGCATAACTCCTCCTTAGCCCCTTGTCTGACCCGCCCTGTAATCCTTATGTAAGCCGCGTACCAGGGTCGGATCCCCAGGATACAGCGAAGTCACGAATGAGAAAAGAAACTCTGACAAACAGACTTTTTACTGCAATATGACACTGAACGCAAACCCCAATCTCTGGGAACAAAAAGGGATTTACATACACTCAGCCCGCAGGCCGAGACCCTTGTGCTGCACAGCATGTCACCCTGCAATGGATGCCAGAAAGAATTGCACTAGTTTACCTACTGGCGGGCATAACTAAAACGGCCACACCGTTATTACCCTAAAAATGACACTAACGACTATGTGGGTGTATGATACGGGCTGGCCTGCGGTGCAACACAAAAGTTCACAAACTTATAATAAACTACAATATTCCCCTCCCGTAACTTGTTACGCTGGCATGTGCCTGCGTAACTCCTGCACAAAACGCTGAGCTGGATTGAGCCGGTGAGATGTCTATCAGCTCTGAACTGTGCATTGTCTCTTTTTATTATGGAGTCCTTTTGTGAACAGCAGGAACACTTTTAGGCCTGACACACGAAACAGAGACCATAACTAGCTAACTACAGGCCTGGTCTAGTCTCTAGGCGCCAATATTGCAATGAGGTGCTTGCATGATCTTACTGATCCGGGTCTGTGTAAGAAACAGTAATGTAATGTCTCTAAGTTTCACTATTCTGTGTTAAAATGTAAAGTGCCTGCAGTATTCTTTTGGTCAGTAGATGGCAGCATAGGACCACTTTGTGTTGAAGTTAGCATAGAGATAGTGTGTTACTGTGATGCTCCTTTAAGTGCTGAATAAGACACGCCCCGGATGATGTCAGCAGGCCTGTTTTTCTGAACAAGAAGGAGGACAGAGAAGCTGCTGCTGTGTCAGCCATGATGGCAAGTTAGAGAACCTGTTCTGTGTGGTGTAAGGCCTGGTTGGAGACATCACAAAGCTGCCCTGTGCATCCAGGCTGTGTAAACTTCGGTTGGAATAAGAAACAGCGCATTTAGTCAAGCTGAGCTGAGAAGGACCGTGTACAGCAACTAACCTGTGGAGCTGGCCTGTGCTGAGTGGATTGCCACTAATGGTAAAAGGACTCACAGTACTGTCGATGTACCGGACAGTGACTGTAACATCTACCTGATTCTTCCGGCCTTCTGAGGAGGACTTCTTGGTTGTGGATCCTGCCTTGGTCAAAGAGAAAGAACGACATCGGGCCCCACCGTGCACTCCTATAAACTGTAAGAGAACCACTGGGATAAGGGGGTGCGCACCCACTTGAAGTTAGGGTCAGTTAGGGACAGTGTTTGGGACTATTGTATCTGAGTGTCCGCGCTGCAAATACGGAAACAGTGGAGGTGGACATTGTTCTAGTATATGACTTATATTGTTCATACTGTTCTGAATATTCTGCTTGCCCTTACCCCTGCAATTCCAGTGTTGTTAACCTGTTTTTATTCACTTATAGTAAATGCAACTTTCTTAATCTGAAATTCTGCGTACGCACTTTCTGGTCGCGGAGTCAAACCACCTGCCTTGCTCTCGGTTTACATCTGCTCTGTCTCCGCTGATGACTCCGAACCGAACAAGGAGTCTATTCAACAAAACATGCGGTACCGCAGAGCACATAGTTTGTTCCACAGCTCTCATCAGCCCTCCTGGCAGAAGTCCTCTGTCCCCTGTGCAGAATCTGGGTCCTGAACAGCGATCAGCTTAACTTGACTGTAGTTGTGGTCGCAAAATGTTGATCCCGTGCTTGGATATGAATGAATTCACTCCTCTCTGTGTCTCTGTGTCCTTCCAATATGGTGACTTCCTCTTTCTCCTTCAGCCTGGCAAGCCCACCTCTCATGGAAATATGTATATGCAGTCAGTCAGCTGTGCCTAGGAAACAGCGGCATCTTGTGGCCAAACAGCAGAATGTCAGTCCAGAACATTCAATTCAATCCACACAAACAGTGTTCAACAATGAGAACAGTTTCCCCATCTCACACTTGCGTCATCCTGTTGAGTGGCCAAGATGCCACACTTGAGCAGTTCACCTATGGGCTTGGGAACAGTGATGACCACTGTGGGTATCAGCATCGCTCCCAGCCGTGCACATGCGCCAGCTAACAGCATTCTACTAGGGATAGCTGGTCCTGGGCCCAACGGTGAAATGAGTAAGCCACTCAGCCTTGCTGCTTATGAACATCGGAAGAAAAGAACAAAGGTACCATTTAAATGAAGTTTATTTTTTGCTACAGGATTATGTAAGCAGTGCAGAAGGTGACATTTTGGTAACAGACTCCCTTTACTATTCATTTGGAATATTAATTGTTATCCAAAATCGTATTTAAATCTATGAAATTTCATAAATGTGCCTTCGGGAAGAAGACAGAGCACCCTGGAATATACAGTATGTGAAAACATGCAGGCTGGGGAAGACAATAAAGACCAATATCAAAATACTTTTTTAGCCAAAATAAGTACAATGTAATAATAAAAAGTTGCATTCCAAGGTGTCCATAGCCTTTCCTCATGGACTGAGGATATTTTTTTGTTGCTGTCCTCTCAGGCACTCAGCGAGTGTTTCTCTAATTCCCTAGAGATGAATTGAGCACTAGTGCACATGTTCCACTACCACTTCATACAAACCACTACTGGTGCTGGTAAGGAAGAACAGGGACTTGTAGTAGTGATACATGGGGTCCTACTGGTGGGGCCACCAACAATTTAACATTTGCATAGAATAGGTGATAAATAGTGATGTCGCGAACATACATTTTTCCGTTCGCGAACGGCGAACGCGAACTTTCGCAAATGTTCGCGAACATGCGAACAGGGCGAACCGCCATAGACTTCAATAGACAGGCAAATTTTAAAACCCACAGGGACTCTTTCTGGCCACAATAGTTGTTTCAAGGGGACTAACACCTGGACTGTGGCATGCCAGAGGGGGATCCATGGCAAATTACGTAGTTGACGCAGAGTGTGGTAAGTTGAATTTGCAATGCGATTAATATAACCTGCATTAATCGTATTGCGAATTCAACTTAGAGCTGGGTTCCTAATGGTTGTATTGCTAGAATATAACGAAGATTGAGAATATAGCGCTATATTCTCAATCTTCGTTATATTCTAGCAATACAACCATTAGGGATCTAAGTTGTAATCCAAATGCGATTAATACAGGTTATATTAATCGCATTGCGATTACAACTACGGACACTGCAGCTTCAGAATGAATTTAAGATAGATGCCGTCCTTGCTTTTTGATAGGAGGTGGGAGGGTCTGGGAGGGAGACTGATGTACTAGCCCTAAAATGGGCTTTTTGGGTTGCTGTCAGGATGCTGTCCTTACAGCAGAGATCTGATAAGTCTTTCAGGACTGGAGTGGACACTGAATACACTAGCCTAGCTATCGATTTCCCTATTAAATCAGCAGCAGCTACACTGTCCCTCCTCTCACTAAGACTGCAGCTTCTGAATGAATCTAAAATGGATGCTGTCCAGGAGATGGGAGGGTCTAGGAGGGAGGGTATGCTGCTGATTGGCTGGAATGTGTCTGCTGACTGTGAGGTACAGGGTCAAAGTTTACTCAATGATAGGGGGTGGACTGAACATCGCATATGTTCGCCCGCCACGACGAACGCGCACAAGCTATGTTCGCCGGGAACTGTCCGCCAGTGAATAGTTTGGGACATCTTATTTGTGAATTCAACTTAGAGCTAGGTTCCTAATGGTTGTATTTCTAGAATAAAACGAAGATTGAGAATTTAGCGCTATATTCTCAATCTTCGTTATATTCTAGCAATACAACAACCATTAGGAACTCAGATCTAAGTTTAATTCGCAATGCGATTAATATAACCTGCATTAATCGCATTGCGAATTCAACTTAGAGCGGAGTTCGTAATGGTTGTTGTATTGCTAGAATATACGCTATATTCTAGCAATACAACCATTAGGAACTTAGCTCTAAGTTGTAATCGCAATGCGAATAATACTTACAATTATTAATCGCTTTGCAAATCCATTTGATGCCTCTATTTGATTGTATATGACGGTTGACTATGACTACCACCAACATTCTGCTGCCTCCGAGGCAAGATATCTGAACCCTCCAGGGGCCATTTGGGCGTTTTTGATAGAAAACGCATCAAAAACGCATCAAAAACGCGTCATTTTTTTTTAATTATTATTTTTTTGTGTATTTTGCCACATTTGGTTGCATATTTACATTTGGTATAGGCAAATATGGTAGTCTAGAAATCAGTGTTTCCCAACCAGTGTGCCTCCAGCTTTTGCAAAACTACAACTCCCAGCATGCCCGGACAGCCTTTGGCTGTGCAGGCATGCTGGAAGTTGTAGTTTTGCAACAGTTACATGGCTTCAGCTACATGGCTTAGAAAATATGCTGTCAAACAATGATCCCAGGTTTTGGTATAGACACATGATCTAGACTACCATATTTGCCTATACCAAATGTAAATATGTACATATGTACATCCATCACTGCTTTGCACATAATGTTATATATATATGGACGTAGATTGCTGCGCATTATTACTGAGGGACCATTCTTTTCTTAGTTTTCACCCTGTACCTATAGAGACCATGACTATACATGGAACTCACTGGACATAGAATTTAGCCCCACCTCAGGCTTGATCAGGACCGGACTGGCCAACCGGGATACCGGGAAAATTCCCGGTAGGCCGGTAGCCCTGACTGCCGCACGGCCAGCCGCAGGCATACTGCGCTGCTGGCGTGACTCGAGCGCACGGCCGGCCGGCCGGCCGACCTGTGAGGAGGCTGTCTGATGCCTGCTGTGCCTGCAGTGTGCGCTCCGGACCGCTCTGCTCCCCCCTGTGATTTCCGGCTGCAGGCTGTGGCTGGCCCCTTACTTACTGCTGCCTGGGCCGTGCCCGGCGGCGGCCGCGCAGTAATACCTGGCTGGCGGCTGCGGGTGCTGAAGGCGGAGGGGGGGGGGAGGAGTCCCAGACCGGAGTGAGTCGGACCCGGTGGAGGCACAGAGAGGTCAGGGGCTGTGCGGTGCCAGTGCTAGCTGGTGTAAGGTGGTGTGCTGAGGCCCTGTGTCTACTGGCCCCTGCCCCAGCCCCTGATCATTGAAGAAGACTAGAAAAATAATTATTTATTCTTCACCAATCCTCAAGTAAGTGACTGTCGCTGCCTTGATTCCATCCTGCCTCACAAATAGCATAATAGCACAGATCCTCCATAACAGTGTCATCCACAGATCCTCCATAACAGTGTCATCCACAGATCCCCCATAACAGTGTCATCCACAGATCCCCCATAACAGTGTCATCCACAGATCCCCCATAACAGTGTCATCCACAGATCCCCCATAACAGTGTCATCCACAGATCCCCCATAACAGTGTCATCCACAGATCCCCCATAACAGTGTCATCCACAGATCCCCCATAACAGTGTCATCCACAGATCCCCATAACAGTGTCATCCACAGATCCCCATAACAGTGTCATCCACAGATCCCCCATAACAGTGTCATCCACAGATCCTCCATAACAGTGTCATCCACAGATCCTCCATAACAGTGTGTCATCCACAGATCCTCCATAACAGTGTCATCCACAGATCCTCCATAACAGTGTCATCCACAGATCCCCAATAACAGTGTCATCCACAGATCCTCCATAACAGTTTAATCCACAGATCCCCCATAACAGTTTAATCCACAGATCCCCCATAACAGTGTCATCCACAGATCCCCCATAACAGTGTCATCCACAGATCCCCCATAACAGTGTCATCCACAGATCCCCCATAACAGTGTCATCCACAGATCCCCAATAACAGTGTCATCCACAGATCCCCCATAACAGTGTTATCCACAGATCCCCATAACAGTGTCATCCACAGATCCCCCAGAACAGTCTCATCCACAGATCCCCCAGAACAGTGCGTCATCCACAAGTTTTATAAACAAGTAAATAACGACGCAGTGCTGTGGGGCTGGTATGCAACTTTTTCCAGGGCTGGTTTTTATCCCCAGTCCGGCCCTGGGCTTGATCCACAACATAGCCTTAAGCCTCTGCAGTCCACCCATTAATATGCCTATACACTTGGTCCTACCACATCACACGAGCCTCATCCGCCTCTATAGACCCCCACACAACACACAAACCAACATCATCACCCTCAGGTCCTCTTAAACTTGAGTGAACAGTATACAGCTATTGTTCAAACACCGTGTCAGATATACTATCTGCTATCCTTGAAATGACATACTGCCTTGTCTCTACTCTTGCTGTAACATTTACATATTCCCTATTTCTCACCTAGCCTATCACCCTTACTGCTTATTTATTTCCTGATCTCAGCAACACACACTATGTATTACCGCACATATATACATATATGTTATTTGTACTTTCCTAAAGCCATACAGAATATATTCCTTTTCAATAAAAACTATGAGCACTTGGTAAAAGTTGAAGATGGTGTTATTTCAGCTACTCACACATGAGGAATAAGATTATATCATTGTAGCTGATTGCTGAGCCAAGTTTGCCGCTCAGACCTCTATGCATTATCTGCCTTGGAGTAGTTTTGCGGCTTACCAATATTTATTTCTTGGTTGGAGAATTATGAATTTCCTTCAGTGTAATGGGTTTGTCTCTGCAACATCATCATACACACCATGAGTGGGCCATTTATCATTCACTTTTTTACTTGATGAGCTATTATAGATATGACATGACCATTAGTAAATTATTGTAAGCCATACACATCTACTAAAATACTGAGTTGCTCAACGAAATCAACAAATTTGGTGCCAAGAACAGGATTAGATCCCATCCCGTGCTATCAGAGAAACAAGTGTTTTTGGACAAAAACTTTCCTAATTACACCTGGCAGACCCATAAATGCACAACATCTTACACAACGATTACACTAAACTCTAGATTCATTTGACTCAGTCGTAGATAACTGTTGAGGTCTCCTGATTATGTACTCCGATTTCTACAAAGCATAAAGGGGTTATTTAATAAGAGAAGCTGCCACAACCATTGTAGTAATATCATGAGGAGCCATTTCAGAGGATTTGAATGGTAGTGGAAAAATGGTTTCAAGAATCAGGCCTTTAAAATATAAGATAGTATATTCAGCAGTAGCTTGTAAAAAGTGCAATCAGTATCTCCAGGATGAGATATGGTGGCTTGCACAGTGACTGTAAACAGCATCTTTGGCGTGCTATCTTGCTGGTGACTAGTGTTTGGACTTTTGGCTATGAGCTGGGACTTGTGGATATGGGTTTCCACAGAGTAAGACAGGCTTTGCATTGGTCCGGCTTGGATCTAACCTGGGTGATGGGTATTTGAAATATCATCCCTCATCTGCAGCAGAATCTGTAAAGATGTGGCTCGCTGGTCACTCTGCTGACTTTGTACTCTATAGCTTTTTGCTTGATTCTGGTAATCTCTCTGGAGTAGTTGTCTTAAAGGAGAATGTGGTAAAAGCTCTTGAGTAGGAGCTCTAGAATATGCCACCTAACTCCATATAGTTTAGCCTCGAAATCCCCCTCCTAGCAGGAAGTAGGGACAGTGGTCAACCTGTTCCTGCCAACTATACCTCCTCATCACTGGTGTACATAACAATACAATACAATTCATATCAATAAACATTTGCAGATACCCCCAGGTCTGGGGTACTGCACAATCACCTGATGGCCCAGCTCTTGTCACCCGACTGATTTTGCTGGGAATTCCTGTAGGGGAAATGTAGCATCACATGGCAGCTGTTCCAATTAATAGTCTTCCATGAGTTGCACAAGGAGGAAGAGTGGGAACTGTTTTTATAGAGTGGATCTTCATTATGGCTCATAGGGGAGGCTCCTGACAAGTTACTCTCCCGTAAGGTCCATATGCTGTAACAGGAAATATAAACAAGGGTTGTCTGCACTACAAGGGTTGTCTGCACCCATTTAATGTATGGTTGCCCTTCAGGATTCTGCATTGAAACAGCACATATTAGCAGAATCAACCCTATTAAATTGGGCATACTGACTGATAAGATAGACCCTGCTGATTAAAATGATACCTGTGCGAAATAGGGCTTCTTTGATGACACTGAAGGTGGCCCAGGAGACTGTTGGCATGAGAATGGTGCTGAATTTAGAAGAGTACACATCCCAAAAATATATGAGTAAGCTAGGTTCCTTTTTTAATAATAAATCAAATTTTATTGAACATGATTAAAAAATAACTACGTAAGAATAGTAGGGAATCAAAATAATATGCCACATATCAATGCCTCATAATTAATTATACGAAATACATGATTTATGCCATAATTAAATACTCCATTAGCTATCTCACAGCAAGGTGCAAATCAGGATCAATTTATACTGCATAAATACAACCACACTAAAATGGAGTCACATGAAGACTACCTATAAATTGTGCAAATGCAATAGTCACCATCACCCAGGGCTACATGGCAATTGAAAACCTTCCCAAAAGAGAATGTGAAATAAATTTGGCAATAAAGTGCTTCTCTGAATAACATACCAAAGTGCTGCTGTGCGTGTGGCAGGCTTCCTCAACACGCGTTTCGCGGTTTGGCTTTGTCAGGAGTGGAGAAGATATGAATGTGAAAACAATTTTAAAGGGGTTGTTCTCATTTGAAACCCTTTTGGGCTTCTTCCCCATCCCCATCCACCATACTGGACTTTTTGAGGGAAGCATACTTACCCGCTTGCCACCGCTCAGTTCCACCTCATTAGGTCTTCCATACCATGCATGTCAACTTCCAAAGTGTATTGGGGGGGTCACTTGTGTTGCTGCAGCCAGTGTGATACGGTGAGGTGCCTCTTGAGGTATATATGACAGCTGCGGCCAATCAATGGTTGCAGTAGAATGTTTGATCCCCATTCACTCCAGAAGTAGACAAGCAGGGAACCAGAGCACGACGGACCTAAAGAGCTGGAAATGGGTGGCGGTGATGAGCCGGTAAGTATGCTTCACTCTACAAGTCCAGTGGGGAATGGGGGACGGCAGAAAAGGGTTTCAAAGCTGGACAACCCATTGCGATTTTAGGGGTTGCCAAACCCCTGTAATATTCAGAAAAAAAAATTGAATGGTAAATTCTTGTACGTATCAATCTGCTATCTCATAAACCCATGTTTTCAGTGTCCTGACCTGCAGACCATGCAAAGCTGGTCATAAGCTAGAACAGATCTTTGGTCCTGGTGGCAGAGCTGTAGGCACTTGTACTTTTTAAGATTCTCAGGAAAGTAAGATGTGAAAACAACCAGGCTAATGCTAGGGTGCTGCTGATTACATTGGCACTGATAAGAATATATAAGGCGACTTGCAGCGGGAACTTGTCTCAGTGTAAAATGAAGCAGTTAGCTTCTCCAGTACTTCAGGCTGTTGTTTTGCAGGAACAACGTGTTTCTCATATTTATTGGTGATTATACAGAGGCTGGCAGCCGGCAACAAACAGACTCCACAGCTATCTAACAGTATGTATTCTGCAGAAAAATGACTGATGGGAAAGGAGATGCAACATAAATATTTACCCCAGAATCAAGAAGTCTGAGTCATGCAGCTTGTGATCATGAAGCTTTCTAATACACATATTTTCAAGGCAGTTCTGTGCTGTCATTATGTGGTATATGAATGCTGGATTTGGGGCTGTGCGGTGGACTGGGAAATAGAAAAACCTACATATTATTTAAAGTTAACTGACAAATTGACTTTTTTAAACATTACTGACGCTGACATTCATGTAATCACACATCAATGGTGCGTTACAATGTGGTCAAACACTGGGGTAATATCACAGTCTAGGTACAAATATACGGCAGCAACATGTAAGTGAGAGGGAGACAGTTTTGTTTCCTTCTGGAAGACAGCTACTTTGCAGTGTTTGTCCTCCTGGAAGTGAACTATTTTACAGTTTTCCTCTTCCTGAAGAAGAATTATTTTGTAGTTTTCTTCCTCTTGGAGGAAAGCTGTTCTGTAGTTTTCACCTTCTGGGGATGAGCTATTTCAGTTTTCTTCTTCTGAAGGAGAGTTATTGTGCAGTATTCTTCCTTGTGGCGGAGAGCTATTCTGTCATTTCCTTCCTTCAGGCAGAGAACTAATTTGCAGTTTTCTTGTAGAGGAGAATTATTTTACCGTTTTTTTTTTTGCCCTGAGAGCTATGTTGCAGGTTTTTTTTTCATGGAGGAGAGTTTTCTTTTTTTGCAATTTTATGACTTTTAGAGGAGAGCCATTTTGCATATGTTTAGTTACATTTAGAAACATGTTTTAGCTACATTCTCATAGAAGCAGCTTATTTATCTTTACAGTATATAATACAGATAGTTAGTGGGAGATAATCAGTGTAGGTTAGATAGTGATATAGTGTAGTTAGGTTCTGCTGTCCATACATACATAGTGTTGTATGTATGTATGCTACATACATACATACATAGTGCTGTGATGTCACAAGAACACAACAATATTTAGTGCACCAATCAGTAATATGTAGTCATACGTGTTAAAATGTGAAGTTGCACGTATTGCGCCAAAATATTTGCATCATTTTAGCCGATTTGCGCAATTGCAAATTTATTGAAGCACTCTACCTGCATATTAAGCTATTGTCATGTTTTGCCGTGCCAACCATTTTCTCCAGTCTCATTAAAGGGGTATTCCCATCTCAGACAATGGGGGCATCTCACTAGGATATGCCCCCATTGTCTGATAGGTGTGGGTCCCACTGTTGGAGCTGTGGCAGGAGTACCCCAGATTTCCCAGGTTCATCCACCACCGAGCTCTGCTACCATAGAAGTGAATGGGAGCGTACCGCGCATGCTCGGCCCATGCTCCCATTTATTTCTATGGGGCCGACGGAAATAGCCAAGCCAGCCACCCTCTGGCATAATACAGATAGTGGTATATCATGCGCGATGCGTAACAACTCTCGTCTATTCTTTCAGGGTACCACTAACTGCTTAATGGGGATGGGTATGGACCCTGCTACTACCTTTTCTGAATAGCGGTATATGAGACCTTTGTCCCAAGCATATCTGCCGGGTAACAACCGGGCAGGCCTCTTGGATAGTTGGTTGAGGGATGAAAGCCGAGGTGAGCTCCCCCAAGTCGTTGCCCAAAATAACATCAGCGGGCAAATCCTGCCTAATTCCCACCTCCACATTTCCATGCCCTGCCCCCCAATTTAAATGCACCTTGGCAGTGGGAAGTTTGTAAATTGCTCCCCCTGCCACCCGTACAGCTAGACAGTCTCCAGTGAGGTGTGCTTAGGCACCAAATGATTTCGGACCAGGGTTAATGTGGCCCCAGAGTCACGTAATCCTTGCATACTCTTCCCCTCCCTGTGTACCACCTGGCGGTGCCCCTGGCGGTTGTCGGAGGCGGCTTGTATGGGGTTTACCTCGTGTAAGGTCCCCAGAGGCTCTTCTACTGAGGTAACTGTGGATGCTGGGAGCACAGATTCTCTTTGGCAGCAGTGTACTGCAGCCTGATTGGAGGGAGGAGGACCCTGGTGGTTCCAGTTCTGGCGAGGTCGGGGGCAGTCTCTCTGGATGTGTCCCTGTTGGTTGTAGGTGTGGCAGTGGATCGGTGGTCGGGTATTGTACCTAGGAGGGTACTGGTTGTGGCTCGCGACTGGTTGTGGGGAAGCCAAAGTAGTCACTGCTGGCAGAGGGGTGGTAGATCCATACTTGGTCCGTTGTGGTGTGCGTTGGTCTCGCCTGGTGTCTTGGAACTCGTCAGCTAGCTTGGCTGCCTCTGGTAGGGTACGGGGTTTGCGATCTCGTACCCAATTTTGCAGTTCTGTGGTTAGTCCATTGAAATACTGCTCCCTTACTATTAACTGGAACATCTCTTCCATAGTGGTGACCCATGTCTCTTCCATCCACCCCTTGGCGGCTCGCTGTAGTCGGTGTGCCCATTCGGTGTGTGAGTCTTTTGTTTGTTTCTTGATGTCCCGGAATTTGAGTCGGTATGCCTCAGAGGTAATGGCATACCGTGCTAGGATGGCTTGTTTGACTTTGGGATAATTCCTGATGTCTGGGACGGTCCGGTATGCCTCTGCGGCGCGACCTGATAATCTACCTGCCAGCAGGGGTACTTGGTCGGCCAGGCTGATGTCATGTAACTGGCACAACCTTTCGAAATCCTGTAGGTATTCGTCGATATCACTTTCTCCTTCTGTGTAATTTTTAAAAGCTTGGTAGGGAATCTTAGCTTTTCCCTGGGTAGTGCTGGTGGGTGCAGGGGCTTCCCCGACTCGCAGAATTGCATTTTGCTTAGCCACAATTTACTCCTGTACATCTGCCATCAGTCTTTCTAGTGTCTCCACGGAGGGGGTGTTTGGGTAAAAAGCTAACCTGCTATTGAGCTCTCTTGCAAATTACGTTGGCTCTGTCTCCTGTGGAGTTGCCGTGGTGGTTGCTCTGTCCCCCTACATGAGTTCGGCCACAAGAGTAGCCTTCGTTTTTTTGCTGGCTATTCTTCCCCTTGCTTCCAATAATTCCTTTAATGTAGTTCGTTTCAATGTTGCATAGTTCGTTTCCATTCACCTTTCGTTCATATAACTGCAAATATTCTCAAACTCCGGTATATCTAAATGGCTGTTTCAACGAACTGCTGCTTTGCTGTGCGGTTTGAATCCCGTCGCTTGCCACCAATTGTAGTGGAGAGGCGGTATACTCCACAATATCTCCGCTGGTAGACAGGAACAGCATACAATAATCCAGGTAGCGTAAACAAGGATCCCTTTTTCCCAAGGACTAGAGGACACATAGCCTGGGAGACAACTGACTTTATTTTCTAGGCATAGCACACATACCTCAACCCCCCCCAACAGCCTAATTTACATACAATGGGGTAGAAAGAAGGGGGAGGGGAAGAGCTACAGAACAGCCATGCATACCATAGTAAACAGTACAAAACTGAGCCGTACAGACAGTCTAACAAAGTGGAATAGCAATGTGCTAAAACAGGTAATAACATTACAGTAATAGCAAAATATATACAAAGACATTCTGGAAGTGGCTAGATTTGCCACAGCCCCACATTACCCCAGTCTGTCCTGTCCGTCCTCTCTGTACTTCATGTCTCCTAATGAACTAAATTCCACAGAAATTCAGCTGACTTTTTTATCAACTGTATTCAGGATGATAATCCCTGACAAGTAGAGAGGAGGAGGATGAGGCAGCTCTTTACCTCATTGTTGTAAAGTAACTCATGTTGTGATCAGGACAGGTTTTGTGTGAACTAATGGGACAGCGGCCATTTTGTTTACCCTGATGATTGCTTCCCAGAAAAAAAGAGCTATTAAAAAAAAATAATGAAAGGTATTTGAGAATATATTTATAATAAAGTCATATTTAAGTATTTTCATTTTCTTGATTCCTGGAGAACCCCTTTAATGGGCACTTAATTTGGATCTCACTCCTCAGTGTGACCTATTGTTTTACATGGGGGTGTTTTTAATATGTTTCACATAAAATTTGGTATTTTAATGGGATTTATTTTGGCTGCAGTATTGACTTCTAGGATTCATGCATAATGGTGGGAGCTTTTCCCGGGGGTTCACAGAATACTGGCTATAGGCTCTGTTCTTTACTACACCTTCTATGTGGGTGCCCAAGACTGTGCCAATTTCCTTTGCATTTACGGTCAACTGCAGTTTCAGTTGGGATGAGCGACACAAATTGTACAGGTTTATTCCTGCGGAGGAGCCTTTATTTGACTTCTAAATCTGAAAAATGCCATGCATCCGAACTTCAATAGCCAGGAGCAGACTGGCCATAGAACCTAGAAGGAAATTTTCTGGTGGGCCAATGCCCACTGGGACGCCTAAGCCCTACTCATGGACGCTAGCCAGGTACATAACAATATAATGCTCTCAGTAGCTAGGAGCGGCCACAGATGCCGTCCTGAATTCAACTCTATCGCCGTCCTCAGTATGGTGGTAAGGCAATGTTTTATGCTGCAATGTGGTATTTGGTTTTGCTGGGGGCAGTATTTTGTGCTGCATTGGTATTGCTAGTCCTACCTACACTGAACAAAAATATAAACGCAACACTTTAGGCTTTGCTCCCATTTTGCATGAGCTGAACTCAAAGATCTGAAACATTTTCTACATACACAAAAGACCCATTAATAAAAACAGTTTAAAAAAAAAAAAAGACCCATTACTCTCAAATATTGTTCATAACTCTAAATCTGTGTTAGTGAGCACTTCTACTTTGCCGAGATAATCCATCCCACCTTACAGGTGTGGCATATCAAGGTGCTGATTAGACAGCATGAATATTGCACAGGTGTGCCTTAGACTGCCCACAATAAAAGGTCACTCTGAAATGTGTACAGTTTTGCCTCACTGACGGGGAGAGGGAGAGGTCAGAAAACCAGTCAGTATGTGGTGTAGTCACCATTTGCCTCACGCAGTGCAACACATCTCCGTCGCATAGAATTGATCAGGTTGTTGATTGTGGCCTTTCGAATGTTGGTCCACTCCTCTTCAATAGCTGTGCGAAGTTGCTGAATATTGGCAGGAACTGGAACGTGTTGTCGTGTACACCGATCCAGAGCATCTCAAACATGCTTAATGGGTGACTTGTCTGGTGAGAATGCTGGCCATGCAAGAACTGGGGTGTTTTCAGTTTCCAGGAATTGTGTACAGATCCTTGCAATATGGGGCCGTGCATTATCATGCTGCAACATGAGGTGATGGTTGTGGATTAATGGCACAACAATGGGCCTCAGGATCTCGTCAAGGTATCTCTGTGCATTCAAAATGCCATCAATAAAATGCACCTGTGTTGGTTGTCCATAACATATGCCTGCCCATACCATAACCCCACCGCCACTATGGGCCACTCGATCCACAATGTTGACATCAGCAAACCACTCACCCACACAACGCCACACACGCTGTCTGCCATCTGCCCTGAACAGTGAAAACCGTGACTCATCCATGAACAGAACACCTTTCCAATGTGCCAGACACCATCGAATGTGAGCATTTACCCACTCGAGCCGGTTACGACGACGAACTGCAGTAAGGTCCAGAACCCGATAAGGTCGCCGAGCATGCAGATAGGCTTCCCTGAGACGGTTTCTGACAATCTGTGCATAAATTCTTTGGTTTTGCAAACCAATTGTTGATGCAGCTTGCCGGGTGGCTGGTCTAAGATGATCATAGAGGTGAACATGCTGGATGTGGAGGTCCTGGGATGGTGTGGTTACACGTGGTCTGCGGTTGTGAGGCCGGTTGGATATGCTGCCAAATTCTCTGAAACACCTTTAGAGACAGGGGACAATATCTGCGCATAGCTACTGTGAAGGGGGCATATCTGGCCAAAACTACTTTAAAGTGGGCATATCTAGCCATAAGTACTATGAGGGGGCACATATCTGGACATAACTACTGTGAAGGGGGCACATATCTGGACATAACTACTGTAAGGGGGCACATATCTGGACATAGCTACTGTGAAGGGGGCACATATTTGGGCATAACTACTGTGAGGGGGCACATATCTGGACATAGCTATTGTGAGGGGCACATATCTGGTCATAACTACTGTGAAGGAGCACCTATCTGGACATAACTACTGTGAAGGGGGCACATATCTGGACATAGCTACTGTGAAGGGGGCGCATATTTGGGCATAACTACTGTGAGGGGCACATATCTGGACATAACTACTGTGAAGGGGGCACATATCTGGGCATAACTACTGTTAAGTGGGCACATATCTGGACATAACTATTGTGAGAGGCACATATCTGTCATAACTACTGTGAGGGGCACATATCTGGACATAACTATTGTGAAGGGGGAGCATTTCTGGACATAACTACTGTGAGAGGCACATATCTGGGCATAACTACTGTGAAGGGGCACATATCTGGACATAACTACTGTGAGATGCACATATCTGGACATAACTACTGTGAAAGGGCGCATATCTGGACATAGCTACTGTGAGGGGGGCACATATTTGGGCATAACTACTGTGAGGGGCACATATCTGGACATAACTACTGTGAAGGGGACACATATTTGGGCATAATTACTGTTAAGTGGGCACATATCTGGACATAACTATTGTGAGGGGCACATATCTGTCATAACTACTGTGAGGGGCCCATAGCTAGACATAACTATTGTGAAGGGGCCGCATATCTGTACATAACTACTGTGAGAGGCAAATATCTGGGCATAACTACTGTGAAGGGGGCACATATCTGTACATAACTATTATTTATTTTTAATTTTTTTAATTTTTATTGAAGATAAATGTACACATACAGGCAAGTATAAACTTTGAGTTTACAAACATTAGAGTTTACAAACATTAGAATTAGAATTTAAAGGTAATGCATGGAGTACCGAATAAAGACTAGAGATGGCTGCAGATCATTAAATAATGAAATAATATTGATTATCAGGCCACCAAGTCTGGATCAGGGGGCATGTCCACCATATATGGGAAGAGGATCCCCTCTGTGTCAGGCATCTCCAACAAATGTCTGACCCACTAGGACTATAAAGACAGGTAATATCGGGGGTCTTATACCACCGAGTTAAAATTTTGTACCCATTCTCCAGTGTTTGGACACATCTAGATTGTGGGGTTTTAAAAAGAGCTGTGTTAATTCTGATTAGGTGAAAGAAATTCCCAGGTCCCTCTCCCAGAGACCAATAAAAGCTGGTTTGGGCATAAGTACTGGGGTACAAAGTCTTTTATAGATTTGAGATATTAGCTTGGTATGACGCTTCTGATCTAAGGCCCCCAAACCAAGTCAGTGGGCGTAGTAAAGTGCTTTTCTGAACATTATTGAAGATAAAAGAGCGTAGGAACGATATTAGAGGGAGAGAGAACTTATTTGCTTGGAAGAGCTGAGAGATGGCCTCACCATTCAAAACCTCTCCATCCTCGTTATATAATGACAAAATTGTATGGAATAAGGTAAGCTTTTGAGCTGAGTTGAAGGTGCATGTGCTAATATGTCCCGTATTTGTAACAACGGTGAGGGAAGGGGCTTGTCATGTTGAGATGATTGGAGCCATTTCCACGTTGAGAGTGTGGATTTCACTACTGGGTTAAGTGGTTTGTTTGGGGTCGGAAAACGCTCCAGTCCTACCAAGAGACCAGAGAAGGGGGCTCCAAGATTAGTCTGTTCCATGGAGACCCAAGGTCTCTTCAATGATCCAGAGAGCCAGCTAACCACCCCTCTACTGGGAGTTTGCTCCCAGCCTTAGCTACTCTTTTGGTGTAATAATATTTCCTGACATTGGTTCTGATTTTTATCTCAACTCAGGGTACTTTCACACTTGCGGCATGGCTATCCAGCAGGCTGTTCCGGCGGGTGAACAGCCCGCCGGAATCGCCGTGCCGCAAGTACCCGTGTGCTGCAGTGCTCCCGCTCCGTCTCCATTGACTATAATGGGGGCGGAGCATGCAGTAAAAAGTCGGACATGCAGTACAGCCTGCCGGATAGCCATGCCGCATGTGTCAAAGTGCCCTAAATTTAGATTGTGCCCCCATGTTCTTGCATTGATTTTTTAAAAACAAAAAAGTAGACAAATTTTTAGGAAAATTCTTTTAAAGGGGTTATCCGAGATATATTAAGTTAATCCAAACTTCTTTATCGATATATATAAAACATTTTTGTAATTGACTTACTTTAAAAATAATGCACCGTTTACATTCTGCAGAATGTTGACATTTGTGCACTGACGTCACCCTGCTTGATTCTCCGTCTTCATTCAGCACGGCTCTGGTAAGGATCGCGCATGCGCGATCCTTACCAGAGCCGTGCTGACCGATTCCACAGCGTTCAGGCTTTGGAAGCCCGCCCCTTCTGCCTCTCTGTCTTCATTCAGCACGGCTCTGGTAAGGATCGCGCATGCGCGATCCTTACCAGAGCCGTGCTGACTGATTCCACAGCGTTCAGGCTTTGGAACCCCTTCTGCCTCTCTGTCTTCATTCAGCACGGCTCTGGTAAGATCCTTACCAGAGTCGCGCTAATAGAGCAGAGACCAAGAAGGGGCAGGCTTCCAAAGCCTGAACGCTGTGGAATCGGTCAGCACGGCTCTGGTAAGGATCGCGCATGTGCGATCCTTACCAGAGCCGTGCTGAATGAAGACGGAGAATCAAGCAGGGTGACGTCAGTGCACAAATGACAACTTTCTGCAGAATGTAAACGGTGCATTATTTTTAAAGTAAGTCAATTACAAAAATGTTTTATATATATCGATAAAGAAGTTTGGATTAACTTAATATATCTCGGATAACCCCTTTAAGGCTACAACAGTAGTATAGGATTTATGCAGAACTAGTGTCCTTAGGTGACATACCAACATACCAATACAAGTGCCCTCTGTAAGGTGAACATTTTGAATGGATTCTGTACTGAACATTCCAATGGCTTTGTATTCTGGCCAAATACTTTTTCAATAGAGCAAATTATATTAAGCAAACATTGCTTTTTTCCTTTTGTGATTAGACGTCTGAAATATGATACTCCATGCCCACTGTCTTCATGATGTCCCCTGCTGCGCCACTTACCATGCCATCCGGCATCCTGGTTATCCCGGTTGCAGATGTCCTCTCCATGTTGCTGCCTCCATGCTCTTTTTAGTTCAGAAATTTTCTTGTGGAATGGAAAGGCAATGGTTCAAAGGGGAATTTTTGGAAGCACAAGTAGAGAAACCTACTGGAATATACTGGGATATACCCACTTGTAGATTCATATAAGTAAGCTCAGACCATGCACCCCACTGGCTCATACCAAGTACATTTATCAGAGGTCTTCCAAGGGCTTGAAAACCAGTGTGCATGTCAGAAACAAATACTGTCCTATTTGCAGTCCTTGCCTTTGACATTGTCATTTGGCGGTACTAGACTTCTCCTCTGGACCATAGCCTTTCCCATTCACCAGAAAACATGCTTTGACCCTGACCTTTTTCATTCCAGGAATATTCTTGACTCCATAAGAATGTTTAGAACTGACAGGAGAATGGAGGCAGCAACATGGAGAAGACATCTGCGACCAGGACACTGGATGGTATGGTAAGTGGCGCTATGTCAGCGTCCACAGGGGACAGCAGAGGGCGGCAGGCACGGACCTCAGACCTAACAGATACTTGACACTTAAGTGCTAAGAAATCTAAATTTGCTGTTTACCAGCTTTAATTGGGGGTTTCACATTATTGGTAACATTGACATGATCTTTTTAGCTGGTACTGCGGTTTAGTCCTATTTAAAGGGTATCTGTCAGTAGATTTGTACCTATGAAACTGACTGACCTGTTACATCTGCACTTGGCAGCTGAAGGCATCTGTGTTGGTCCCACGTTCATATGTGACCGCATTACTGAGAAAAATAAAGTTTTAAAATATGCAAATGAGCCTCTAGGAGCAACGGGGGCGTTACCATTACAACTAGAGGCTCCACATTCTCAGCAATTGCTGCACCCTCATCATCATGGCTGGCCCTGTCAATCAAAGTGCAGAGTACGCGGCAGTTGCAGAGCCAACAGAGCCTCTAGGTGTAACAGCAACACCCCCGTTGCTCCCACAGACTCATTTGCTTATATTAAAACATCATTTTTCTCAGCAATGCGAGCACATATGAACATGGGACAACACAGATGCCTTCAGCTGCCAAGCGCACATGTAACAGGTCAGCCAGTGTCATAGGTACAAGTCTGCTGACAGATGCCCTTTAAGTGAATGTACATAAACACTGTAATATCAGACAAAGGCCACAGACAAAAGTGTTGCTGTGTCTCCAAAAAAATTGGCTTTTTATACCCCTTTAAATACAGTAGCTGTTGCACTGCTGAATGGATTGCTAAGAGTATGCCTACCCTACTCTAGTCATTTGAATGAAAATAAAACCCTTTTTAATGCATTCCTTCCATTTAACTGCAAAGAACATCCCTTTGACTTTCTTTAAGCAATTTTCTTTATCTGACCAGTGCTGCAGTCCTGAACTGGGGATGTCTTTTCTTCATATGTGGTGTTTGTAGGTGATAAATGTTCTATAGAACAGCCCGACACATCCAATTCCTGCTATCAGAAAAAGCAACATTTCCTTTTGGAAGGAAACAGCAATTTTAACATTACAGCATTCACTCAAGAATGGCAAAAGATAAAAAAGCGGCATTCACAGTTTCTGCTATTGTAAGTCATTTTATGAGGCAGAATATTAAATAAATGTAAAACTCGGAATTGACTCATAAAAGGTGTGCTAAACCTACTATTGTGCATTGAAGCGTATATGTCTCCAGTGTCTGTGCTGTGATAGTTAGCTACAAGTTTATGATACAATATATTTCTTTTATTGTTTTAGTCTCTCTTTGTGCCCTTTTTCTCTAACCTTCATGTTGAGGTAAATGTGTCTAAAGGGTGGACCTTTATGTGAATAAGTCTAAAGGCTGAATCTGTGTTGTGATGGCTTAAAGGAGTTTTCCGGACTTTTATTATTGAAGACCTATCCTCAGGATAGGTCATCAATATCAGATCATCGGGGTCTGACACCTGGCCCCCCTCTGGATCAGCTGTTTGAGGAGATGGCCGCGCAGTACACATGTGCCGTCTTCCTTCTCGCTGCTGTATGTCTATGGGACAGCAGCAGTGGACAAGAGGAGAGAAGGGAGACGGCACATGTGCACTGTGTGCACCTTCTCCTCAAACAGCAGATTGGCAGGGGTGCCGGGTGTCGGACCCTGTCAATCTGATATTGATACAAAACAATAGCTGATCTCAGGGAGACCAGCTACATAAAACACCGCGGAGCCTCATTTAAGAGTCTCAACACAGCAAGGGAAACAGTAATATGCAAAATAACAGTGGAGCTCCAGTTATGGGTCTACAACACAATGAAAGCCAGATATCACTCAAAGGAAGGAAAACCAAGCAAAGGGGTGTCTTCATCACAGAGATCCCCAAATCCACTATATTAAGTGGCCCCTATGTCAAGATCAGGGCCGGCTCTAGGTTCATTTGGGCCCTTGGGCGATAAATCTTAGTGGGCCCCCTTCAGGCATTTTTTTTACATTTTCATGTCCTCCTGTGGCTCCCACACGGTATAATGACCCACAGTGGCCCCACACACAGTATAATGACCATTAGTGGCCCTTCACACAGTATTATGACCCCTCACACAGTATAATGACCCCCAGTGGCCCCTCACACAGTATAATGACCCCACAGTGGCCCTCCATTCAGAATATTAACCCCCAGTCGCCCCCCCATTCAGATTAATGACCCCAGTGGTCCCCACACTGGGGGTTATACTGTATAGAGGGGCATTGGGGGTCATTATACTGTATAGTGGTCACTGGGGTCATTATATTGAATGGGGGCTCTGGGGATCATTATACTGTGTAAGGTAAGGGGTCCTCACAGTATAATGACCCCCAGTGCCCCCCACACAGTATAATGACCCCACAGTGGCCCTCCATTCAGAATAATGACTCCCCAGTGCCCCCCACACAGTATAATGACACCGCCATACTGTGACCGGATAAAAGGGTATAAGAGGGCACAGTACAGGGAATGACTAGGGGCACTGTACAGGGTGTGGTAAGAGGGCACAATGCAGGGTATAAGGGGGCACAGTATGGGGTGAGGGGCACAGTACAGGTGACCCTGTGATGTTAGAAGATCCTTATAGTGAATGTGGTTTAGACACCACCATAATGAGAGGCAGAGGAGTGACACAGGGGCCTGGGGCCATGGATGGACAGGAGGGGTGAACACAGCAAGTAGGTGGAAGGGGCTGAGGGGGATTCATTAAAGACGTAGTGGCAGGAGGTCTGGATACATGAGGGAGGAAAGTAGACACCAGGATTTGAGGCGAGAAGGTGTCATGGAGGCAAACTGCTTGTTTACTACAACATCCAGCAGCACCTGGAAGAGTTCCCTGTCCCAGAGGCAGTCATAGTGCAGACTCACTACTCACAGCCCTGCCATCTTGATCTTCTCTCTTCACTGTCCTCAGGCAGCACTGTAGAGGGGGCATGTCTGAGTCTCTGCAGCAGCTTCATTTGACTATCAGAGGGCCCTCCACAAGGGGTACTGCGTAAGTGAAATGACAGCAGCTCCAGCAATAAGTTCTTCCATCTGTATTGATGAAAGTGCTCATAGCACCTCAGTGGCCCCCCCCAGAAGCAGTGGGCCCTGGCACTTTCCCTTGTATGCTGGGTTCCATCCACAGACAGCTGTTTCGGGGTGTTGCCCCTCATCAGTGTGGAGTAGGATTCTGGCTAACCGGGAGCAATGCCTTGGAGATTACTGAAACACTCCAATAGCTGATCTCAGGGAGACCAGCTACATAAAACACAGCGGAGCCTCATCTAAGAGTCTCAACAAAGCAATCTGAAGTGCAAAGCTCCCTGGGAAACAGTAATATGCAAAATAAATGTGGAGCCGCAGTATTGGGTCTACAACACAAAGAAAGCCAGATATCCCTCAAAGGAAGGAAAATCAAGCAAAGGGGTGTCTCCATCACAGAGATCATCAAATCCACCATATTAAGTGGCACCTATGTCAAGATTCCACTTTTTTACAAGCTTTAAGGATGTGACAGGAAAAACCAAAGTCGGTTATCCATCCACAGACAGCTTTTTCGGGGTGTTGAGGGATATCTGACTTTCATTGTGTTGTAGACCCAATATTGGGGCTCCACATTTATTTTGCCTAGATCTGATATTGATGACCTCTCCTGAGGATAGGTCATAAATATAAAAAGCCCGGACAATTCCTTTAGGCCTTATGCACATGACCGTTGTTTGTTTCCGCATCCGTTCCGTTTTTTTTCATGGATAGGATGCCTTCCCATTCATTTCAATAAGTCAGTCAAAAAATGTGGTTGGTCAACCGTTTTTGTTCCGCATCCGTGGTCCGTGTTTACATTCCGTCCAAAAAATAGAGCATGTCCTATTTTTTTCACGTTTGCTGACAAGGATAGGCATTATTACAATGGATCTGCCATAAAAACGGATCCGCCCCAAAAAACGGACCATCATTCGTTTTTTTTGGCGGGGCAAAATTTGCGGACGGATGCGGTAACAAACAATGGTCATGTGCATGAGGCCTTAAGGTGCATTTACACCTTGCAATGAGCAGCAGATTGTCGGGAAGAAATGCTTCCTTCCCGACAGTTGGCTGCTTGCTCAGTGGAGGAGACTGCTGCATTTACATGCAACGATCCCCTCCACAGTATGAGAAGTCTTCAAACAGCTGCATTGTTTCTGGGCAGCAGTTTACTGTTTAGACAGAATGATCTGCTGCCCAGAAACGATAATTTAGGTGCCTGCACGAATGACTGGATCACCCGGGTGAACGGCGGGACCTTTACACGGGCAGATTGTCGGGAAGAATGTTCGCAGCAAAGTTTGTTCCCAATAATCTGCCCGATTATAGCAAAGTGTAAATCCACCTTTAGACAACTGGTGTAAAGGGAAGATTTATCACAACTTGTGTACAGTAAAACTGGTTTAGTTGCCCATAGCAACCAATCGAATTTCACCTTTTATTTTTCACAGCTCCTTTGGAAAAGGAAAGGAGGAATCTAATTGGTTGCTATGGGCAGCTAGACCAGTTTTCATAAATTTCTCCCAGTGTTGGTAGGTAAAGTCATATGATCCATCAATCTGCCAAATCCTATATTCTAAGGAGGGTGGGGTTGAGTTCCTAATGAATATTGCATTTTGCTAAAGGGGGTCTATCACCATGAAATTCCTCTAAATCAAGAAGGAGAGGGAGGTGCTGGCAGAGGAAGGAGCAAGGGTGCACAGGGTGGCTTGGGTCCGCCTTTGGTGCACTTAAGTGCTCATTTGCATATAGATTAAAAGTACGTTTTCTTCAGAATGAATGAAATGGATAACTGAGTCAAAAATATCATTACATTCAGTTGATCTAACCCTACAAGACATTGTGCCTGCTTTATCTTTGAATTTCCTGGTGACAAATGGCATTTATCATGTAGACAAAGTTAAAGAAGAGGTTGTCTGGTCCCAAAATCAAAATTCTTTTTATGTGCTCCTAACACCCATCACCATGCATACATATGCCCGCAATACCGGTTTTTCATGTCTGTGCTTTCTTTCCCACTGTCTGGGTAATGTATGATACAGCCGGTCTCTTATCTGATCAGTGCATATGTATATGATGAGATGAGTGTACGACAATGACTCCGCAGTCAGATAAAGACTCTTTGTATCATACATTACTATCATACAGGCCGATTAGGTCAGTCGGCCTGGAAAATGTGGGCGACACATGGACTGTGATTGGGCTGCTCATAGATTGCATGAGCCCTATAGGTCATACTGAGCCCCATAACAGTGACATCCACAGTGCCCCCATAACAGTGACATCCACAGTGCCCCCATAACAGTGACATCCACAGTACCCCCATAATAGTGACATCCACAGTGCCCCCAAGATAGTGACATCCACAGTGCCCCCATAACAGTGACATCCACAGTGCCCCCATAACACTGACATCCACAGCGCCCCCATACCAGTGACATCCACGGCGCCCCCATAACAGTGACATCCACAGCGCCCCCATAACACTGACATCCACAGCGCCCCCATTACAGTGACATCCACAGTACCCCCATAACAGTGACATCCACAGATCCCCCATAACAGTGCCATCCACAGATCCCCCATAACAGTGACATCCACAGATCCCCCATAAGAGTAACATCCACAATGCCCCCATTACAGTGACATCCACAGTACCCCCATAACAGTGACATCCACTGCGCCCCCATAACAGTGACATCCACAGCGCCCCCATAACAGTGATATCCACAGTGCCCCTATAACAGTGACATCCACAGCTCCCCCATAACAGTGACATCCACAGTGCCCCCATAACAGTGACATCCACAGTGCCCCCATGACATCCACAGTGCCCCCATAACAGTGACATCCACAGCGCCCCCATAACAGTGACATCCACAGCGACTCCATAACAGTGACATCCACAGCGCCCCCATAACAGTGACATCCACAGTGCCCCCATAACAGTGACATCCACAGCTCCCCATAACAGTGACATCCACAGTGCTCCCATAACAGTTACATCCACAGTGCCCCCATAATAGTGACATCCACAGTGCCCCCATAACAGTGACATCCACAGCGCCCCCATAACATTGACATCCACAGCGTCGCCATAACAGTGACATCCACAGCTCCCCATAACAGTGACATCCCCAGCGCCCCCATAACAGTGACATCCACAGTGCCCACATAACAGTGACATCCACAGTGCCCACATAACAGTGACATCCACAGTGCCCACATAACAGTGACATCCACAGCTCCCCAGAACAGTGACATCTACAGCTCCCCCATAACAGTGACATCTACAGCTCCCCCATAACAGTGACATTCACAGCGCCCCCATAACAGTGACATCCACAGTGCCCCCATAACAGTGACATCCACAGCGCTCCCATAACAGTGACATCCACAGCGCCCCCATAACAATGACATCCACAGAGCTTCCAAAACAGTGACATCCACAGCGTCCCCATAACAGTGACATCCACAGCGCCCCCATAACAATGACATCTACAGCGTCTCCATAACAGTGACATCCACAGCGCCCCCATAACAGTGACATCCACAGCGCCCCCATAACAGTGACATCCACAGCGGCCCAATAACAGTGACATCCACAGTGCCCCCATAACAGTGACATCCACAGCTCCCCATAACAGTGACATCCACAGTGCCCCCATAACAGTTACATCCACAGTGCCCCCATAATAGTGACATCCACAGTGCCCCCATACCAGTGACATCCACAGCGCCCCCATACCAGTGACATCCACGGCGCCCCCATAACAGTGACATCCACAGCGCCCCCATAACACTGACATCCACAGCGCCCCCATTACAGTGACATCCACAGTACCCCCATAACAGTGACATCCACAGATCCCCCAAAACAGTGCCATCCACAGATCCCCCATAACAGTGACATCCACAGATCCCCCATAACAGTGACATCCACAGTGCCCCCATTACAGTGACATCCACAGTACCCCCATAACAGTGACATCCACAGCGCCCCCATAACAGTGACATCCACAGCGCCCCCATAACAGTGATATCCACAGTGCCCCCATAACAGTGACATCCACAGCTCCCCCATAACAGTGACATCCACAGTGCCCCCATAACAGTGACATCCACAGTGCCCCCATAACAGTGACATCCACAGTGCCCCCATAACAGTGACATCCACAGCGACCCCATAACAGTGACATCCACAGCGCCCCCATAACAGTGACATCCACAGTGCCCCCATAACAGTGACATCCACAGCTCCCCATAACAGTGACATCCACAGTGCCCCCATAACAGTTACATCCACAGTGCCCCCATAATAGTGACATCCACAGTGCCCCCATAACAGTGACATCCACAGCGCCCCCATAACATTGACATCCACAGCGTCGCCATAACAGTGACATCCACAGCTCCCCATAACAGTGACATCCCCAGCGCCCCCATAACAGTGACATCCACAGTGCCCACATAACAGTGACATCCACAGTTCCCACATAACAGTGACATCCACAGTGCCCACATAACAGTGACATCCACAGCGCCCCCAGAACAGTGACATCTACAGCTCCCCCATAACAGTGACATCTACAGCTCCCCCATAACAGTGACATTCACAGCGCCCCCATAACAGTGACATCCACAGTGCCCCCATAACAGTGACATCCACAGCGCCCCCATAACAGTGACATCCACAGCGCCCCCATAACAATGACATCCAGAGCGCTTTCAAAACAGTGACATCCACAGCGTCCCCATAACAGTGACATCCACAGCTCACCCATAACAGTGACATCCACAGTGCCCCCATAACAATGACAGCTACAGCGCCCCCATAACAGTGACATCCACAGCGCCCCCATAACAGTGACATCCACAGCGCCCCCATAACAGTGACATCCACAGCGGCCCCATAACAGTGACATCCACAGTGCCCCCATAACAGTGACATCCACAGCTCCCCATAACAGTGACATCCACAGTGCCCCCATAACAGTGACATCCACAGCGCCCCCATAACATTGACATCCACAGCGTCGCCATAACAGTGACATCCACAGCTCCCCCATAACAGTGACATCCCCAGCGCCCCCATAACAGTGACATCCACAGTGCCCACATAACAGTGACATCCACAGTGCCCACATAACAGTGACATCCACAGCTCCCCCATAACAGTGACATCCCCAGCGCCCCCATAACAGTGACATCCACAGTGCCCACATAACAGTGACATCCACAGTGCCCACATAACAGTGACATCCACAGTGCCCACATAACAGTGACATCTACAGCTCTCCCATAACAGTGACATCTACAGCTCCCCCATAACAGTGACATCCACAGCGCCACCATAACAGTGACATCCACAGTGCCCCCATAACAGTGACATCCACAGCGCCCCCATAACAGTGACATCCACAGCGCCCCCATAACAATGACATCCACAGCGCTTCCATAACAGTGACATCCACAGTGTCCCCATAACAGTGACATCCACAGCGCCCCCATAACAGTGACATCCACAGTGCCCCCATAACAGTAACATCCACAGCGCCCCATAACAGTGACATCCACAGCGCCCCATAACAGTGACATCCACAGCGCCTCCATAACAGTGACATCCACAGCGCCCCCATAACAGTGACATCCACAGCGCCCCCATAACAGTGACATCCACAGCGCCCCCATAACAGTGACATCCACAGCGCCCCCATAACAGTGACATCCACAGCGCCTCCATAACAGTGACATCCACAGCGCCCCCATAACAGTGACATCCACAGCGCCCCCATAACAGTGACATCCACAGTGCCCCCATAACAGTGACATCTACAGCGCCCCCATAACAGTGACATCCACAGCACCCCCATAACAGTGACATCCACAGCGCCCCCATAACAGTGACATCCACAGCGCCCCCATAACAGTGACATCCACAGCGCCCCCATAACAGTGACATCTACAGCGCCCCCATAACAGTGACATCCACAGCGCCCCCATAACAGTGACATCCACAGCGCCCCCATAACAGTGACATCCACAGCGCCCCCATACCAGTGACATCCACAGCGCCCCCATAACAGTGACATCCACAGCGCCCCCATAACACTGACATCCACAGCGCCCCCATTACAGTGACATCCACAGTACCCCCATAACAGTGACATCCACAGATCCCCCATAACAGTGCCATCCACAGATCCCCCATAACAGTGACATCCACAGCGCCCCCATAACAGTGACATCCACAGCGCCCCCATAACAGTGACATCCACAGCGCCCCCATAACAGTGACATCCACAGCGCCCCCATAACAGTGACATCCACAGCGCCCCCATAACAGTGACATCCACAGCGCCCCCATAACAGTGACATCTACAGCGCCCCCATAACAGTGACATCCACAGCGCCCCCATAACAGTGACATCCACAGCGCCCCCATAACATTGACATTCACAGCGCCCCCATACCAGTGACATCCACAGCGCCCCCATAACAGTGACATCCACAGCGCCCCCATAACAGTGACATCCACAGCGCCCCCATAACAGTGACATCCACAGCGCCCCATAACAGTGACATCCACAGCACCCCCATAACAGTGACATCCACAGCGCCCCCATAACAGTGACATCTACAGCGCCCCCATAACAGTGACATCCACAGCGCCCCCATAACAGTGACATCCACAGCGCCCCCATAACATTGACATTCACAGCGCCCCCATACCAGTGACATCCACAGCGCCCCCATAACAGTGACATCCACAGCGCCCCCATAACAGTGACATCCACAGCGCCCCCATAACAGTGACATCCACAGTGCCCCCATAACAGTGACATCCACAGACCCCCATAACAGTGACATCCACAGATCCCCCATAACAGTGACATCCACAGATCCCCCATAACAGTGACATCCACAGTGCCCCCATAACAGTGACATCCACAGTGCCCCCATTACAGTGACATCCACAGTACCCCCATAACAGTGACATCCACAGCGCCCCCATAACAGTGACATCCACAGCGCCCCCATAACAGTGACATCCACAGCGCCCCCATAACAGTGACATCCACAGTGCCCCCATAACAGTGACATCCACAGTGCCCCCATAACAGTGACATCCACAGCGCCCCCATAACAGTGACATCCACAGCGCCCCCATACCAGTGACATCCACAGCGCCCCATAACAGTGACATCCACAGCGCCCCCATAACAGTGACATCCACAGCGCCCCCATAACAGTGACATCCACAGCGCCCCCATAACAGTGACATCCACAGCGCCCCCATAACAGTGACATCTACAGCGCCCCATAACAGTGACATCCACAGCGCCCCCATAACAGTGACATCCACAGCGCCCCCATAACAGTGACATTCACAGCGCCCACATACCAGTGACATCCACAGCGCCCCCATAACAGTGACATCCACAGCGCCCCCATAACACTGACATCCACAGCGCCCCCATAACAGTGACATCCACAGCGCCCCCATAACAGTGACATACACAGCGCCCCCATAACAGTGACATCCACAGCGCCCCCATAACAATGACATCTACAGCGCCCCCAGAACAGTGACATCCACAGCGCCCCCATAACAGTGACATCCACAGCGCCCCATAACATTGACATTCACAGCGCCCCCATACCAGTGACATCCACAGCGCCCCCATAACAGTGACATCCACAGCGCCCCCATAACAGTGCCATCCACAGATCCCCCATAACAGTGACATCCACAGATCCTCCATAACAGTGACATCCACAGTGCCCCCATAACAGTAACATCCACAGTGCCCCCATTACAGTGACATCCACAGTACCCCCATAACAGTGACATCCACAGCGCCCCCATAACAGTGACATCCACAGCACCCCCATAACAGTGATATCCACAGTGCCCCCATAACAGTGACATCCACAGCTCCCCCATAACAGTGACATCCACAGTGCCCTCAAGATAGTGACATACACAGTACCCCCATAACAGTGACATCCACAGCGCCCCCATAACAGTGACTTCCACAGCGCCCCCATAACAGTGACATCCACAGCGCCCCCATAACAGTGACATACACAGTGCCCCCATAACAGTGACATCCACAGCTCCCCATAACAGTGACATCCACAGTGCCCCCATAACAGTTACATTCACAGTGTCCCCATAATAGTGACATCCACAGTGCCCCCATAACAGTGACATCCACAGCGCCCCCATAACATTGACATCCACAGCGTCGCATAACAGTGACATCCACAGCTCCCCCATAACAGTGACATCCCCAGCGCCCCCATAACAGTGACATCCACAGTGCCCATATAACAGTGACATCCACAGTGCCCACATAACAGTGACATCCACAGCTCCCCCAGAACAGTGACATCTACAGCTCCCCCATAACAGTGACATCTACAGCGCCCCCATAACAGTGACATCCACAGTGCCCCCATAACAATGACATCCACAGCGCCCCCATAACAGTGACATCCACAGCGCCCCCATAACAATGATATCCACAGCGCTTCCATAACAGTGACATCCACAGCGTCCCCATAACAGTGACATCCACAGCGCCCCCATAACAATGACATCTACAGCGCCCCCATAACAGTGACCTCCACAGCGCCCCCATAACAGTGACATCCACAGCGCCCCCATAACAGTGACATCCACAGCGCCCCCATAACAGTGACATCCACAGCGCCCCCATAACAGTGACATCCACAGCGCCCCCATAACAGTGACATCCACAGCGCCCCCATAACAGTGACATCCACAGCGCCCCCAGAACAGTGACATCCACAGCGCCCCCCAGAACAGTGACATCTACAGGAGAAAGGAGAAATTTCAAGTAGGGGTCAGAGAATCCCTTTAATACAAAGCACTTACTAATGTATTGTGATTGTCCATATTGCCTCCTTTGCTGGCTTTATTCATTTTTCCATCACATTATACACTGCTCGTATCAAGGGGTTACAGCCACCGCTTTAGCACAGATACAAGGTGACCGGGACCTGCTGCGCATTCGTGCCTACGCGTGCTTCCATGGTCCCTACCACCGGAGAGGCTGACCTTTTCCTATAGTGTGCTTCCACGACCGCTACTTCAGGATTGCATGGTGGTCATAAATAGGGATTAGCGAAATTTATATTTTGAAGTTCTAGTTCGTGTTCGAGTTGTGGTATATGCTGAATTGCATTATGGATTCCGCTACCATGGACCATAACGCAATTCCATGACGGAATGCATAACGGAATGCCTTTAGAGGCATCTAGAGGACTCCAGCATAACGGAAACTAGACGGATCCATTATGCTGGCCATAGACTTCTATTATGACAAAATGAATAACGGAAAGCCTCTAAAGGTATTCCGTCATGGAATTGCGTTATGGTCCGTGGTAAAGGAATCCGTAATGCAATTCAGCATTTACTACAACACAAACTCAAACCTCAAATTATGAAGTTCGCTCATCCCTAGTCATATCCCCTGGAAAGTAGCAATGTATAATGTGATGGAAAAATGAATCGAGCCAACAAAAGAGGCAATATGGAGAATCACTATACATTAGTAACTGCCTTGTATTAACTTTCTCACTCTCGCTGAGGTGACACATAGATAAAAGTTAAATGTAAATTACTGGAATAATGCATTTATTATATAATTCTATAATGATTGCTCCAAACACCAAGAAAAACTGCATATTTCAGCAAAAGTGATACACTGTTACGTGTAGTGCCGGAGCGGAGGGGCGGTGTGTTATATACACGGGTTGTTTTTTTGGTCCTCTGAATCCCTATGACATACCCAACCTCTACTATAGGTATCCATTTTTCCTGGACTGTGTTTTGGATGAAGTTATTATAATAATGGGAACATAATATGAAATTCCTGGATATGCGGTCTTCTACTGTATGTATTTTATGACACTCTTCAATGGTTAATAAATATTAGGATATCCATTTTATAGCTCATATTAAGCCCCAGGTAGATTCTGTATGAACGCCAAGTCATGCAAGAATAAATTAGAGAATTGACTTGGCCTCAATGCTTTTTGGATTTTTTGCATCTGTAATTCAGCACTTAGCTAATTGCCTTCACTGCTGCATTAATGCACAAAACGTCTAGAGATGTGAAATAAACAGCAAAAAGAATTCTTTATTTTTAGTCTTCTGTCTGCAAATGTGAGAGACCAGTCATGACTGAGCTCCTGAAAATAGAGGTGTATATACAGAGCCTTGATGAGAACAGGTTACTGTACACACGTACATATCAGCTCTTAAGAGTCACTGATGTTTCATAAAACATATGACATCTCATAAAGACAGGGCACAAGTTCTAATAGGTGGAGATTTAGGTGTCGAGAACCCATATTTAGCTTTATTGATATCTACATATTGAGGAAAACACATTTGGGCTCATTTATCAAACTGATGTAAAGTAGAACCGGCTTAGTTGCACATAGCTACCAATCAGATTCCACATTTCATTTTCCAAAGGAGCTGTGAAAAATGAAAGGTAGAGTCTGATTGGTTGCTATGGGCAACTATGCCAGTTCTACTTAACACCAGTTTAATAAATGACCAAAATTGTACATCCTTTACATGGCTCAATTCCAAGGAATTGACAAATTCCAAAGGGAGCCTAATGGGCACAGTGTTCAGGAAAGACAGTACTGGCTGGCACTCTGGAGTAAGGGTACGGGCACATGGCCAGGTTTTCTGATGCAGTTTTGGAAGCCAAAATCAGGTGTGGATCAAACAAGGAGATAAAGTATAAAGTACATATATGATTTCACCTCTTTTTTGATTTTACTCCTGGTTTTGGCTTTCAAAGTATAAAGTACATATATGATTTCACCTCTTTTTTGATTTTACTCCTGGTTTTGGCTTTCAAAGTATAAAGTACATATATGATTTCACCTCTTTTTTGATTTTACTCCTGGTTTTGGCTTTCAAAATTGCATCATTTTTGAGGGTTGCAATGCTAAACAGACATACCCCGGCTGCTAGACCAGTCAGTGTGACTGGTAACCAAGCCTATCAGGTTCCTGTCTCTGTGTCCAACCCTACAGATAGGACTTTTATAGGGATTTAAGTCAGTTGTTTCCCATCATTATTGCCTGGTATTGCGTTTGTTTCCTCTAGGGTCTCTGTAGTGAGACTACTACTGACTTCTGGCTTGTTTTTTGGATTATCCTTTTTAAAGGATACCGTAATTTAGCTTTCATCTAGTCTCCTGGCATCGACTTTGGCTACTATATGGATTTTACCTTTTGTGTGCTGCATTCATTGGGGGAATTTATCATAATGGGAATATTTGAAGTCAGTTTTACTTGAGTCTGCGTTGGTGTACTTTGTGCCACATTTATCAAATGTCACAGGTTGTTTGATAAATGTGTCCTTAAACCTAACACTTCTGTCTAGAGAAACTACTCCAGTTTTCCTACTCCATCCACTTCCTGGAGAGAGATTGCGACTATTTTGTGACTTTTTAATAAAGTCGCAATGATAAATCTGGAGTGAAACTCATTAACATAGCTAATCACACCCCCTTTTCCACCCATATTACAAAACTGGAGTAAGTGGTATAAAATTGCAAAAAGTTGCAAATTTTTGTGCAAGCGCTTAAATTTTGCACAAGCGAGTCCAAAAAGTTGCAAAAGCCCTATTTTGCAACTTTTGGACTCCAGCAGAGTTTGGGTTAACTGGCGGTGGTCTGGGTGGTAACTGTAGTACCCGCTAACAATATAGACATTAACCCCTAGGCTCAGGTAGTTTTCGATTTTCAAGTGACATAATGACGTACGTTTCCCCTCCCCTGCTTGTCTCCACTACTTCCACTATTTATTAGCTTGTCCCTGACTACTTAAAGGGGTTTTCCATACATTTTTTCTAAACAGCACCTGGATCTGAATATTTTTGTAATTGGATGTAATTAAAAATGTATTATAGCTACTGAGTTATTTAATAAAATCGATTAGTATAGCGCCACCTGCTGCTTGTTATTTTTATATTTTCTCTGACCTGGGGGGAATTTATCATGAGGGGAATATTTGAAGTCAGTTTTGCTTGAGTCTGTGTTGGAGTACTTTATGTAACATTTATCAAATGTCACAGGTTGTTTGATAAATTTGGCTTGTTTTTAAACCTAGCACTTCTGTCTAGAAAAGCTACTCCAGTTTTCCTACTCCACCCTCCTCCTGGTGTAAGATTGCGACTTAAAGAAAAAAAAAAAAGTTGCAATGATAAATCAGTTTAACATGATTCATTTTAATATGCAAAATCCTTAATTTGTATCACCTCTGTCCATATACGTTATTGCAATGAGAAACTCTGCCTTTTCCCTTTAATTCATAGAGCATCTGTCAACAGCAGAGATGAGCGAAGTATTGAAAAAATTCAACTCGGCTGCTTTGCCGAATTTTACAAAACAATTTTCTTTGTGACAAATTTCTTTGTATGTAGTGTGTGCAATGACAGGGAGCAGTGATTGCACAGCTTCCTGTCATTGTACCCCTCAGATGCCGCGTTCATAGCTAATCTGATAGAAGATCATAGCGTCTGACATTGATACTGTATTACAGTGTAAAATAAAAAATAAAATCATAGTTATCTCAGCCACTTGATCGCGAAGGGCATTGTCATTTGTAATGCGCACGAGATTTCGCATGGGATCTTCGTTCAAGATGGCGGCAGCCGGCTCTTCTCACTCAAACGGATGAGGTAAGTATGATTTTTATTTTTTTATTTTTTACCGCCATTCAGGGAAAATCGATTTGTTACCATAAAGCATGAGGAAATTTGGCCTAACACTAGTCAACAGAATGAACTATGTTAAACCAGGCATAATATCTGGTAGAGTTGATCCTGCTGAAAAAGCATACCTTTTGTTATGCTAATGCACAGGGCGGGTGCAAGGATTTTTGCCGCCCTAGGTAAGATAAAAATTGCCGCCCCCCCCTCCCCCACACCTTATCAGATCTGCCCATATCATGACATCACATATGTTCCACATATGATTCGGAGAAGGTGCAAAGGGATAGCAGAGCAGGGAGAGGCTGGTGCTGATACTAGGGGGTCATACCATGTAAAAAAGTAAGTATTAAAGCCCACCATAATGCCCCCTTGTAGTAATAATTCTCCGCATAATGTGATACCCCCTTGTAATGCCCCCAGTTGAGCTAATGTTCCCATTGTGACCCAATAATGTGCCAGTATAAATACCCCTATATAGTACCCCCAGTAAATGCCCCATGGTGCTCCTGTCCCCCCTTCCTCCTAGTGCCCCCATAATGTACCAGTATAAAATGACCATTTATAGTGCCCCAGTAGATGCCCTCAATATCCACCATAATTTGCAAGCATAAAATACCCCTTCTTAGTGCCCCCCTGTAGATGAACCCATAGTACCCACCATAATGTGTCCCAGTATAAAATACCACTGTACAGAGCCCCCCCATATAACATACCCCTTCTTTGCGGCAGTAGATGCCCTCTTTATGTCACATTTCTTCCCCTCCATGCTGGCATGGCTCATCTCCCCCACCCCACGGCATGGCACATCTCCCACTCCTCCCCATGGCACATTCTTCTCTCATGGGATGGCACATCTCCCCCCCCCCCCCCATTGACACATTTCTCCCCCTCCATGCTGGCACGGCACATCTCACCCCCCACCCCCCCCCCCGCATGGCACATATTTCCCTCATGGCATATCTCCCACCCCTCCCCATGGCAAATTTTTCACATATGGTATGGCACATCATCCCCATTGGCACATTTCTCCTCCTCCAGAAATGTGCCAATGGGGGGGATGTGCCATGCCATGGGTGGAGGAGATGTGCCATACCATGAGGGAAATGTGCTGTGGGGTGGGAGTCTGGGCAATGTGCCACTTGGCATATTTTTCCCTCATGGTCAGACTGACTGACTGGAGTGGCACATCTCCTCCATAATAGTCCACATAATATAGCTGTCTTGTTACGTGGCCTCTAAGCAAAGTGCAAGTACAGTAATTGTATGAAGAGAATGCTTTTGCACATAAATATTTCACTGTGCATCCCTGCCTATCTAAAGAGTTGAAAAGAAGGCTTAAACAGTACATTTTATCTTCTGTGCATTACTTTGCTAGATTCCTCATGTTTCCTAAGATGCTGGTTAGAGGTTTGAATAACTGTCAGTCCTTTCCTGCAATGACTTCCCAAGTGACTGCGGAGAATGTAAAAAACGGAAAATTGAGGGAATAAAGAGATTCAAAATTGTGTTCCATTTTCCTTTGCTAAAAACAAAACACAATAAATATTATTGCATACCTCCAGCCAAAAATCATTATGTGCAAAAAAATGTGCACAGTCTAAACTCAGTTGTGTGCACTGTAAACTTGTTCTCATTTCAGTCTCTAGGACAGGAAGTTATAGGGTTTGGAGGTTGTCCAGTATAAAAGAAAATATAGGGGCAGGCAGCGCTCTCAGCAGACCCTATTCATTATGCAACTTCCAAGCATCTGAGCCTATATTGTGGAACCGCCAAGCATCTGAGTATATACTGTGTAACCGCCAAGCATCCAAGCCTATGCTGTGTAACTGCCCAGCATCTCAGCCTATACTGTGTAACCACCAAGCATCTGAGCCTATACTGTGTAACTGAGAAGCATCCAAGCCTACACTGTGTAACTGCCAAGCATCTCGGCCTTTACTGTGTAACTGAGAAGCAACTCAGCCTTTGCTGTGTAACTGAGAAGCATCCGAGCCTATACTGTGTACCTGCAAAGTATCTCAGCCTATACTGGGTAACCACTAGCAAATGAGCCTATACTGTGAAACTGCTAAGCTTCTGTGGCTATACTGTGTAACCACCAAGCATCATGCCCTATACTGTGTAACCACTAAGCAGATAAGCCAATACTGTGTAACCTCCAAGCTTCCTATACTGTGTAACCACCAAGCACCTGAGCCTATACTGTGTAACCGCCAAGCATCTATGCCTATACAGTGTAACTGCATTTTGGCCTACACTGTGTAATCACTAAGCAGATGAGCATGTACTGGGTAACCACCAAGCATCTGAACCTATACTGTATAACTGAAAATCACCTGAACCTATGCTGTGTAAATGTCAAGCACCTGAGCCTTGAGCACAATTCTTCTGTAGGTGCTTCTTAGCCAGACCACTTGGCTCAGCCAGCATGTAACCCCTTTCTCTACCATCTTACACAAGATAAGTGGCACACATTTTCAATTTTAAGTAGGGAAATTGAGTCACTGGCTCAGTCTTTGAAAACCCCAGTGTAATGGATTTGAAATCTATCGATAGAGGCAGCAATGAAAAGAGCAGGTAGATGTCTGACATGTAATTAAGAGGTTTTCCAGGACAGCAGTATTAATAGACTACTCTTCGAATAGGTCGTCTATATTTGGTAGTGGGATCTGACTTTGCATCACTGGCGGTTAGCTAAATCAAAAGTACAAATACACGTATAAGATTATGGTCTATGGTAGTGACTACCTTCTTTTCAACAGGCTAAAGAAAAGCGCCTAGTCCCCAAGAAGACATGTATAGATAGTAATTAGCAGGTAAAATGGATTCCTCTATACAGAACACTTACATTCAAATGGCATCAGCTAAAAGCCATAAAAACCATAAAAAATGAGTTTATATTGTTAATATCACACTTAAAAGGTTACTACTCACTTCACTGGGGTGCTGTTAAACAGGTTGAGCTCAAGACGCCTGAGACAGTACCCCCCTGGCCAGGATCGCTTGGAGTATTTCAGAGGTTGAAGTCAGCACACATACTCTAGGGCTTCTCTTCAAGCTCTTTTATTAGGTGATCAGGGCTCAGCGCGTTTCGGGATATATCTAAAAAAAAAAACTTCCTCAGGAGCAGACAATTAGGATTACAAAAACATATACCACTTACATGTTTATATACTCTCATATTTCCATGGGGTATTTTCCTTCCCGCACTTCTGTGCTTTAAAACAGGAAGTCGCGTGTGTCTTACGTGACTTCCGGTTAGATGGAACGCAAGCCGGCTCCACCATCGTCTGCCGGGCTAGTTTGTGACGTCACCGGATCATGTGAACCAAAGCACGGATCCATTCATACACATATATGCTAATATATATGCGCAAAATTCATAGTACATTCATAGGTATCTGTTTAGTATGCCGGTTTTCATTCGACTGTATAAAACCTATTCGCTAAATCACACACCGGTCATAAATTTGGTTGTGGCTGTGCCTCGTACTGTAGCTTAGCCTCATTCGCTTGAACTCATAGAGGAAGCTGGATATTTACTATCAGTATTACAGTTTCAGAAACACCCTTTATTGGAACATGCAGGAAACTTTAGTTTAAATCAGAGATTTTCTTTTTCAACAAATAAGTATACCAACTGACTAAAAATAAATCAAATAATCTAGCTGGTGGTCTGAAACATAACTGCATAAACGTAAAGTAGGAGATGTTCAGTAATCAAATGTAAAACTTTTATTGTATACCTTGAGTAGGGGTGCACCTAACCTTTCTGCTGCCTGAGACAAAAATTGAAACAGCGCCCCCCTCCGTGTCAATCTCTTAACCTACGGTAACTCCTTCTTTCCAGTCCTACTGTTAAAGGCATACTTGGAAAACATTACATACAGTCTACATACTGGGTAATACAGTGCCACATACCTCTTACATCCAGGGATGTCTCTTCTGATGTAGACATTCTCTTTCCTTATCTTCTCCATTCAGAGCAGACAGCCATGATGATTTCTTTCACCCATCTATTGTCTCTGTAGTTTGGCACACAGATATCTTAAATTCCTACTTTTTCATCCTTCACCCCACCTTTAGAACGCTCCACCCTGTCACCCCTAATATGCCCACTAAGCTTTCCAATATTATACTGCAGAAACAGTCCCCTTGAAAATGTTAGTACCACACAGATAGTGTCCCCTTCAATAATTACTGAACACAGTGCCCTAAAATATAACTGTGTCCAGCAAGTAGTGCCCCTGACACTTATAGCGCCGTAAACAGTGTTCTTCAAAAATAATGGTGCTAAGCTGATACTGTGCCAAGGTGCTCCCCACTGTAACAGTCCTCCTAAAATTCCCACGAATGGCAACAGTACCCTCAGTTGGTAATAATGTCCCACATTGTTCCCCAAAGTAATAATGCCCCATACTAGTAATCATGTTCCCCCAGTAGCAATAAAGCCCACAATAATGCCCCCAGTAGTAATAATCCTCACTATCATGTGTGCCTGTACAAAAAATACTCTCTTAGAATGTGTACCAGCACAATAATCCTCCCTTATAATGTGTGCCAGTACCAAAAAAGTCCCCTTATGTGTTCCAGTACAAAAACTGCTCCCTTTGGCGTACTTTCACACTAGCGGCATAGCTATCCGGCAGGCTGTTCTGGCAGGTGAACAGCCTGCCGGATCCGCCATTCCGCAAGTACCTGTGTGCTGCTGCTCTGTCCCCTTGACTATAATAGGGCAGGGGCGGAGCTACGGCGCAGCACGGCAGTGCACGGCAGACCGTCGGACTAAAAAGTCGGACCTGCAGTACTTTTACTCCTGTAATCTCCTGCCGTACTGTGCCGTAGCTCTGCCCCCCGCCCCATTATAGTCAATGGGGACGGAGCGGCAGCACGGCAGTGCATGGGTACTTGCGGTATGGCGGATCTGGCAGGCTGTTCACCCGCCTGAACAGCCTGCCGGATAGCTATGCCGCTAGTGTGAAAGTACCCTTAGGCTTCATGCACACAACAGTTGTTTTTCTCGGCTTCTGTTTCAGTTTTTTTTGCGGATAGGATAGGAACCCATTCATTTCAATGGGTCAGCAAAAAAATGCTGACAGTTCATTCGTTTGTGTTTCGTCTCCGTTGTCTGTGTTTCCCTTCAGCATAAAAAGTAGTGCATGCCTACTTTTTTCTCATTTGCGGACGAGGATAGGCATTTATTACAAGGGATCTGTGAAAACAAAGGAATCCACCAAAAAAAAACTGATGGACCATGCATAAAAAGTCTTTTTTTTTTCCTCAGGAAAGCTTACACTGATTTTCACAAGACAGGTGTTCTTTTAATCAACAGATTCAACCCTACTGGCAGTGTGCCTGGTTCAATAGGATTGATCCTGCTGACGGTTCCTGTTTAAGGTTATAATCAGCTGCAGTCATCAAACAGGACAAAATGCACTAAAGAAGTAAAACAGTCTAGAAATATATATGAGAAATGTTAGGCCTTGGCAGAATTCAAATATTTACTCAGTGGATAACTTAACTTTATTGGAAGTGATCATTTAGATGTGACCATGTCGACACTAATTTCTGGAAATGCATTCCGAGCTCAGGCCTCACACAATACAATAATTAAATATGTGGGAGAAAACAAAGATACGCTGTACAGAAAACATGGCACGCATACAAAGAGGTACTCTGCTTTATCAGACCTGAAGGTAATGCTGGCAGGAAGCCCCAATTTATTTTCATATTTCCATTGGCTGGTTTTATTGCTCACTTCTGACATTTGAATCGATAAGACAGTGTACAGCGGTGCTGTGTTTAAGTGCGGCTTAGCTGGAGGAAGAGACGTCTGGAACATTACTTAAGTCTTATTCTATTAGGCACTTAAAGAGACACTCCGGTGAAAAGGTTTTCTGTAAAGGATATTATCTAGGACTTTCAGGGTATAGCTGTCATCTTTTTTTGCAGCCTTTTTGCTTTATATCCCTTTAATATCTTGTCCCTTTTAGCATCTATATAGTGTTGATAATGTTCTTCTTTTGGAGCCATTTCCCTGTTTTCTGAGGTAGTTAGGGTACAACCACAAGGCATGGTCATGATACGGTCGTGAGGTGGTTAGAAAACTTATGCATTCGGGGGGCATGGCCAACCGCCGTTCTGTCAAGACACACCATTGCTGAGCTCCGGAGCTCTGTTAGAAAATTCTTGGCATCCGGCTAGACAAGGAGCCACCTGACCCATCTGAGACTCACTGGACTTCTCCCTTTTTGATTAGGGACTGGACAGTTACAAATTGGCAGCAGAATACCTCTCCCCTAGATGGCGAGACCGACCGCACCTAGAGAGGCCTGGGCCTGCTGAAGGCCTTCCCGCATGAACATCTACGCACCGTGCCACTAGCTCCCGGCGGGGCAGGGAGCCATCCGCTCCATCTGAAACTTTCCGGACTTTTCCCCCCTTGACCCGAGACGGTCTGCTACACGTTGGTCGCGGAGCACCTCTCGCCGGGACAGCGGGTTTACTGGCACAAAGACAGGCCTGAACCTGCTCAGGGCCTCCCACACGAACAACAGCGCGCTGAGCCGGTTGCCTGCTACCCACTCAAGCAGGGTACCTACTGTGTGGCCCACTAACCCTGGGACTCGCTGGGGCATTAGGCTCTGTAATCGGAAGAAGAAGGGGAGTGCCGGGCCGTCCATAAGGCTCCTCAGTGTGGCGCACTCCACTCCACCCCTCATCCACCCTCTCTTTTCCGCCAACGTCGATACAAGGGGGCCTCTTATATATACCGACATCGTATGGTGTATACCTTATGGGACTTTAGTGGAACTTTACACACAGCAAAGTCGACACACGCCTCTGGCTCAGTGGTCCTCGGATCATTCAATACTTTCCCTGCCCTGGCACTATCTAGAGGCATAGCCTCAATTTTTCTGGTGGGTCTTCTGAGGAATCACTACATTAAACGCATAGAAAGCCAGACTGCTGTCTTTGTTTGTGGCCTAGCCTCAATTTTTCCGGTGACTTAATCTACATAGCCACTATCAACAAATTTTGCACTTTCTTCTTCTGACGTAATAACAGTAGTGCTTCCAGGACCCCAGCCGCCAAGCACTGCATTCTCATTCACTCACTTAACCTCAAAATGGTTAAAATTGGCAACGCCAAAGATACTGTCAGATCCCAAAAGGCGCTTACTACAAAGGGAGAGATGGACAAGTACGTGAAAGGGAGGAACTCTGTCGCTTCTGCTCAAAAACCTCTCTCCTCCCCTAAAGAGCCATACAACAAGCGCTTACAGAACTGGAGGAAGATTCAGATAGTGATATGGAAATTCAAACTTCACTGGACTCTTTACCAATCTCACTATCCTATCTACAGAAAACGCTTACTGCTGCCCTTAATAGAGCATTGGATCCTATATCTAAAGATCTGCATGATATCAAACAGGATATTAAACACATTGGCTCTAGAGTGGAGAGCTTGGAGACCACGCAAACAGCTCTGTGCCACTTCAATAAGAAAGTTTCAGAGAGCCTTTCTTCATGTCAACAATTCTTAAATCTGGCCTTCGATGCACTCGAGGACCAGGAAAACAGAGGGCGCAGGAACAAAGCTCTTTCCCTCTTCTCTCCGCCCCCTCTTTCCTCTTCCCCTCCCACTAGGACCACTTCTTCTTTGGGATGTACTCTGGCTAAATAGATCTAATGTGTTCAATGATGACAACGATGGCTCACCTTAACATCACATCATACAACGTGCCAGGTATGAACTCTCCAGCCCAAAGAGGGAAGGTAATACCTTCCCATATTACCTTTTATTTCCCTTTCTGAAATAAGGAATCTCCTTAGTTGTCCGTCCTTCTCTCCATTAATGTAAAATAAACTGCGGTCCGCAATCCAACAGCTCGCTAAGACGGGTGACCCTGACAGGTCAATGACCTGGTTTGAATCCTTCCTTTCCAAGCGACACACTTCGCAGAAGATAATCTCACAGACATGTAAACAATTATTGCAAACCTCCTCTGAGGCGGTTTTACCCTTTATATGTGCTTGGGAATCTGATCTCGGGAAAGAGTTCACCCAGGATCACCCAAGAGTTCACCCAAAATGGCATCTAAGTGTGTACGCATTCAGGAGAGTGCATACAAAATTTTAACAAGGTGGCATCCCACACCACTCATGCTCAGCATATATAATGCTGCGTATGACCCGAATTGTTAGAGATGTGGCTCCTCCCCAGGCTCATACTATCATCTTTGGTGGACCTGCCTCGACATCTAGCCCTATTGGCAAGCGATTATCTCCAAAACTAACACGATACTGACGTTAGACCTCCCAGGTACCCCAGAATTTTGTCTTCTGCATATGTCGATGATCCATTTTCCTAAGCATCAAAGTAGACTAGTTAGACATCTGATGGCTGCCGCTAGGATACTTATACCAACGTATTGGAAGGCAGACAGACCGCCTACGATAGCGCAATGGATAGACAAAGTAGATAACATATTCTGTCTAAAAGAACTGGCCAGATGGGACTTCCAGACCCACAGATGTTTTATGTTGGTTTGGTTCCCATGGATCACATTTAGAGGATTCCAGGCAGAGACAAGCCTGTAACCTGTTGGGAGAAGGGTTCTGACCACTATACCCCCTCCCTCAGGCTGCGTACAATTACATCTTTAAGCTGAACCATTCTTCACTGGTAGGGTTGGAATCATTTTCCAAAGTGTTATTTATTCACAGTATAGTGTGTAGTAAAGGTGTTTTTCACTGCATGAGAGATCATGTAAGGCTCAAAGGGGGTTAATGAATGTTCTCCAGCAGATAGATGTTGTTTTAGAGGATCGCCCTCTCTTTATTGGCTTTGTGCAATCCACAGGGGTGTTTTAGGTGTTCTTGTTGTGGCCAATTTCTAAAAATGTTGGCACAAAATGGCGTTTCTTAGGTCCTGCCCCTATCCCACAAAGCTCCACCTACTTTCCACTAGGCCTAACCCCCTTGTCGAGCATGTCAGAAAAAATGTGTAAAAGCCTAGATGTACCAAATTGCACGAACGTGTGCCAATTTTTAGATACATTTTCTGGTGCAGATGCAGTATATCTCAACCAATAATGCAAGTCTTACAAAATTCAAGAATGATGATAATTCTGTGTCATAAAGTTGTATGAAGGTGTTCATGACTTTGAAGTATTACATAAACATCTAAGTAGGTTTTTTACATTTCTTCAGGTTATTACTTTTTAAACCTTAAAGGTGTTGTCTCATCTCAGACAATGGGGGCATATCACTAGGATATGACCCCATTGTATTATAGGTGTGGGTCACGCACCTATATTGAGAATGGAGCCCCTCAACTTGGTGGCCAGAAGACTCCGGTCCAGCCACCACCAAGTGCTCTCCCCATAAATGTGGGAGTGCACCGATCACGACCGGCCTCCATATCCATTCACTTGTATGGGCCAGCGCTCGGCTATTTTCGACGGCCCCATGGAAAATGAATGGAGGGCAGCTTTTTGATGCAGTTTTTAAAGCCAAAATCAGCAGTAGATTATAAAAAGTATTAAGGACAGTTTTTTTTTTTTTTTTTGTTAAACCACTCCTGATTATGGCTTTAAAAACTACATTAAAAAAATCTTGTGTCAGCACTTTAAAAAGCTTTTTGGTCTCTTCATTTCTGGTTATTTTGAAGGGATTTGTGCTTGTAGACAGAGGCATAAGGGGCATGTCTGATATTGTTGTCTATTATTTAACATGATTTAGACTTTTAGTCATGAACATGAACTTTCATACAATTATAACTAAAAAAAACACTGGTGCAAAATTGCACGAAGCTAACCATGAAATTAAAGGGAATCTATAAGCTCCAAAATGCTCCCTAAACTAAATAAGCAGTTTATAGAAAAGAGTACTGAAGCAGACAGGAAAAAAAGAGCCCAGAGTTTTCTCACAGGGTTCGTGCTATAGCTCTGATGGCTAACCAGCACTGCAGCTGTGGTAAAACTACAACTCCCAAGATGTAAACTTGCTTGTCTGTTCTCAGAATTCCATAGAAATTAATGGAGCATGCTGGGAGTCATAGTTTCACCACAGCTGGAGTTCCGGAGGTTAGCCGTCACTGCCCTATGGTTAAAGCAGGTTGGTTAAAGAGTCCCTCCTCACTCTCCTCTCCCTCGCTCCTTCCAGCACTAGTACTGCCCTCAATGACACATGAAAATATTAATAAGTCATGGTGACTGCGCATTTGGGGAGGCAGTCCATGCGTCAGAATGAAATCTACAGCAGCTCAAAGCTGTCGTTTATTTCAGTCATTATCTATGCTGTTCTCTGGAATAAATAATGCTGCATGTATTTGGGCCAATGGCCCCGCTCACACCCTGCCTTCATCACGCACCCTATTCAGAAACTGGTGAGAGCGGCATAAAAATTACAGTTGTGATTAAAAAAATACAGTTGTGATTAGTGTTGAGCGAACAGTTCGAGCATAGTTCGGGTCCGTACCGAATTTTGGGGTGTTCGTGACACGGACCCGAACCCGAACTTTTTCGTAAAAGTTCGGGTTCGGGTTCGTCGTTCGGCATGTATTTTGGCGCATTTTGAAAGGCTGCAAAGCAGCCAATCAACATGCATCATACTACTTGCCCTAAGATGCCATCGCAGCCATGCCTACTATTGGCAAGGCTGTGATTGGCCAAGTGCAGCATGTGACTCAGCCTCTTTATAAGCTTGTGCGCACGTCGGGACGTGCTCACTCCCGATGTGAATAGAACAGGGATAGACGCAGCTGATGCTAGGGCGAGAATAGGCAGGGATAATTGAATAACTGGAAGCAAATTTCTCTCCTCCACCTGTGATTCATCTGAACAACTGCAGCTGAGCTGCTTTTTTGATAGGGATTGGCTATTTTTAGAGTGGCCAGAGTGATTTTTCCATCCACATGTACCTGGGCTGACCGCCGGCCGCCATTTTGCGACTTGTAGTGCTGCAGCAGAAGCTGCCACAGTGTGCATTCCAAAGCTCCAAACAAGTCAGACATCTACACCTGGGATTCAGACCAATAGCGATTTAGCAGCACAGTCCAAGGCTATTTTTTTAAAGGTTGTGCAGACCATTTTGTGGCACATGTTACTGGGCTGATAGGCGGCGGCCATCTTGGGACTAGTGCTGCAGCACAATCTCTCCCAACGTCCATTAATCACTTGTAATAGTGGTCTGTGCCATAGAAATCCTACATCAGGGACTTGGGTGTGCTTGTGTCACCCCTACTAATACCAGTCCACCTGTAATCCATACAGTGAAAAGCCATAAAGTATTCCAGTGAGGGAATTTTTTTATTTAAAAAGGCCAAGTTAGTTTATCTGGCGTTCAATATACTAGATACAGTTAGGCCTGCGTTTCATACATCTGGAATTAGCAAACTAATGTGCTGGGGTTGGGAAAACATATATGTACCCATACTAGAATCTGTCAAAGAAAGCGGTACTCACATATAACAGTCATTCCATCTGTAATCCATACAGTCAAAAGACTGAAAGTATTCCAGTGAGGGAATTTTTTTATTTAAAAAGGCCAAGTTAGTTTATCTGGCGTTCAATATACTAGATACAGTTAGGCCTACGTTTCATACATCTGGAATTAGCAAACTAATGTGCTGGGGTTGGGAAAACATATATGTACCCATACTAGAATCTGTCAAAGAAAGCGGTACTCACATATAACAGTCATTCCATCTGTAATCCATACAGTCAAAAGACTGAAAGTATTCCAGTGAGGGAATTTTTTTATTTAAAAAGGCCAAGTTAGTTTATCTGGCGTTCAATATACTAGATACAGTTAGGCCTGCGTTTCATACATCTGGAATTAGCAAACTAATGTGCTGGGGTTGGGAAAACATATATGTACCCATACTAGAATCTGTCAAAGAAAGCGGTACTCACATATAACAGTCATTCCATCTGTAATCCATACAGTCAAAAGACTGAAAGTATTCCAGTGAGGGAATTTTTTTATTTAAAAAAGGCCAAGTTAGTTTATCTGGCGTTCAATATACTAGATACAGTTAGGCCTGCGTTTCATACATCTGGAATTAGCAAACTAATGTGCTGGGGTTGGGAAAACATATATGTACCCATACTAGAATCTGTCAAAGAAAGCGGTACTCACATATAACAGTCATTCCATCTGTAATCCATACAGTCAAAAGACTGAAAGTATTCCAGTGAGGGAATTTTTTTATTTAAAAAGGCCAAGTTAGTTTATCTGGCGTTCAATATACTAGATACAGTTAGGCCATGCGTTTCATACATCTGGAATTAGCAAACTAATGTGCTGGGGTTGGGAAAACATATATGTACCCATACTAGAATCTGTCAAAGAAAGCGGTACTCACATATAACAGTCATTCCATCTGTAATCCATACAGTCAAAAGACTGAAAGTATTCCAGTGAGGGAATTTTTTTATTTAAAAAGGCCAAGTTAGTTTATCTGGCGTTCAATATACTAGATACAGTTAGGCCTGCGTTTCATACATCTGGAATTAGCAAACTAATGTGCTGGGGTTGGGAAAACATATATGTACCCATACTAGAATCTGTCAAAGAAAGCGGTACTCACATATAACAGTCATTCCATCTGTAATCCATACAGTCAAAAGACTGAAAGTATTCCAGTGAGGGAATTTTTTTATTTAAAAAGGCCAAGTTAGTTTATCTGGCGTTCAATATACTAGATACAGTTAGGCCTGCGTTTCATACATCTGGAATTAGCAAACTAATGTGCTGGGGTTGGGAAAACATATATGTACCCATACTAGAATCTGTCAAAGAAAGCGGTACTCACATATAACAGTCATTCCATCTGTAATCCATACAGTCAAAAGACTGAAAGTATTCCAGTGAGGGAATTTTTTTATTTAAAAAGGCCAAGTTAGTTTATCTGGCGTTCAATATACTAGATACAGTTAGGCCTGCGTTTCATACATCTGGAATTAGCAAACTAATGTGCTGGGGTTGGGAAAACATATATGTACCCATACTAGAATCTGTCAAAGAAAGCGGTACTCACATATAACAGTCATTCCATCTGTAATCCATACAGTCAAAAGACTGAAAGTATTCCAGTGAGGGAATTTTTTTATTTAAAAAGGCCAAGTTAGTTTATCTGGCGTTCAATATACTAGATACAGTTAGGCCTGCGTTTCATACATCTGGAATTAGCAAACTAATGTGCTGGGGTTGGGAAAACATATATGTACCCATACTAGAATCTGTCAAAGAAAGCGGTACTCACATATAACAGTCATTCCATCTGTAATCCATACAGTCAAAAGACTGAAAGTATTCCAGTGAGGGAATTTTTTTTATTTAAAAAGGCCAAGTTAGTTTATCTGGCGCTCAATATACTAGATACAGTTAGGCCATGCGTTTCATACATCTGGAATTAGCAAACTAATGTGCTGGGGTTGGGAAAACATATATGTACCCATACTAGAATCTGTCAAAGAAAGCGGTACTCACATATAACAGTCATTCCATCTGTAATCCATACAGTCAAAAGACTGAAAGTATTCCAGTGAGGGAATTTTTTTATTTAAAAAGGCCAAGTTAGTTTATCTGGCGCTCAATATACTAGATACAGTTAGGCCTGCGTTTCATACATCTGGAATTAGCAAACTAATGTGCTGGGGTTGGGAAAACATATATGTACCCATACTAGAATCTGTCAAAGAAAGCGGTACTCACATATAACAGTCATTCCATCTGTAATCCATACAGTCAAAAGACTGAAAGTATTCCAGTGAGGGAATTTTTTTATTTAAAAAGGCCAAGTTAGTTTATCTGGCGTTCAATATACTAGATACAGTTAGGCCTGCGTTTCATACATCTGGAATTAGCAAACTAATGTGCTGGGGTTGGGAAAACATATATGTACCCATACTAGAATCTGTCAAAGAAAGCGGTACTCACATATAACAGTCATTCCATCTGTAATCCATACAGTCAAAAGACTGAAAGTATTCCAGTGAGGGAATTTTTTTATTTAAAAAAGGCCAAGTTAGTTTATCTGGCGTTCAATATACTAGATACAGTTAGGCCTGCGTTTCATACATCTGGAATTAGCAAACTAATGTGCTGGGGTTGGGAAAACATATATGTACCCATACTAGAATCTGTCAAAGAAAGCGGTACTCACATATAACAGTCATTCCATCTGTAATCCATACAGTCAAAAGACTGAAAGTATTCCAGTGAGGGAATTTTTTTATTTAAAAAGGCCAAGTTAGTTTATCTGGCGCTCAATATACTAGATACAGTTAGGCCTGCGTTTCATACATCTGGAATTAGCAAACTAATGTGCTGGGGTTGGGAAAACATATATGTACCCATACTAGAATCTGTCAAAGAAAGCGGTACTCACATATAACAAGTCATTCCATCTGTAATCCATACAGTCAAAAGACTGAAAGTATTCCAGTGAGGGGATTTTGCTTATAAAAATAATATATTTCATTGTGGTGCGAGTTGAATCGCAACAATGAAGAAAATACTATTAAGGGACGAGGACGCGGTCGTGGTGGTGTCCGTGGAGCCTCTGTTGCTGGTAGAGGACGTGGCCGCTCGGCCCCAGGCGCACACAGTAGGGAACGAACTCCCTCAACTAGCCGGCAGAATGTACCGCAATATCTCGTGGGGCCCAATGCCGCTCTTAGGATGGTAAGGCCTGAGCAGGTACAGGCATTAATCGATTGGGTGGCCGACAGTGCTTCCAGCACGTTCACCACATGGTCTTCCACCCAGTCTTCTGCGGAAAGCGCACAGGTGGCACCTGAAAACCAAGCCCATCAGTCTGTCACATCACCCCCAAGCATATCAGGGAAACGGTCTGAGCCACAAGTTATGCAGCAGTCTCTTCTTCTGTTTGAAGACTCTGCTTCCAGGGTTTCCCAGGGGCGTCCACCTAGCCCTTCCCCAGTGGAGGAAGACATACCATGCACTGACGCACAACCACTTATGTCTCCAGATGAAGAGGACATGGGAATACCACCACAGCAGAGTCACCGACTCTCTGATGATGACGAAACACAGGTGCCCACTGCCGCGTCTTTTGCAGTGTGCAGACTGAACAGGAGGAGGTCAGGAGGGAGACTGGGTGGAAGACGATGCAGAGGACGATGAGGTCTTAGACCCCACATGGACTGAAGGTCGTGGCGATGACTTTCACAGTTCAGAGGAAGAGGTAGTGGTGAGACCGAGACAACAGCGAAGCCAAAGAGGGAGCAGGGGGCCAGCAGACGAGCCGCCGCCCCAGAGTTCGCTCTGCTACTGGACATCGCCAACAGGGACCCAGCCCCACAAAGGCAGCTTCAAAGAGTTCCCTGGCATGGCACTTCTTTAAACAATGTCCTACCGACAAGACCCGAGTGACTTGCACGCTCTGCCATCAGAGCCTGAGGCGAGGCATTAACGCTCTGAACCTCAGCACAACCTGCATGACCAGGCATCTACATGCAAAGCATGAACTGCAGTGGGGTACACACCTTAAAAACCAGGCACTCGCTGAGGCTCCCCTGCTCCCTCTACCGCTGCTGCCTCGGCTTCCGCCTCGAGAGGAATGCTGCCACCTGCCGAGCAGCAAACAGAGGATGTGCCACCGACACCACCACCACCGCCACCGTCAACTAGCGCCTCCACTATATCACACAGCAGCGTTCAGCTCTCAATATCTCAAACCTTAGAGAGGAAGCGCAAATTCCCCGAGTCACCCTCGAGCCTCTTGGCCTGAACGCCAGCATTTCTAAACTGCTGGCCTTTGAAATGCTGTCATTCCGGCTGGTGGACACAGACAGCTTCAAACAGCTGATGGCCATGGCTGTCCCGCAGTATGTGGTTCCCAGCCGCCACTACTTCTCCAAGACAGCCGTGCCTTCCCTGCACATGCAAGTGTCCGATAAAATCAAGTGTGCACTGCGCAACGCCATTTGTGGCAAGGTCCACCTAACCACAGATACGTGGACCAGTAAGCACGGCCAGGGACGCTATATCTCACTAACTGCACACTGGATGAATGTAGTGGCGGCTGGGCCCCCGGCGGACAGTTCCTTGGCGCACGTCCTTCCGCCCCTAGGATCGCAGGGCATCATTCTCTGCCTCCTGTAGCCTCCTCCTCCTACTCGGCTTCCTCCTCCACTGCTTCCACCAGCTCATCCGGTCAGCCACACACCTTCACCACCAACTTCAGCACAGCCCGGTAAACGTCAGCAGGCCATTCTGAAACTCATATGTTTGGGGACAGGCCCCACAGCGCAAAGGAGTTGTGGCGGGGTATTGAACAACAGACCGACGAGTGGTTTCTGCCGGTGGGCCTCAAGCCAGGCCTGGTGGTATGCGATAATGGGCGAAATCTCGTGGCAGCTCTGGGACTAGCCGGTTTGACGCACATCCCTTGCCTGGCGCATGTGCTGAACTTGGTGGTGCAGAGGTTCATTCACCACTACCCCAACATGTCAGAGCTGCTGCATAAAGTGCGGGCCGCCTGTGCGCGCTCCGCCGCTCACATCCTGCCGCTGCTCGCCTGTCTGCGCTACAGCGGAACTTCGGCCTTCCCGCTCACCGCCTCATATGCGACGTGCCCACCCGGTGGAACTCCACCTTGCACATGCTGGAGAGACTGTGCGAGCAGCAGCAGGCCATAGTGGAGTTTCAGCTGCAGCACGCCGCGCCAGTCGTACTGCCGAACAGCACCACTTCACCACCAATGATTGGGCCTCCATGCGAGACCTGTGTGCCCTGCTGCGCTGTTTCGAGTACTCCACCAACATGGCCAGTGGCGATGACACTGTTATCAGCGTTACAATACCACTTCTATGTCTCCTTGAGAAAACACTTAGGGCAATGATGTTAGAGGAGGTGGCCCAGGTGGAGGAGGAGGAGGAGGATGAGGGCTCGTTTCTAACACTTTCGGGCCAGTCTGTTCGAAGTGGCTCAGAGGGAGGTTTGTTTAAGCAGCAGAGGACAGGTTCACAAGTCGCCAGCCAAGGCACTGTACTGGAGGACGAGGAGGATGAGGAGGAGGAGGTGGAGGGGGACGAGGATGACGCAAGTTCACAGCGGGGTGGCAGCCCAGGCCCATCACTGGTGCGTGGCTGGGGGATACGGTGGACGATGACGATACGCCTCCCACAGAGGACAGCTTGTCCTTACCCATGGGTAGCCTGGCCCACATGAGCGAATATATGCTCCAATGCCTGCGCAACGATCAGCAGAGTTGCCCACGTTTTAACGTGTGCAGACTACTGGGTGGCCACCCTGCTGGATCCCCGGTATAAAGACAATGTGCCCACTTTAATTCCTGAACTGAGCGCGACCGTAAGATGCGCGAGTACAAGCGCACGCTGATAGAGGCGCTCTTGAGAGCATTCCCACATGTCACAGGGGAACAGGTGGAAGGTGAAGGCAGAGGAGTGGCAAGAGGTCGCCAACGCAGCTGTGTCACGGCCAGCTCATCTGAGGGCAGGGTTAGCATGGCAGAAATGTGGAAAGGTTTTGTCTCCACGCCACAGCTATCTGCACCGACACCTGATACGGAACGTGTTAGCAGGAGGCAGCATTTCACTAACATGGTTGAACAGTATGTCTGCACACCCTCCACATCCTGACGGATGGTTCGGCCCCATTCAACTACTGGGTTTCGAAATTGTCCACGTGGCCAGAGTTAGCATGTTATGCCTTGGAGGTGCTTTCCTGCCCGGCGGCCAGCGTTTTATCTGAACGCGTATTCAGCACGGCAGGGGGCGCCATTACTGACAAGCGCAGCCGCCTGTCCACAGCCAACGTGGACAAGCTGACCTTCATAAAGATGAACCAGGCATGGATCCCACAGGACCTGTCCCTCCCTTGTGCAGAGTAGTCCTTATTAACTGCCTAAAACATGTCTTGTTGTGCTACGGGCCACTTCTTTATTTGATACAAATTTTATGAAACCCACAGTTGAATGAAACTCTTCTCTGTCTGGGCGCCGGGCCTAACCAGATGAAAGTGGCCGGTTAAACTAACGGGTGACATGAAGCCATAACCTCTGCCATGCTACCTCTGTCTTCTGTCTGGGTGCTGAGGCCTAAGTCAAATAAAGCGGTCTTCTGCTGTGCTGGGGGATATGAAGCTAATCTCTGACCTCTCTCCTCTGTCTGGGTCCAAAGGCCTAAATCACTGAAAGAGGCCTTCTCCTGTGGTGTGTGATATGATGCCAGAATATGTGCTGTGGGGCCTCTCTCCTCTTCCTGGGTGCAGGGGTCAAATAAACTAAATTGTGGCCTACTCCTGTGGTGGTTGATATGATGCCTGATTCTCTGATGTGGAACCTCTCTCCTCTGTTTGGGTGAAGGGGTCAAAGTAACTAAATGGTGGCTTCTCCTGTGGTGGCTGATATGATGCCAGAATATGTGCTGTGGTGCCTCTCTCCTCTTCCTGGGTGCAGGGGTCAAAGTAACTCAATGGTGGCTTCTCCTGTGGTGGCTGATATGATGCCAGAATATGTGCTGTGGGGCCTCTCTCCTCTTCCTGGGTGCAGGGGTCAAAGTAACTCAATGGTGGCTTCTCCTGTGGTGGCTGATATGATGCCAGAATATGTGCTGTGGTGCCTCTCTCCTCTTCCTGGGTGCGGGGGTCAAAGTAACTCAATGGTGGCTTCTCCTGTGGTGGCTGATATGATGCCAGAATATGTGCTGTGGTGCCTCTCTCCTCTTCCTGGGTGCAGGGGTCAAAGTAACTCAATGGTAGCTTCTCCTGTGGTGGCTGATATGATGCCAGAATATGTGCTGTGGGGCCTCTCTCCTCTTCCTGGGTGCAGGGGTCAAAGTAACTCAATGGTGGCTTCTCCTGTGGTGGTTAGTATGATGCCAGAATATGTGCTGTGGGGCCTCTCTCCTCTTCCTGGGTGCAGGGTTCAAAGTAACTCAATGGTGGCTTCTCCTGTGGTGGCTGATATGATGCCAGAATATGTGCTGTGGGGCCTCTCTCCTCTTCCTGGGTGCAGGGGTCAAAGTAACTCAATGGTGGCTTCTCCTGTGGTGGTTAGTATGATGCCAGAATATGTGCTGTGGGGCCTCTCTCCTCTTCCTGGGTGCAGGGGTCAAAGTAACTCAATGGTGGCTTCTCCTGTGCTGATTGATATAAAGCTGATGGTTGTGCCATCTGACATGGTTGCCAGGGTCTGATTCAATGGGGGCCTACTCCTGTGGTGGGTGATCTAAATGCCTGATTCTCTGCTGTGAAACCTCTCTCCTCCGTCTGGGTGTAGGGGTCAAAGTCTTTCAAAGTCGCCTTCTCCTGTGCTGATTGGATATGAAGCTGATGGTTGTGCCATCTGACATGGTTGCCGGGGTCCCATTAAATTGTGGCCTACTCCTGTGGTGGTTGATATGATGCCTGATTCTCTGATGTGGAACCTCTCTCCTCTGTTTGGGTGAAGGGGTCAAAGTAACTAAATGGTGGCTTCTCCTGTGGTGGCTGATATGATGCCAGAATATGTGCTGTGGGGCCTCTCTCCTCTTCCTGGGTGCAGGGGTCAAAGTAACTCAATGGTGGCTTCTCCTGTGGTGGCTGATATGATGCCAGAATATGTGCTGTGGTGCCTCTCTCCTCTTCCTGGGTGCGGGGTCAAAGTAACTCAATGGTGGCTTCTCCTGTGGTGGCTGATATGATGCCAGAATATGTGCTGTGGTGCCTCTCTCCTCTTCCTGGGTGCGGGGTCAAAGTAACTCAATGGTGGCTTCTCCTGTGGTGGCTGATATGATGCCAGAATATGTGCTGTGGGGCCTCTCTCCTCTTCCTGGGTGCAGGGTCAAAGTAACTCAATGGTGGCTTCTCCTGTGGTTGTTAGTATGATGCCAGAATATGTGCTGTGGGGCCTCTCTCCTCTTCCTGGGTGCAGGGGTCAAAGTAACTCAATGGTGGCTTCTCCTGTGGTGGCTGATATGATGCCAGAATATGTGCTGTGGTGCCTCTCTCCTCTTCCTGGGTGCGGGGTCAAAGTAACTCAATGGTGGCTTCTCCTGTGGTGGCTGATATGATGCCAGAATATGTGCTGTGGGGCCTCTCTCCTCTTCCTGGGTGCAGGGGTCAAAGTAACTCAATGGTGGCTTCTCCAGTGGTGGTTAGTATGATGCCAGAATATGTGCTGTGGGGCCTCTCTCCTCTTCCTGGGTGCAGGGGTCAAAGTAACTCAATGGTGGCTTCTCCTGTGGTGGCTGATATGATGCCAGAATATGTGCTGTGGGGCCTCTCTCCTCTTCCTGGGTGCAGGGGTCAAAGTAACTCAATGGTGGCTTCTCCTGTGGTGGTTAGTATGATGCCAGAATATGTGCTGTGGGCCTCTCTCTCTTCCTGGGTGCAGGGGTCAAAGTAACTCAATGGTGGCTTCTCCTGTGCTGATTGATATAAAGCTGATGGTTGTGCCATCTGACATGGTTGCCAGGGTCTGATTCAATGGGGCCTACTCCTGTGGTGGGTGATCTAAATGCCTGATTCTCTGCTGTGAAACCTCTCTCCTCCGTCTGGGTGTAGGGGTCAAAGTCTTTCAAAGTCGCCTTCTCCTGTGCTGATTGATATGAAGCTGATGGTTGTGCCATCTGACATGGCTGCCGGGGTCCCATTAAATTGTGGCCTACTCCTGTGGTGGTTGATATGATGCCTGATTCTCTGATGTGGAACCTCTCTCCTCTGTTTGGGTGAAGGGGTCAAAGTAACTAAATGGTGGCTTCTCCTGTGGTGGCTGATATGATGCCAGAATATGTGCTGTGGGCCTCTCTCCTCTTCCTGGGTGCAGGGGTCAAAGTAACTCAATGGTGGCTTCTCCTGTGGTGGCTGATATGATGCCAGAATATGTGCTGTGGTGCCTCTCTCCTCTTCCTGGGTGCGGGGGTCAAAGTAACTCAATGGTGGCTTCTCCTGTGGTGGCTGATATGATGCCAGAATATGTGCTGTGGTGCCTCTCTCCTCTTCCTGGGTGCGGGGGTCAAAGTAACTCAATGGTGGCTTCTCCTGTGGTGGCTGATATGATGCCAGAATATGTGCTGTGGGGCCTCTCTCTCTTCCTGGGTGCAGGGGTCAAAGTAACTCAATGGTGGCTTCTCCTGTGGTGGTTAGTATGATGCCAGAATATGTGCTGTGGGGCCTCTCTCCTCTTCCTGGGTGCAGGGGTCAAAGTAACTCAATGGTGGCTTCTCCTGTGGTGGCTGATATGATGCCAGAATATGTGCTGTGGTGCCTCTCTCCTCTTCCTGGGTGCGGGGTCAAAGTAACTCAATGGTGGCTTCTCCTGTGGTGGCTGATATGATGCCAGAATATGTGCTGTGGGGCCTCTCTCCTCTTCCTGGGTGCAGGGGTCAAAGTAACTCAATGGTGGCTTCTCCTGTGGTGGTTAGTATGATGCCAGAATATGTGCTGTGGGGCCTCTCTCCTCTTCCTGGGTGCAGGGGTCAAAGTAACTCAATGGTGGCTTCTCCTGTGGTGGCTGCTATGATGCCAGAATATGTGCTGTGGGGCCTCTCTCCTCTTCCTGGGTGCAGGGGTCAAAGTAACTCAATGGTGGCTTCTCCTGTGGTGGTTAGTATGATGCCAGAATATGTGCTGTGGGGCCTCTCTCCTCTTCCTGGGTGCAGGGGTCAAAGTAACTCAATGGTGGCTTCTCCTGTGCTGATTGATATAAAGCTGATGGTTGTGCCATCTGACATGGTTGCCAGGGTCTGATTCAATGGGGGCCTACTCCTGTGGTGGGTGATCTAAATGCCTGATTCTCTGCTGTGAAACCTCTCTCCTCCGTCTGGGTGTAGGGGTCAAAGTCTTTCAAAGTCGCCTTCTCCTGTGCTGATTGATATGAAGCTGATGGTTGTGCCATCTGACATGGTTGCCGGGTCCCATTAAATTGTGGCCTACTCCTGTGGTGGTTGATATGATGCCTGATTCTCTGATGTGGAACCTCTCTCCTCTGTTTGGGTGAAGGGGTCAAAGTAACTAAATGGTGGCTTCTCCTGTGGTGGCTGATATGATGCCAGAATATGTGCTGTGGGGCCTCTCTCCTCTTCCTGGGTGCAGGGGTCAAAGTAACTCAATGGTGGCTTCTCCTGTGGTGGCTGATATGATGCCAGAATATGTGCTGTGGTGCCTCTCTCCTCTTCCTGGGTGCGGGGTCAAAGTAACTCAATGGTGGCTTCTCCTGTGGTGGCTGATATGATGCCAGAATATGTGCTGTGGTGCCTCTCTCCTCTTCCTGGGTGCGGGGTCAAAGTAACTCAATGGTGGCTTCTCCTGTGGTGGCTGATATGATGCCAGAATATGTGCTGTGGGCCTCTCTCCTCTTCCTGGGTGCAGGGGTCAAAGTAACTCAATGGTGGCTTCTCCTGTGGTGGTTAGTATGATGCCAGAATATGTGCTGTGGGGCCTCTCTCCTCTTCCTGGGTGCAGGGGTCAAAGTAACTCAATGGTGGCTTCTCCTGTGGTGGCTGATATGATGCCAGAATATGTGCTGTGGTGCCTCTCTCCTCTTCCTGGGTGCGGGGGTCAAAGTAACTCAATGGTGGCTTCTCCTGTGGTGGCTGATATGATGCCAGAATATGTGCTGTGGGGCCTCTCTCCTCTTCCTGGGTGCAGGGGTCAAAGTAACTCAATGGTGGCTTCTCCTGTGGTGGTTAGTATGATGCCAGAATATGTGCTGTGGGGCCTCTCTCCTCTTCCTGGGTGCAGGGGTCAAAGTAACTCAATGGTGGCTTCTCCTGTGGTGGCTGATATGATGCCAGAATATGTGCTGTGGTGCCTCTCTCCTCTTCCTGGGTGCAGGGGTCAAAGTAACTAAATGGTGGCTTCTCCTGTGGTGGTTGATATGATGCCTGATTCTCTGCTGTGAAACCTCTCTCCTCCATCTGGGTGTAGGGTCAAAGTCTTTCAAAGTCGCCTTCTCCTGTGCTGATTGATATAAAGCTGATGGTTGTGCCATCTGACATGGTTGCCAGGGTCTGATTCAATGGGGGCCTACTCCTGTGGTGGGTCATCTAAATGCCTGATTCTCTGCTTTGAAACCTCTCTCCTCCGTCCGGGTGTAGGGGTCAAAGTCTGTCAAAGTCGCCTTCTCCTGTGCTGATTGATATAAAGCTTATGCTTGTGCCATCTGACATGGTTGCCGGGGTCTGATTCAATGGTGGCCTACTCCTGGGGTGGGTGATCTAAATGCCTGATTCTCTGCTGTGTAACCTCTCTCCTCCGTCTGGGTGTAGGGGTCAAAGTAACTAAATGGTGGCCTACTCCTGTGGTGGGTGATATGATGCCTGGTTCTCTGCTGTGGGACCTCTCTCCTTTGTCTGGGTGCTGTGGTCAAAATAATAGTAAGTGACCTTCTCCATTGGTGGGTGACTTGAAGCCTGATTCTGTGCTATGGGACCTCACTCCAATTAATATTGTTTAATTTTTATTTATTTTATGTTAACTCATCATTTCCCTATCTACATTTGTTTGCAGGGGATTTAACTACATTTTGCTGCCTTTTGCAGCCCTCTAGCCCTTTCCGGGTGTGTTTTACAGCCTTTTTAGTGCCCAAAAGTTCGGGTCCCCATTGACTTCTATGGGGTTCGGGTTCGGGATGAAGTTCGGGTCGAGTTCGGATCCCGAACCCGAACATTTTTCGAAAGTTCGGCCGAACTCGTCGAACCCGAACATCCAGGTGTTCGCTCAACTCTAGTTGTGATTAAAAAAAAAATTCCCCCACAGGGCATGAGAAGCAGCTTCTTTTCATCAGCACTGTATACCCTGGGTGGACATTATGAGGAAGAACCAAAAGAACAGCCAAGTACACAACAACAAGTATGTAACAGCAATAACTCGACACACAGCATACAGCATTTAAAAAAAAATAAAACACCAAAAACCTTAAAGATGCAACTGGTGCAGCTACCCAAAAAGGTGTAGCATGCTTCATTTCATGCCATACAGGATTTGTGCATGAGGCCTACTAGATATCTACTTTCCTCGTAGTATTACAGTACTGTAAAACTAAGCTAAATGGCTGAGATAAGTGTTTGCATTTTTAGTGTGAGGATTAGCATTTCAATACGATTAATAATTAATGGTAGAAAATGAGGACGGAGGTACCTCCAATTATCATCACTTTTTAATTACAGACAGATGGTAGGGCATGCACGTGATTAAACCATAAGATGCAAATCTTTTGAGTCATGATACAAGAGGAAATGTGTAGGTGGAAATACAACAGCTTATCACCCAGTAAACGCTCCTGTAAATAAAGGGTGTCATGCAGGCCTCATGCACACGAACGCATTAAGGACAAGGATAGGACTGTTCTATTAGAGGCCAGCTGTTCCATTCCGCAAGATACGGAATGCACACGGATGTCATCCGTATTTTTTGCGGGTCCGTTTTTTGCGGACCGCAAAATACATACGGTCGTGTGCATGAGGGCTAAATGTTATGTACACCTAGCAAAAGACAACCGTACCTCTATGTAAAGCAAGGCTAGATTCACTTATGTAGATTTTGGTGCAGGTACAGCAAGCAGTGGGTAAATAGAGCGACTCTACGATGAATTAGGCTACTTTCACACTTGCGTTTTTGCCTGATCCGTCATGGATCAGCAAAAAACGCTTCCATTTGTGATAATTCAAATCCAATTGTATTATCTCTAAAAGAGCCATGACGTATCCGGCAGTAAAACTATTGTAAGTGAATGGGTGCCGGAGCTGTTTTCTATTGTGTCCAATAGGGTGCCGGATCAGTTTTGCTATGCATCCTATGCCGGACAGAAAACTGCTGCCTGCAGCTGTTTTCTATCCGGTATGGGAACGCAACTAGATGGAACGGAATGCATTCTGGTGCATTCCATCCCCTTCAGTTCAGTTATGTCCCAATTGACAATGAATGGGGACAAAACTGAAGCGTTTTCCTCCGGTATTGAGATCCTATGACGGTTCTCAACACTGGAAAAGTAAAACGCAAATTTGAAAGTAGTCTTAGCTTGGTGATTTTATGCTGTCTTTCATCTTGTGAGTAGACAAACAGCATGTGCAAGGAGCCCTGAGTACTAGCATGACTTCACCAGAAGGCTTTTCTTTCTTATTCCAGGAATTTAGAGGACACCAACTTGTTACTACTAGAGATAAACGCATTTCTCGAAATTCAATTTGGGTTCCATTCTAATGAATTAGCTGGCAGGTACAAATAAATTCGATCCCAGTTGCAGTTGTGTATGATACTCTGAAGTTTCCTAGGACTGTATCCAAACCATTTCAATCTCTTTAACCTCTTAGTGACCAGCCTGTTTGGGGCTTTACTGACCAAGCGTTTTTCTTCTTTTTTTTTTTTTATCATTGCCTTCCAAGATCTATAACTTTTTTATTTTTCCATCTGTATAGTTACATAAGGGCTTTTTTTTTACAGGACAAGTTGTAGTTTTTATTGGAGTGATATTCAAGTACACATAACTTTCTAAATCACTTTTGCAGCCCGTATATGGTGGGTCCGCAATACACGGGGCACCTTCCATGTGCATTGCAAATCCAGAGATGCGGTGCGAAATGGAAGCGTGAAACGGAACTCCGTAGTGCTTCTGTGGGGCTTCGTTCCGCAAAAAAATAGAACTTATTCTATCTTTTTGCGGAACGGACGGATCGCGGACTACATTCAAGTGAATGGGTCCGTGATCCACATACGGCTGCCCCAGGGTCGGTGCCCGTGCATTACGGACCACAATTTGCAGTCCGTAGCACGTGCCTGGCCAGCACACGGTTGTGTAAGAGAGCTAACTCTTTCTGGGAGGGAGATGGGGGAAAAAACAACAATACTGCCACTTTTTACATTATACATTTTATGGCGTTTTCAGTATAAGTAACATAATATCTTTATTCTCTGGGTCAATATAATTACAGCGATACCAAATACATATAGTCTTTTTTTACGTTTTGCTACTTTTGTGCAATAAAACACCATTTTTTAAAAGGAAGAAAATCCATTTTGCATTTTCTTTCTATGGAGTTATGTGATTTTTGCCGGACGACTTGTAGTTTTCATTGGATTATTTTGTGGGAAATTACAATTTTTGGTCGCTTGTTGTTTTTTCGATGGCGACTAAGAATATATCAATTGTTTTTACACCATTCACTGTAGGGGATAATTTAAATGATATTTTGGGAGTGCATGTCGTTACGGATGCGGTGATACCAAACATGTAGGGTAGATTCTATTTTTCAAAAACAATTATTTTTGAAAAGCAAATGGAAAACGGCATATCTTTTTATTGGAATTTTGTTTAATACATTGTTTTTCTTTTCTTTTATTAACCACTTAATAGTCCTACAAGGACACTATAAAATGCAGTATTTTAATTGATTTTAAAATACAATGCACTGTCCCTATAGTGCATTACATTTTAATGTCAGTGCTATACTGACATTAACCAGCAGGCTGTCCCAGAGAGGCAGAGCTTGCTAGAAAACACTCAAGGCTGGCTTGAGGCCTATACCAGGTCCCAGTAAGCCTTTACACACATCAGCACCCCGCGATCGCATTTGCGGAGAGCCGATGCCGCATGCAGCACTTAGACGACACCACCGTGAAAAGGCAGCGGCCCAGCCTAAGGCCCCTTAGTGACTGCCGTATTGGTGGTCACTAAGGGGTTAATGCAAAGTCATTATTACTAATGTCAAAGTGACAGTGACATATATGCTATGTGCCCCTATTCTCCAGTGGTTACTTACCTCTTGCTCTGCTGACTGAAAATTTCATGTAACCAGCCTATCATAGACTGGTCGAGGAAACCTTCTTGTTCTGGGTATACGAGTCTTTGTGTCAGACATTTGTGCAGTGCAGAACGTGATTGGAAGGAACTGCTGTTTTCTCTTTCCTCTGGATCAACTGGCAGGATGACAGGCCGAACTGGATGGACAGATGTCTTTTTTCGGCCTTATGTACTATGTTACTATGTTACTATATGTGGCGGGCTTGTTTGAGTGATCCTTGCAGTCGCATTAGGAAGGTCTTGCAATTTTGGTAGAAAGCTGGGCAATGGGTGTGTAATTCTAGCAGGTTTTCTTCTTTCTTACTTCAAACCAATATATAAAAATTAGAATTAGTGTCCTAGGAATGCTGAGAATGTGCTGCCTTGTTCTACTCGCTAATGTTAGTTTATTGGCTTCACTTACAGGCAGAATTTTCTAGTTGGTGAATTAACCCAGCATTCTTCTTCTCTCTTCATGCAGGATACTTGAGGCTTAGCTTGATGTAGAGCAGCCTCTTGTGGTTCATTTTATGACTGAAAGTATTTCACTGGAAGAAAAGCACCAAGAACACTGCAAATATTCCTGGTGAATGGAGATTATTACACGGTAATCTGATCACACAATCTGCACAGTAATAGTGTAAACGTGAAGATCTGTAAATCCTTCTAACTACTTATTTCCATACCTGATAACTTCCATCTTCCAGGCTCGGAGCATGACTACCTGTATATGCACCTACAGGGGAAAGGACAAATTCTCTGAACATATTTCAGGATTGGAAACATTTTGTTCACCTTAAAAAGGGAATATCACCAGGAAATGCATATGTTTTTTCGTCAAAAATGAAACCTCCCCCACAGAAGTCAGACATCCTTCAGAGCATTCTCAGTCGCTACCCACACCCCCCATGGCTGCATATGAAGTCACACAGTAACAATAATGCATCAGTTACTGATTGATTTATTGATGTTTGCTTTTGACTTGTATGTACAAAACGAATTATGTGTGGGTGGGGGGGAGGGGGCTAATGATTTTAAAAGTAAAATGTATAAAGGAAACTTTTCCTGGTAATAATAGGCCCTCCTTAAAAATAAAATATAGTTGTGCCTACTAAATAAGGGCTCATTCAGATGACCATATGAATGGGTCCTCATCTGTTTCGCAATTTTGCGGAGAGGGTATGTACCCAATCATGTTAATGGAATGTTCTGTCCGTGCACTGTCCGCATCCATGGTTCCCTTCGGCGGCCCTGAAAAAAAAAAGATAGAAAGGCCTAAGAATAGGACATGCTCTATCATAGTGACAGCCTTGTGCGTGACCGCAAATTGCGGAATGCACGAGCCGTTATCCATGTTTTGCGGCCTGCAAAGCACTACAGTTATCTCAATAAGCCCTAAATTTGTGTTTTATGTAGGATTCATGCACATGTTTTTTCTTTCACAGCTTGTGACATAATTTTTTGAACGATCCATATATTCTATAGTGTTGCACAGCAATTTTAAGTGGAAGTTGGACTTCTTTTCTCTAATGATAGTATACTATATGGATTTTATGTGGCTGTCATGGCCCATAGCAGGTAGGATTTAGCGTTAGGACCACTCACGAGGGGGCCTTGACGTGGCGAGTGGCTTATTACCTTTTGATCAAAATGTACACTAACTACCTCTTACAGCTTCTGTCATAGAGGCAGGGCAGAGTTCTGGTTGCAGAGTGCTGTTAAAAATTTTTGTTTGTATATATATGTGCCACAGTAACGTGCACCTGCAGACAGGGAGGTGCTGACTGACCCCCCCCCCCCCCATTTGTGTTTCTGTATACTGTATGAGGTGACCATTGCCTATGAATGATTGGGTTCTAGTTTAGTACCCCTTTTGTCCCATGGATGTCAACCCACACAATGTGGAGGGTGGACAGATTGGGACAGGTTGACCTCAAGATGCTCCCAGGTATGGAGACAGATTGGGTAAAACGGAAGTCTAGATCTCATATTCATATTGGTCAATGGCCCTTGGGGCCATGTAAAACACATATTGGGTAATTTAAGGAAATTTTGTTTTAAAGCATTAAAACAACAACCTCCATGTTTGCCCATCCAGTTTTGCTTTTCTATTTTTTTCAAGGAAATGGTTAGCTGCAGGGTTAGAAAACTCCCCTGACTGTCTATTATATGTGTGCTGTGTGCAGAATACCCAGTGTATCCGATAGGATGAAGCTTCATACTGCTCTCCCCTGCCTCCTGCATTTAGGAGTTGACAAGGAGAAACCTATAACAAGAAGGGAACACAGACTGAACCCAAATCATATAGGAACACATTGAGACACTGCAGTGTGAATTAGGGTAAAGCAGCACTATGAAAATCAACCCATCAGTCTATGCAAAGCCAGGGGTATGGTGGTATAATGAGCAATGTAAGCGGCATTAGGAAAACCATATCAGAGGGAAAGAAGGAGCCAATATGTCAGAGCCTCTACATTATTCTTTAAAGGGGTTTTCCAATTCTTTTATATTGATGGTCTATCCTCAGTATAGGCAATTAAAATCTGATTGGCAGGGGTGCAACACCCTGCACCCCTCTGATCAGCTGTATTACAGTAGCTCTGGCATCAGGAAACAGTAATACTCCCATTTACTTAAATGCAATACAGAAGTAACTGACTATCCACTACACCAGTGATGGAGAACCTTTTAGAGACTGAGTACCCAAACTGCAACCCAAAACCAACTTATTTATCGCAAAGTGCCAACACGGCAAGTTAACCTGAATACTACAGTCCAATATAGTATATCTTCCATGTACTTTATTATTTAGCTATAAAAGCCTGCCTACATTCAATGCGCTGCCTGTGCTGTTCATAGTGCGCCCTGCGCTGAAGAATAGCAGGCAAAGTCTAAGACATGTTGTTACACCATAGACTTTTTCCATGGTGCGGGTACCCACAGAAAGGGCTCAGAGTGCTGCCTCTGGCACCCGTGCCATAGCTTCACCACCACTGCACTACACTATGGAAGGAGCTGTGTAGTTCTGATGCCGACTTCTGGCACTGTCGTTACCACAGAACAGAAGATTGGTGGGCGTGCGGTGTGTCAGACCACTGCCAAACAGATATTGAGGACCTATCCTTATCCAGAGGAAGGCAAAAAACAAGGCATTTTCCTTTTCCTACTTCCTGACTGCAATTTGCCAATCAGAATAAATTCCTGGATCAATGTACCTTCTCCAGAATTCTAGTGACTATAGTAACTTGTAATACTGTTATACTCAAGAATGCATACATAAACCAGTCTTTTAAAGTTATATATACAGGGAGGAATGTATCATAAAGGGTAATACAGTATTTGTAGTCACTTGTGTTAGTCTGCATTGACATACTTTGCGCCAAATTTATTAAATGTTAAATGTTGTTTGCTAAATGTGGTTCATATTTAAATCTAACGCTGTGATACCTGGTCTGTGAGTTTTGGTGAACTTCCTACTTTTGTCAGGTTCGTAGCTGTGCCATATTCTTCCTCTCCCTCTCCACTCTCATTTTCAATTCTCCTGAGTGACAAATCCAACCTGTCAGCAATGTATGTGTATTTTTGGTACCACTGGGACCACCACTGATCACGAGAATGGGGGCCTGTTAACTCCTCAAGAAAGAAAGTAGTGGCCAGTTGCAAATGCGCGCGGCCGCTCCATTCATTTCTATGGGAGTTCCGGAGATAACTGAGCGCTGTACTCATTCTCGTGATCGCATCAGTAGAAACCCCCACTGATCTAATAGTTATCTCCTATCCTGTGGATAGGGGATAACTTGTAACTACCATAATACCCCTTTAAGCCCTGTAATTTGCAAAGAGAGGCCTTTATGGATCGGACTTGTTTTTCTAGTACATCCAACAGATGCTAAATTAGATTGGTATCTGTGTAATTTGGAGGCCAAGTCAATGCCTTGAACTCGTCATTATCCTCTGAACTACTTTTGCTGAAAGAAGAAAATGCTTTAGGGAATGCCATTACAATGAAAGTGTACTTGGAGGTTGTTCTTTAGGTAGTAGATAAGCATCAAAGTAACATCCAAATGATTGCCAGGACACAAGTTTTCTCAGAAGAATGTTGCCACAGCATTACATAATCAACATTCATTTTTTCAGTAATTTGGGTCACCAGACCAGACAGCCTAGCCCAAAATTCTGTCAAGAATTCACTTGTTGTACTTTCTAACCACTACTAACCACTGTATATTGGGAATACCCAACAAGACCTGACATTTTGTAGATGTTCTGACTAGAGTTGAGCGAACACCTGGATGTTCGGGTTCGACGAGTTCGGCCGAACTTTCGAAAAATGTTCGGGTTCGGGATCCGAACTCGACCCGAACTTCATCCCGAACCCGAACCCCATAGAAGTCAATGGGGACCCGAACTTTTGGGCACTAAAAAGGCTGTAAAACACACCCGGAAAGGGCTAGAGGGCTGCAAAAGGCAGCAAAATGTAGTTAAATCCCCTGCAAACAAATGTAGATAGGGAAATGATGAGTTAACATAAAATAAATAAAAATTAAACAATATTAATTGGAGTGAGGTCCCATAGCACAGAATCAGGCTTCAAGTCACCCACCAATGGAGAAGGTCACTTACTATTATTTTGACCACAGCACCCAGACAAAGGAGAGAGGTCCCACAGCAGAGAACCAGGCATCATATCACCCACCACAGGAGTAGGCCACCATTTAGTTACTTTGACCCCTACACCCAGACGGAGGAGAGAGGTTACACAGCAGAGAATCAGGCATTTAGATCACCCACCACAGGAGTAGGCCACCATTGAATCAGACCCCGGCAACCATGTCAGATGGCACAAGCATAAGCTTTATATCAATCAGCACAGGAGAAGGCGACTTTGACAGACTTTGACCCTACACCCGGACGGAGGAGAGAGGTTTCAAAGCAGAGAATCAGGCATTTAGATCACCCACCACAGGAGTAGGCCCCAATTTAATGGGACCCCGGCAACCATGTCAGATGGCACAACCATCAGCTTCATATCAATCAGCACAGGAGAAGGCGACTTTGAAAGACTTTGACCCCTACACCCAGACGGAGGAGAGAGGTTTCACAGCAGAGAATCAGGCATTTAGATCACCCACCACAGGAGTAGGCCCCCATTGAATCAGACCCTGGCAACCATGTCAGATGGCACAACCATCAGCTTTATATCAATCAGCACAGGAGAAGGCGACTTTGAAAGACTTTGACCCCTACACCCAGATGGAGGAGAGAGGTTTCACAGCAGAGAATCAGGCATCATATCAACCACCACAGGAGAAGCCACCATTTAGTTACTTTGACCCCTGCACCCAGGAAGAGGAGAGAGGCACCACAGCACATATTCTGGCATCATATCAGCCACCACAGGAGAAGCCACCATTGAGTTACTTTGACCCCTGCACCCAGGAAGAGGAGAGAGGCCCCACAGCACATATTCTGGCATCATACTAACCACCACAGGAGAAGCCACCATTGAGTTACTTTGACCCCTGCACCCAGGAAGAGGAGAGAGGCCCCACAGCACATATTCTGGCATCATATCAGCCACCACAGGAGAAGCCACCATTGAGTTACTTTGACCCCGCACCCAGGAAGAGGAGAGAGGCACCACAGCACATATTCAGGCATCATATCACACACCACAGGAGAAGGCCTCTTTCAGTGATTTAGGCCTTTGGACCCAGACAGAGGAGAGAGGCACCACAGCACATATTCTGGCATCATATCAGCCACCACAGGAGAAGCCACCATTGAGTTACTTTGACCCCTGCACCCAGGAAGAGGAGAGAGGCCCCACAGCACATATTCTGGCATCATATCAGCCACCACAGGAGAAGCCACCATTGAGTTACTTTGACCCCGCACTCCAGGAAGAGGAGAGAGGCACCACAGCACATATTCTGGCATCATATCAGCCACCACAGGAGAAGCCACCATTTAGTTACTTTGACCCCTGCACCCAGGAAGAGGAGAGAGGCACCACAGCACATATTCAGGCATCATATCACACACCACAGGAGAAGGCCTCTTTCAGTGATTTAGGCCTTTGGACCCAGACAGAGGAGAGAGGCACCACAGCACATATTCTGGCATCATATCAGCCACCACAGGAGAAGCCACCATTGAGTTACTTTGACCCCTGCACCCAGGAAGAGGAGAGAGGCCCCACAGCACATATTCTGGCATCATATCAGCCACCACAGGAGAAGCCACCATTTAGTTACTTTGACCCCTGCACCCAGGAAGAGGAGAGAGGCACCACAGCACATATTCTGGCATCATATCAGCCACCACAGGAGAAGCCACCATTTAGTTACTTTGACCCCTTCACCCAAACAGAGGAGAGAGGTTCCACATCAGAGAATCAGGCATCATATCAACCACCACAGGAGTAGGCCACAATTTAGTTTATTTGACCCCTGCACCCAGGAAGAGGAGAGAGGCCCCACAGCACATATTCTGGCATCATATCACACACCACAGGAGAAGGCCTCTTTCAGTGATTTAGGCCTTTGGACCCAGACAGAGGAGAGAGGTCAGAGATTAGCTTCATATCCCCAGCACAGCAGAAGACCGCTTTATTTGACTTAGGCCTCAGCACCCAGACAGAAGACAGAGGTAGCATGGCAGAGGTTATGGCTTCATGTCACCCGTTAGTTTAACCGGCCACTTTCATCTGGTTAGGCCCCGGCGCCCAGACAGAGAAGAGTTTCATTCAACTGTGGGTTTCATAAAATTTGTATCAAATAAAGAAGTGGCCCGTAGCACAACAAGACATGTTTTAGGCAGTTAATAAGGACTACTCTGCACAAGGGAGGGACAGGTCCTGTGGGATCCATGCCTGGTTCATCTTTATGAAGGTCAGCTTGTCCACGTTGGCTGTGGACAGGCGGCTGCGCTTGTCAGTAACGACGCCCCTGCCGTGCTGAATACGCGCTCAGATAAAACGCTGGCCGCCGGGCAGGAAAGCACCTCCAAGGCATAACATGCTAACTCTGGCCACGTGGACAATTTCGAAACCCAGTAGTTGAATGGGGCCGAACCATCCGTCAGGATGTGGAGGGGTGTGCAGACATACTGTTCAACCATGTTAGTGAAATGCTGCCTCCTGCTAACACGTTCCGTATCAGGTGTCGGTGCAGATAGCTGTGGCGTGGAGACAAAACTTTTCCACATTTCTGCCATGCTAACCCTGCCCTCAGATGAGCTGGCCGTGACACAGCTGCGTTGGCGACCTCTTGCCACTCCTCTGCCTTCACCTTCCACCTGTTCCCCTGTGACATGTGGGAATGCTCTCAAGAGCGCTCTATCAGCGCAGCGCTTGTACTCGCAAGCATCTTACGGTCGCGCTCCAGTTCAGGAATTAAAGTGGGCACATTGTCTTTATACCGGGGATCCAGCAGGGTGGCCACCCAGTAGTCTGCACACGTTAAAACGTGGGCAACTCTGCTGTCGTTGCGCAGGCATTGGAGCATATATTCGCTCATGTGGGCCAGGCTACCCATGGGTAAGGACAAGCTGTCCTCTGTGGGAGGCGTATCGTCATCGTCCACCGTATCCCCCAGCCACGCACCAGTGATGGGCCTGGGCTGCCACCCCGCTGTGAACTTGCTTCATCCTCGTCCCCCTCCACCTCCTCCTCCTCATCCTCCTCGTCCTCCAGTACAGTGCCTTGGCTGGCGACTTGTGAACCTGTCCTCTGCTGCTTAAACAAACCTCCCTCTGAGCCACTTCGAACAGACTGGCCCGAAAGTGTTAGAAACGAGCCCTCATCCTCCTCCTCCTCCTCCACCTGGGCCACCTCCTCTAACATCATTGCCCTAAGTGTTTTCTCAAGGAGACATAGAAGTGGTATTGTAACGCTGATAACAGTGTCATCGCCACTGGCCATGTTGGTGGAGTACTCGAAACAGCGCAGCAGGGCACACAGGTCTCGCATGGAGGCCCAATCATTGGTGGTGAAGTGGTGCTGTTCGGCAGTACGACTGACGCGAGCGTGCTGCAGCTGAAACTCCACTATGGCCTGCTGCTGCTCGCACAGTCTCTCCAGCATGTGCAAGGTGGAGTTCCACCGGGTGGGCACGCCGCATATGAGGCGGTGAGCGGGAAGGCCGAAGTTCCGCTGTAGCGCAGACAGGCGAGCAGCGGCAGGATGTGAACGGGCGGAAGCGCGCACAGACGGCCCGCACTTTATGCAGCAGCTCTGACATGTTGGGGTAGTGGTGAATGAACCTCTGCACCACCAAGTTCAGCACATGCGCCAGGCAAGGGATGTGCGCCAAACCGGCTAGTCCCAGAGCTGCCACGAGATTTCGCCCATTATCGCATACCACCAGGCCTGGCTTGAGGCCCACCGGCAGAAACCACTCGTCGGTCTGTTGTTCAATACCCCGCCACAACTCCTTTGCGCTGTGGGGCCTGTCCCCCAAACATATGAGTTTCAGAATGGCCTGCTGACGTTTACCCCGGGCTGTGCTGAAGTTGGTGGTGAAGGTGTGTGGCTGACCGGATGAGCTGGTGGAAGCAGTGGAGGAGGAAGCCGAGTAGGAGGAGGAGGCTACAGGAGGCAGAGAATGATGCCCTGCGATCATAGGGGGCGGAAGGACGTGCGCCAAGGAACTGTCCGCCGGGGGCCCAGCCGCCACTACATTCACCCAGTGTGCAGTTAGTGAGATATAGCGTCCCTGGCCGTGCTTACTGGTCCACGTATCTGTGGTTAGGTGGACCTTGCCACAAATGGCGTTGCGCAGTGCACACTTGATTTTATCGGACACTTGCATGTGCAGGGAAGGCACGGCTGTCTTGGAGAAGTAGTGGCGGCTGGGAACCACATACTGCGGGACAGCCATGGCCATCAGCTGTTTGAAGCTGTCTGTGTCCACCAGCCGGAATGACAGCATTTCAAAGGCCAGCAGTTTAGAAATGCTGGCGTTCAGGCCAAGGGCTCGAGGGTGACTCGGGGGAATTTGCGCTTCCTCTCTAAGGTTTGAGATATTGAGAGCTGAACGCTGCTGTGTGATATAGTGGAGACGCTAGTTGACGGTGGCGGTGGTGGTGGTGTCGGTGGCACATCCTCTGTTTGCTGCTCGGCAGGTGGCAACATTCCTCTCGAGGCGGAAGCCGAGGCAGCAGCGGTAGAGGGAGCAGGGGGAGCCTCAGCGAGTGCCTGGTTTTTAAGGTGTGTACCCCACTGCAGTTCATGCTTTGCATGTAGATGCCTGGTCATGCAGGTTGTGCTGAGGTTCAGAACGTTAATGCCTCGCCTCAGGCTCTGATGGCAGAGCGTGCAAGTCACTCGGGTCTTGTCGGTAGGACATTGTTTAAAGAAGTGCCATGCCAGGGAACTCTTTGAAGCTGCCTTTGTGGGGCTGGGTCCCTGTTGGCGATGTCCAGTAGCAGGCGAACTCTGGGGCGGCGGCTCGTCTGCTTTGGCCCCCTGCTCCCTCTTTGGCTTCGCTGTTGTCTCGGTCTCACCACTACCTCTTCCTCTGAACTGTGAAAGTCATCGCCACGACCTTCAGTCCATGTGGGGTCTAAGACCTCATCGTCCTCTGCATCGTCTTCCACCCAGTCTCCCTCCCTGACCTCCTCCTGTTCAGTCTGCACACTGCAAAAGACGCGGCAGTGGGCACCTGTGTTTCGTCATCATCAGAGAGTCGGTGACTCTGCTGTGGTGGTATTCCCATGTCCTCTTCATCTGGAGACATAAGTGGTTGTGCGTCAGTGCATGGTATGTCTTCCTCCACTGGGGAAGGGCTAGGTGGACGCCCCTGGGAAACCCTGGAAGCAGAGTCTTCAAACAGAAGAAGAGACTGCTGCATAACTTGTGGCTCAGACCGTTTCCCTGATATGCTTGGGGGTGATGTGACAGACTGATGGGCTTGGTTTTCAGGTGCCACCTGTGCGCTTCCGCAGAAGACTGGGTGGAAGACAATGTGGTGAACGTGCTGGAAGCACTGTCGGCCACCCAATCGATTAATGCCTGTACCTGCTCAGGCCTTACCATCCTAAGAGCGGCATTGGGCCCCACGAGATATTGCGGTACATTCTGCCGGCTAGTTGAGGGAGTTGGTTCCCTACTGTGTGCGCCTGGGGCCGAACGGCCACGTCCTCTACCAGCAACAGAGGCTCCACGGACACCACCACGACCGCGTCCTCGTCCCTTAATAGTATTTTTCTTCATTGTTGCGATTCAACTCGCACCACAATGAAATATATTATTTTTTATAAGCAAAATCCCTCACTGGAATACTTTCAGTCTTTTGACTGTATGGATTACAGATGGAATGACTGTTATATGTGAGTACCGCTTTCTTTGACAGATTCTAGTATGGGTACATATATATTTTCCCAACCTGGGAGATTAGTTTGCTAATTCCAGATGTATGAAACGCAGGCCTAACTGTATCTAGTATATTGAACGCCAGATAAACTAACTTGGCCTTTTTAAATAAAAAAATTCCCTCACTGGAATACTTTCAGTCTTTTGACTGTATGGATTACAGATGGAATGACTGTTACATGTGAGTACCGCTTTCTTTGACAGATTCTAGTATGGGTACATATATATTTTCCCAACCTGGGAGATTAGTTTGCTAATTCCAGATGTATGAAACGCAGGCCTAACTGTATCTAGTATATTGAACGCCAGATAAACTAACTTGGCCTTTTTAAATAAAAAAATTCCCTCACTGGAATACTTTCAGTCTTTTGACTGTATGGATTACAGATGGAATGACTGTTATATGTGAGTACCGCTTTCTTTGACAGATTCTAGTATGGGTACATATATATTTTCCCAACCTGGGAGATTAGTTTGCTAATTCCAGATGTATGAAACGCAGGCCCAACTGTATCTAGTATATTGAACGCCAGATAAACTAACTTGGCCTTGTTTAAATAAAAAATTCCCTCACTGGAATACTTTCAGTCTTTTGACTGTATGGATTACAGATGGAATGACTGTTATATGTGAGTACCGCTTTCTTTGACAGATTCTAGTATGGGTACATAATATATATTTTCCCAACCTGGGAGATTAGTTTGCTAATTCCAGATGTATGAAACGCAGGCCTAACTGTATCTAGTATATTGAACGCCAGATAAACTAACTTGGCCTTTTTAAATAAAAAAATTCCCTCACTGGAATACTTTCAGTCTTTTGACTGTATGGATTACAGATGGAATGACTGTTACATGTGAGTACCGCTTTCTTTGACAGATTCTAGTATGGGTAAATAAATATATTTTCCCAACCTGGGAGATTAGTTTGCTAATTCCAGATGTATGAAACGCAGGCCTAACTGTATCTAGTATATTGAACGCCAGATAAACTAACTTGGCCTTTTTAAATAAAAAAATTCCCTCACTGGAATACTTTCAGTCTTTTGACTGTATGGATTACAGATGGAATGACTGTTATATGTGAGTACCGCTTTCTTTGACAGATTCTAGTATGGGTACATATATATTTTCCCAACCTGGGAGATTAGTTTGCTAATTCCAGATGTATGAAACGCAGGCCTAACTGTATCTAGTATATTGAACGCCAGATAAACTAACTTGGCCTTTTTAAATAAAAAAATTCCCTCACTGGAATACTTTCAGTCTTTTGACTGTATGGATTACAGATGGAATGACTGTTACATGTGAGTACCGCTTTCTTTGACAGATTCTAGTATGGGTACATATATATTTTTCCCAACCTGGGAGATTAGTTTGCTAATTCCAGATGTATGAAACGCAGGCCCAACTGTATCTAGTATATTGAACGCCAGATAAACTAACTTGGCCTTGTTTAAATAAAAAAATTCCCTCACTGGAATACTTTCAGTCTTTTGACTGTATGGATTACAGATGGAATGACTGTTATATGTGAGTACCGCTTTCTTTGACAGATTCTAGTATGGGTAAATAAATATATATTTTCCCAACCTGGGAGATTAGTTTGCTAATTCCAGATGTATGAAACGCAGGCCCAACTGTATCTAGTATATTGAACGCCAGATAAACTAACTTGGCCTTTTTAAATAAAAAAATTCCCTCACTGGAATACTTTCAGTCTTTTGACTGTATGGATTACAGATGGAATGACTGTTATATGTGAGTACCGCTTTCTTTGACAGATTCTAGTATGGGTACATATATATTTTCCCAACCTGGGAGATTAGTTTGCTAATTCCAGATTGTATGAAACGCAGGCCTAACTGTATCTAGTATATTGAACGCCAGATAAACTAACTTGGCCTTTTTAAATAAAAAAATTCCCTCACTGGAATACTTTCATGGCTTTTGCACTGTATGGATTACAGGTGGACTGGTATTAGTAGGGGTGACACAAGCACACCCAAGTCCCTGATGTAGGATTTCTATGGCACAGACCACTATTACAAGTGATTAATGGACGTTGGGAGAGTGTGCTGCAGCACTAGTCCCAAGATGGCCGCCGCCTATCAGCCCAGTAACATGTGCCACAAAATGGTCTGCACAACCTTTAAAAAAATAGCCTTGGACTGTGCTGCTAAATCGCTATTGGTCTGAATCCCAGGTGTAGATGTCTGACTTGTTTGGAGCTTTGGAATGCACACTGTGGCAGCTTCTGCTGCAGCACTACAAGTCGCAAAATGGCGGCCGGCGGTCAGCCCAGGTACATGTGGATGGAAAAATCACTCTGGCCACTCTAAAAATAGCCAATCCCTATCAAAAAAGCAGCTCAGCTGCAGTTGTTCAGATGAATCACAGGTGGAGGAGAGAAATTTGCTTCCAGTTATTCAATTATCCCTGCCTATTCTCGCCCTAGCATCAGCTGCGTCTATCCCTGTTCTATTCATTATCGGGAGTGAGCACGTCCCGACGATGCGCACAAGCTTATAAAGAGGCTGAGTCACATGCTGCACTTGGCCAATCACAGCCTTGCCAATAGTAGGCATGGCTGCGATGGCATCTTAGGGCAAGTAGTATGATGCATGTTGATTGGCTGCTTTGCAGCCTTTCAAAATGCGCCAAAATACATGCCGAACGACGAACCCGAACCCGAACTTTTACGAAAAAGTTCGGGTTCGGGTCCGTGTCACGAACACCCCAAAATTCGGTACGGACCCGAACTATGCTCGAACTGTTCGCTCAACACTAGTTCTGACCCAGTCATCTAACAATCACAATATGGACCTTCTCAAGGCCACTTGGATCTTTCCTTGGCCATTTTTGATGCTTCCAACACATCAAGTTAAAGAACTGACAGGTCACTCGGTGCCTAATTTACCCCTTGACGTAGACTTCCCACATGTACATTTTATCCAGCTTGTTGTAAAATTATGCTATAGAATGAAGTTGAAAGCTCTGCATGTGGATGTGATATTCATACTAGAAATAAATGATAAGCAGAGTAGTGAACCATTGAATTTTTCCCGCATGCTGTCAAAAACAAATATCCTACAGAGCCAGAGAAATGATTTGTCTTTGTGGATGAAGATCTGTGTGTCTGATACTGGCAACCACTGATGCTTAAATATCACAATGTACCCTTGGTGAAATTGAAGATCAATCAGCTGCACTTTACCAAGTGGATGTGTCCAGCCGAGCATAACACATGTGTATGGCAGAAAGAAAATGACATATTACATCTTGCTGGACATTTTCTGGGGTCACTATGTTTTTGTGTTTCTTAGATGGCATATTACTTGATATGCCACATATTAGGTTAATCCAGAAAATACAAACTTTACTCTGATTGTATTCTATTGTACTATTGTAGTGCCTGACGAAGGCTGAATTATCGGGCGAAAAAGTTCGCACAAAGAAAGCCACATATCACACTTTGCTGAATAAACAAATTGCAATTAACCAATACAAACCTTCTGGCTGTGATTTATATTACTTATGTTAATGGAACTGGGAACCGTATCCACAGCCTAACAAGAGCAGGTGGCTACAAAGTTTGGCTAAAGACATATCTATCCTTAATTTGAATTAGCTCCTGCTAAGAACAATGGCAGACAACATCTTGTCATATACAGCAGAAGAGATCTCGACGGTTCTATCTCAAGTAACCCAATCCAGCGAATTCCTCCAAACTCCTGTAGCCAATCTCAAGGCAAGGGACCTTGAGAAAGAAGCCAGGAAGCTCCAGAGCTATGAACTACATTGCGTGACATTTGCTGAATATGCCAAAAACCATGCGTATTCCAAGAGGACTAAGGATGAGAATTAAACCTACTTTCTTCAAGGACAATGCAGATTTTTGTTCAAAATTCAAACAGATTTTGAACAAGTGTATATTCGATTAGATGACTTTTACTTTAATGCATTTACAGACAGCAATTTCAGAAACAAAAACGAAGATACTTTCCATCGAATCACAACTACAAAACATCATGTCTGAAGGATAATTTGACAAACTGCAAGACAAAATATCAAACACTCTAAAATCGGTCAGAAAGTATATAAAGGCGACCAAAAGGAAGACGTTTCTAAGGGATTGTGACGACTACACAACAAAACAACAAGGTCTATAATTGGACGGAATAAGGCCAACGCACAAGGGAAAGATCAACATCTCGGGGCTCCCAAAGATCGACGTCAAGTGGAGAACAACTACAACCACGGGGCCACAACCAAGGGGGAATAAGACTTACCAACCAAGGACAGAGAAGCGGAGACTCCAACAGTCACCAAGGTCCGACAATGACAACGCGTTCACAGGTAGATATACCACCTAACACAACACATTCACTGGTGATAAACATTTCCTCTGTCTCACTTAGTCCAGCTGAAATTGAACTTTTACAAAAAGGGTTATTCTTCTGTCCCTCCACAACCTGGACACTTTTCAGCTTGACTTAGACCTACAACAGATCTATAGAAATGTCCGCCTGTAGGCACACTTCTCCAAATCTGTTCCCATATCTATTCAGGAGCCCACTACCAAAATATCAAGCACATATTCTCCACCAAAGACGTATCCCGCGATAGACACATTCATTGAACTGGTACAAAAGGATGTGGATACCTTCAAAAGGGATATCCAGAGGGGTAACTACAAGAGTAAGAACAATATCACGAACATAGAGCGAAGAGCGCTCCAAACAATAAAAAGATCCAAACACTTGGTCCTTAAAACGGCAGACAATGGGGGTGCCCTGATTGCAATGGATAAGTCAAAATACATTGCAGAAATCAATCGCCAATTATTAGACACATCTGTATACAAAAAACTTAGTAATAATCCCGCACCATCTATCATCAAGACAATACAGGAAACCCTCCAACATCATCACACACACAACATTATTGATACTAAAACCGTAAATTTCTTGACCAAATCCCATCCAATCACCCCAGTTTTCTACATCTTACCTAAAATCCACAAGGACTTAACAAATCCCCGAGGTCGTCCATTAGTGGTTTCTACGAAGTCATTACTATCCCCAATCTCCATATTCCTAGAAAAAAAATTCTGACACCACTGGTTAAAAAAACTAAATCCATGAAATTTCTTGACTTAATCAAAAATCAAGGACCACTCCCACCAGAAAGTATCCTTGTCACATGGGATGTCACTAGTCTATATACGGTCAAAAGGTGGATACAGCACTACCAGGTCCAAGTGAAGGGTGGGTGCTCGTCTCGCAGGGATGGTAAAAAGACCCTGCATGCATAAATAACATGGAGAGTTCAATAAAACAAAAAAGGTTGAGACAGCACTTCTGTCACGACCGCTATCCCAGCAGCAGTCGTGTTGCACCAGACGGAGGGGAAGGGGGACCCTTATCTACGGATGGGAAATGGAACGGCCACCCCTGACAAACCCTACGCTGGCATCTGTCTGCCCTGATACCCTAGACGGGGTGTGAACCCGTACGGCGAGCAGGATGCCTAAACCCTGAGTGACCCTTAGAAGACTAGACTGGGGAAAGGCAGATGGGAGCACTAGTCACCATCACTCATGTCTAGGAGAACAACAGGGGAAGACAGTAACAAACAAACAATCTCCAGCAGAGATAGACTTATCCAGTCACGAGCAGAGAAGATGATCCCAACAACGACAGTCCACGCCAGACACGAGCTCCACAGCAATACCGTCAAACGATCTCCTTCAAAGGTCAGAATAGCACTGGAAGTAAGGACTATATCTGGCAATGACTGCAAGTGAAACTGAAACTAATATAGTAGCTGGGAGTGGCAGACAGCACTCACCTGAGAAGAATGCCTACAAACTCCCAGTCAGGACAAAAGGTTCACAAGGCAAAACCTGGATGACATACCCTGAACCATGAAGCAAACTCACAAGCTATCGCGAGTAGCAAGTCGCTGCGACCTTCTCTTCCCAGACCTATCTGGATCAGTCACAGTCGTGACAGTACTCCCTTTCTACGAGGGGCCACCGGACCCTCAAGACCAGGCCTCCCGGGTGGGACCTATGAAAAGCCCGAATGAGTCTGTCCGCCTTTATCTCTGATGCTGGCACCCACATTCTCTCTTCGAACCATAACCTTTCCAGTGCACCAGGTACTGAAGAGAGCGGCGAACATATCGTGAATCAACAATCTTTTCTACCTGAAACTCAAGACTGCCATCAACAACCACCGGTGGAGGCGGTAGTGGCAATGGTTCAGGAGGTTCTACATATCTCTTAAGCAGAGATCTGTGGAAGACATTATGGATCCTTAGAGTCTGAGGTAGCTCCAGACGAAAAGCCACCGGGTTAATGATCTTAATTACCCTATAAGGACCAATAAATCTCGGACCTAATTTCCATGAGGGAACCTTCAACTTGATATTTCTGGTAGACAACCACACCAAGTCATTCACCCCAAGGTCCGGACCTTCAGAGCGCTTCTTATCAGCCACACGCTTGTATCTGCCACCAATTCTCTTCAAACTTTCTTGCACACTCTGCCACACTGATGAAAGTGAAGACGCAAATCGTTCCTCCTCGGGAATCCCAGACGGCCCCCTCACTAAACGTACAAAACTGAGGATGGAAACCATACGCACCAAAAAATGGTGACTTATCGGTGGATTCTTGACGACGATTATTAATGGCAAACTCGGCTAACGGTAAATAAGATGACCATTCCTCCTGATTTTCGGAAACAAAGCATCTCAAATATGTCTCTAGGTTTTGATTGGTACGCTCAGTCTGACCGTTGGACTGTGGATGGAAAGATGAAGAAAACGACAGATGAACCCCTAAACGAGAACAAAAAGCTTTCCAAAATTTTGAAACAAATTGGGTACCACGATCCGAAACAATATCGGAAGGGACCCCGTGAAGCTTCACGATGTGGTCAATAAAAACCTGAGCCAGTGTGTTAGCATTAGGCAATGCGGTAAGAGCAATAAAGTGCACCATTTTACTGAATCTGTCAACAACAACAAGAATAACAGTCTTCCCGCTGATACTGGTAGATCAGTAATGAAATCCATTGATAGGTGCGCCCAAGGCCTGTTGGGGATGGCCAGAGGTAAAAGACGCCCTGCCGGACGAGTATGATCCACCTTAGAACGAGCACAGGTAGGACATGCAGACACAAAATTCAACACCTCCTGGCGCCACTTAGGCCACCAGAACCGACGAGACACTAATTCAGAGGTTGCCTTACTACCTGGGTGTCCTGCCAGTGCGGAGTTATGGTGTTCCTTTAGTATCTCCAGGCGTAAATTTTCTGGCACAAACAGTTTATTCGAGGGGCAGGAGGCCGGGCGTCCCCCTGAGCTTCCAACACCCTCCCCTCTAAACCTGAGTGTAATGCAGAGACCACCACCCCTTTTGCAAAATAGGCTCTGGAACATCATCATCACCCCTCCAGGAAAACTTCGAGACAATGCATCCGCCTTAGTATTTTTTGCCCCGGGCGATAGGTTATTACAAAATTAAACCTAGTAAAAACAACGACCACCGAGCCTGTCTAGGGGTGAGACGTTTAGCAGACTCCAGATATACTAAGTTCTTGTGATCGGTAATCACTGTGACGGGATGAACCGCCCTCCAAAAATGACGCCACTCCTCTAAGGCCAACTTAATAGCCAAAAGTTCCCTGTTGCCAATGTCATAGTTCCTTTCTGCAGTAGACAATTTCTTCGAAAAGAAAGCACATGGACGCCATTCACCAGGGACGGGCCCTGAGATAGTACCGCTCCCACCCCCACCTCTGATGCGTCAACCTCTACAATAAAAGGAAGCGAGACATCTGGCTGTACGAGAATAGGAGCCGAGGTGAATCTTTCCTTCAGAGATGTAAAGGCAGTTTTGGCTGCATGTGACCATTTGAAAAATCGGATCCCTTTCGGGTCATGTCCGTCAGTGGTTTGACCACCAAGGAATAGTTCTTTATAAACTTTCTATAAAAATTGGCAAACCCCAGGAAGCGTTGCAAAGCCTTCAGGTTCTCAGGCAGATCCCAGTCCATAATTGCCCGGACTTTCTCTGGATCCATGCGGAAACCTGAATCTGACAACACATACCCCAGAAATGGCAGTTCTTTTACGGCGAACACACATTTCTCTAATTTAGCAAACAATTTGTTGGCCCTTAATATCTGCAGCACTTGTCTCACATGGATCTTATGTGTATCCAGATCCGGAGAATAGACCAGGATGTCATCAAGATATATCACAACAAATCTCCCGATAAGGTGACTAAAAATATCGTTGACAAAATGTTGGAACACCGCAGGCGCATTAGTAAGACCAAATGGCATGACCAGATTTTCATAATGCCCTTCCGGAGTATTAAAGCCGTCTTCCACTCATCCCCCTCTTTGATGCGAACCAGGTTATAGGCTCCTCTGAGGTCCATTTTGGAGAACCATTTAGCACCAGCAACCTGATTAAAGAGGTCGGGAATGAGAGGAAGAGGATAGGGATCTCGGATAGTTATCCGGTTTAATTCCCGGAAATCCAGGCAAGGACGCAGGCCCCCATCTTTCTTTTTAACGAAAAAGAACCCTGCAGCCACGGGTGAAGAAGAGGGTCTGATGTGTCCCTTAGCCAAACTTTCCGAAATATAATCTTTCATAGCCTTCCTCTCTGGGCCAGAAAGATTGTATAACCGGGTTTTAGGTAGTTTTGCCCCAGGTAACAGATTAATTGGGCAATCATATGGACGATGAGGTGGTAACCCCTGACAACCCTTCTCAGAGAACACATCCATAAAATCTGACAGAAAGGAAGGTAGAGATGTTACAGAGAGTGTTGAGCACCTACTACTCAAGCAGTTGTCCTTACAATGTTCACTCCACTCCACAATCTCCCCGGCCTGCCAATCCACCACTGGATTGTGAGTCACCAGCCAGGGAAGCCCCAAAACCATAGGAGCCGGAAGACCGTCCAGGACATAACAAGAGATATGCTCTTTATGGAGGTCCCCTACCTGCAGATGGATATTATGGACGATCTGAGTTAACTCTCTCTGAGTAAGAGGGGAGGAGTCGATGGCAAAAACAGGAATAGTTCTGCGTACCGGTTCCGGAGTAAAACCCAGAGCCAGAGCAAACCGTGAATCCACCAAATTGACCCCCGCCCCACTGTCCAAAAAGACGGAACAGATCTCAGTCTTATTGCCCGCCACAACGGTAGCGGACAACAAAAACTGAGACATGCGTATGGAGGAAACGAATACGCCCAGACTGTTATCCTCCGCACAGTCTGGGGACTCTAGTTTTCCGGCGGCTCCTTAGTTTGTGATCTCTTGGGTTCTGAGGGACATACCTTTACAAAATGACCCCTCCCCCACAACGAAAACAAACCTCTGACCTATGGCGGACCTTAGGAGGATTCACCCGTCTAGTGGCGCCCCTATTTGCATTGGTTCGACTGGATCACAACAAACCGATCCCTGCCCTATAGAGGCCTCTGTAGAATTTAGTAGTCTCTCCCTGAGTCGTCTGTCGATTCTTATGGACAGAGACATAGCCGCCTCAAGAGACCCAGGGACCTCGTATACAGCCAGCGCGTCTTTTAATTTTTCAGACAACCCCTGGCAGAACTGACTCCTAAGGGCCGAGTCGTTCCATAATGTATCCGTAGCCCACCTACGGAATTCAGAACAATATAGTTCAGCTGACCGGTTCTCCTGCCGAAGTCTACGTAGCTTAGACTCAGCCAGTGAGACCCTGTCAGGGTCATCATACACGAGACCCAAGGCTTCAAAAACTCCTCCACTGATCGTAAGGCCGGAGAGTCAGATGGTAAAGAGAAAGCCCAAGCCTGCGGATCTCCTTGCAGGAGAGAAATTACAATGCCCACCCGTTGTTCCTCACCGCCGGAGGATCTAGGGCGTAACCTGAAGAACAATTTACAAGCTTCTCTGAAGGTTACAAATTGGTCTCTCCCTCCTGAGAACCTATCAGGAAAAGCCACTTTTGGCTCAGGAGTACATTGATCTCCCATAGCAACGGTGGAACCCAAGGATTGCTGCTGCTGCAGTACTGTTGCTTTTAATCCTGCCACTTCAAGGGATAACCCCTGTAATTGTTTCGCCAAAACCGTAACCGGATCCATAGTGGAACAGAAGAATACAAAGCAAAACAGCAGGCAAAAAAAAAAAAGGAAATGTCACTTTTTTTTTTTTTTTTTTTTAACAGGCCAGATATACTGTCACGACCGCTATCCCAGCAGCAGTCGTGTTGCACCAGACGGAGGGGAAGGGGGACCCTTATCTACGGATGGGAAATGGAACGGCCACCCCTGACAAACCCTACGCTGGCATCTGTCTGCCCTGATACCCTAGACGGGGTGTGAACCCGTACGGCGAGCAGGATGCCTAAACCCTGAGTGACCCTTAGAAGACTAGACTGGGGAAAGGCAGATGGGAGCACTAGTCACCATCACTCATGTCTAGGAGAACAACAGGGGAAGACAGTAACAAACAAACAATCTCCAGCAGAGATAGACTTATCCAGTCACGAGCAGAGAAGATGATCCCAACAACGACAGTCCACGCCAGACACGAGCTCCACAGCAATACCGTCAAACGATCTCCTTCAAAGGTCAGAATAGCACTGGAAGTAAGGACTATATCTGGCAATGACTGCAAGTGAAACTGAAACTAATATAGTAGCTGGGAGTGGCAGACAGCACTCACCTGAGAAGAATGCCTACAAACTCCCAGTCAGGACAAAAAGGTTCACAAGGCAAAACCTGGATGACATACCCTGAACCATGAAGCAAACTCACAAGCTATCGCGAGTAGCAAGTCGCTGCGACCTTCTCTTCCCAGACCTATCTGGATCAGTCACAGTCGTGACAACTTCCAAATGCAAGTTGATTTTAATCCAGATGCAACGTTTCGGCTTAGAAGTTTAGCCTTTTTCAAGCATACATATACAGAGCATAGTGCAGGTATTTATAGCGTGTACAAAGTGGAAGTGACGTCCCCTTGAAAGTTCAGGGGGCGTGTCAATGTTAACCGAAGACAACACTGTTTCAATATCTAATGTGATAACAATCATGAGTCACAACATAAAACGTGGTGGACTATGTGGGTAGACATACCTATGTATCCAGAGGCTGGGGCCCGCTCGTTGGGTCAGAAAGACCGCAATATGTGAGTGGACGCATCATGCTCCACAGTAGTACTCCGGTGGGTACAGTTTCTGGCGCCTTCTGGAACATCCGGCCTGTGGAGCGCATGATGCGCTCCATCTGCCAGCGATGTAACATCCTGTCTATGGATGTTGATACGCCTTCCTGTAGCGTGCCTCGCGTCACTATGTGTGTGGCAAAATGCGTTCCACCGACAATCCACGTCCATATGTGGTATCGGGACCAGGTATTGATATTATACATCAATGTGACCTTTTGCAATATTCAACGTTGAATATTGCAAAAGGTCACATTGATGTATAATATCAGTACCTGGTCCCGATACCACATATGACGTGGATTGTCGGTGGAACGCATTTTGCGTTCCACACACATAGTGACGCGGAGGCACGGTCACAGGAAGGGGCGGTATCAACATCCATAGACAGGATGTTACATCGCGGCAGATGGAGCGCATCATGCGCTCCACAGACCGGATGTTCCAGAAGGCGCCAGGAAACTGTACCCACCGGAAGTACTACTGTGGAACGCAGATGCGTTCCACTTACATATTGCGGTCTTTCTGACCCAACGAGCAGGCCCCCAGCCTCTGGATACATAGGTATGTCTACCCACATAGTCCACCACGTTTTTGTTGTGACTCATGATTGTTATCACATTAGATATTGAAACAGTGTTGTCTTCGGTTAACATTGACACGCCCCCTGAACTTTCAAGGGGACGTCACTTCCACTTTGTACACGCTATAAATACCTGCACTATGCTCTGTATATGTATGCTTGAAAAAGGCTAAACTTCTAAGCCGAAACGTTGCATCTGGATTAAAATCAACTTGCATTTGGAAGTGCTGTCTCAACCTTTTTTGTTTTATTGAACTCTCCATACTAGTCTATATACGTCAATCCAACACCACAAAGGGATCACGGAAATACATACCTTACTAATGAATATGCAGCAGGAAAATGACATTATCTCCCTGTGTATTGATTTATTAAACATCCTTCTTTACAACAACTACTTTATGTTTCAGGACACCTTCTATATGCAGATACAAGGGACAGCCATGGGGTTCAATGTGGCACCCCCGTATGCCAATTGCTATATGGCGGATCTCGAGGAGTCCCACATATATAGAAACACAGTCTAGTATGGAAACGTTATATAGATGATGTGTTCTGCATATGGCAAGGGTGCCTTGAGGACTTAATGTCATTCCATGAATAACTAAACATCTATCCAGAACTTAGCTCTACAATACATCGTGACAGCTCGGCATTTAACTTCTTGGATACAATGATACACAAGGACCAGTCAGGATATTTAACCCCTGATCTTTATCGAAAAACATCTGACAGAGATAACCTACTAGTAGTTTCTATCCCTCTACCACAAAAAAGGCACTTCCAGGTTCTCAATTAAAACGTGTTTAAACCATAGTCACAGACCCGACAATCAGAACAAAAAGAGAAACTGAGATGAAAGAGATTTCAAGAAAGGGGTTACCCTAAACATACATTAACCCCTTATGGACGCATGCGATTGTGCAGCAGGAACCATGTTCAAATGCCTAGGGGGGTCCTGTGACCTCCCCATATCGGCGATCGCTGCAAACCGCAGGTCAATTCAGATCTGCGGTTTGCAGCACTTTGTGCGATCTCTGATCGGATCAGAGACTAAATGCCCCCAAAGTGTTAAATTTTCACCCCCCCTGCAGCCCCCAATCATATTGAGGCTGCGGGAGTGCAGGGGGGTGGTTGTGGGTGGCGGGAGGCTGTGTGGGAGGCAGGCGGGAATGCAATACCGATACCCCGCCCGCCTCCTCTGTAACATCGTTGGTGGTATAGTGGATCTATTAGAGTGTCAGCACATTGCTTGTGCTTGTTCAGATGCCAGCCGTTTAACCCTTTCCATACCGCGGCCCGTACGGATCGCGGTATGGAAGGTGTTAACAGGGAGGGAGCTCCCTCTCCCATCGGGGGGCTGCTGTGCCTTTGAACCCCCTCGACAGGATGGGATCGCAGAGGGTGGGAGCCCCCCTCCCTCCCCATCACCCACTGCTCAGTTCTGGCAGCGGGTGATAGTTACCATGGCAGCAGGAAGCTTTCAGAAGCGTCCTGCTCTCCATGGTGCTGAAACTCTGAATAGACTTCTGCTAAAGGCAAAAGTCTGATCAGACTTTGTAAAGTAAAAAATACAGTAAGGTACACCATATAGTGTACTTTACTGTATTATATAGACACCAGATCCACTGGATCTTCAAGAACCAAGTGGGTCTGAGTAAAAAAAAATGTAAAAAAGTGAAAAAAAAACAAAAAAACATCTCACTGAATAAAAATTAAAAAAATAAAATACACAACACATATTAGGTATCGCGGCATCCATAAGAACCTGCTCTATAAAAATATCACATGACCTGACCCCTCAGACGAACACCATAAAAAAATGGAGACATGAAAACATGATTTTTTTTGTTTCAAAAATGATTTTATTGTGTAAAACTTAAATAAATAAAAAGTATACATATTATGTATCGCCGCGTCCGTAGCAACCTGCTACATAAAAATAACACATGAACTAACCCCTCAGGTGAACACAGCAAAAAAATATATATATAAATATGGTGTCAAAAGCCATTTTTGTCACCTTACATCACAAAAAGTGTAATAGCAAGCGACCAAAATGTCATATGCACTCCAATATAGTGCCAATCAAACCGCCATCTCATCCCACAAAAAATTAGCCCCTATATAAGACTGTCGCCCAAAAAATAAAAAATAAAATATGGCTTTCAGAATGGGGAGACACTAAAAAATTTTTTTTCACAAATGCTTTATTATGAAAAACTGAAACAAAAACTCGAAAAAAATAGTCATATTTGGTATTTTCACATCCGTAACAACCTGCTCTATAGAAATAGCACACGATCTAACCTGTCAGATCAACTGTGTAAATAACAAAAAATAAAAACGGTCCCAAAACAGCTATTTTTTGTGAAATTTTCCATTTTAATTCATTTTTTCAATAACAAAGCAAGGGTTAACAGCCATACAAAACTCAATATTTATTGCCCTGATTCTGTAGTTTGCAAAAACACCCCATATGTGGTCGTTAACTACTGTACAGGCACACGGAAGGGCATCGAAGGAAAGAACGCCATATGGTTTTTGTAAGGCGGATTTTGCTGGACTGGTTTTTTGACACTATGTCCCATTTGAAGCTCCTCTGATGCACCCCTAGAGTAGAAACTCCGCCTATTGACCATGGCCTTTGACCCGCCCCTTTTTTATCAGGGTATCAGACTCACCAAAGCTGGCAGAGAGTCTGAAGCAGGAGGGTCCTGGCTCTGCCTTGCAGGCAGGCAGCAGCGGTTCGCAGAGGTGAGTGGTGAGCGGCAATTCAAAGCGGCAGCTTGGCGGGCTACGGGCATATTAAATCAGGAAAACTGCAAAAAAATAAAAACAGGTTTTAAGCAAAAATACAGTGTTTGTCACATAAACACTTCTCTGGATAACACCGAAGAGGGTCAATGGATCTACAAGCAGGGCGCCTACAGGGGGAGAGTGAGTGGTAAAAATTTACAATAGGGGGGTCTGCCTCCAATGATGGTTTTGAGTAGACTAGGCTACAGCAAGTAAGTGAAATAAAATGTGGAAGGAAAAGGCCATCTGAAACGGCATCAGAAGCCCTAAGTTAGTACAGTATACAAGTAAATCACTAAATTATTCTAGAAGATGGGGTATAGCCCCGGTCCTCCGGAATGTGACAGGGGGCGACTTATGGTGACACACTCTTTTCGGGGAGACCTGCTGCTGACACGCTGTTATGGGGGGGATCTGCTGCTGAAACACTGTCATGGGGGAGGGGATCTGCTGCCGACACATTGTTATGGGGGGATCTGCTGCTGACACACTGTTATGGGGGGGATCTGCTTCTACACTGTTATGGGGGGGGGATCTGCTTCTACACTGTTATGGGGGGGATCTGCTTCTACACTGTTATGGGGGGGGGGATCTGCTGATGATAACACACTGTTATGGGGGGTTGGGATCTGATGTTGACACGTTTTAATGGAGAAGGAATCTGAGGAGGACCCATTAGGCTTTTATACATAAATAGGGTACCATAAGCTGGTATCTGCACATCCTTGGCCTGGCACAGAGAAGCAGGGCAGGCACCTTATGTGGAATGAAATCCTCCACCCACCCACCTCTTTTTCCCTTCAGTAGCAGCGCTGCCACCCAAAAGCTTGTCCTGCACAGGGAACAAGAGGGAACTATCATGGATCAGCCATACAGCATACTGGAAGACAGCCAGGTGAGTGTACATTGCATGTTGACATCACAGGCTGCTTTCCGAATGCCGCACAGGCGCAGCTTGCAATGTAGACATGGGGTCTGGGGTGTGTGTTATAGTCCATTTACAACATGGGGGCACGGTCACTGGGTCAGGACCTTCAGTAACTAGTCTACTACCGTCCGTCTACCTTACTCGGTTAGGACAGGTCGTCAGTACATACTCTCCCGGCCTGCGCCGCCTAGTGGGAGGACCCGGAGGAGTGAGCGCCGCCCGCACTGCCTGTTATGTTGCTGTCCGGAGCAGCAGAACAATAAGGTAGATTAGTAAAGAGTGCGCAGGAGGGGAGGGGAGGGATCCAAAGGAGGGAGGGCGCAGGATGGCAGGAGAGTCAGAGCGGCCAGCCTCCAGAGAGGCGCTCCCAGCGAGAGGATGCTCTACGCGGTGGCGTACCTCGCTTATGGGTGGCGCCGGCCCTGCTCACACCCACACACGGGCAAACCAATAAAGATTCACGGTTTCTTCACCTGTGAATCAGATTACGTAGTCTACACTATAAAATGCCCCTGTTGCCTTATATATGTAGGGGAAACAACCCAAACAATAAGAGACAGAATCTGTCAACATTAATCTACCATCCGGCGACAAAATTTACTATTACCACTCCCACATCACTTTAAAGAGGCACAACACAATATTCTGCACCTCAAATTCCAGATAATTTAACAAATCCAGATACCAAGGAGAGGTGGAGACCGATCTAAAATGCTGAAATACAGAGAGGCTTTCTGGACTCATACGTTGCAAACACTTACTCCGAAAGGATTCAATAGTTAGTACGAAATACACGGTTTGACCTAAAAAATTTTTTAAAACTGTTATAATATGCACTTAACAACATGATACTTCAATGAATGTTTTGATAAATATTGTGGATCCAGAATAATCAGAAATATGGACTAATGGAAAAGACTTTTAAAAATAAGAATATAAGCATGTATTCATTGAACATGATGTATAATTTATTTATGATTGACTGAAGATTATGGAATATTGTTTCTTACCTTTATACCCTATCCTTTAAGGCTCCATGAGACTAGAAAACTACTACCAAGTGCCGCAAAGGGTATCCTTTGTCTGTGTTATCCCTCTCTTATCTCTTTCCCATCCTTCTTTGTCTCTTCCTTCTATTTCCAATATACCAATCTATCTCAACTGGGCTCGATTACTTTTGCCTGTCCCTGTTGTACCAATTCTGTGCTCTGTTTCCGGCCTTTGGAACATACTGCCTCTCTGACAGTGCGCTCCACACCCTCTTCCTTCCGGTCTCTGGAGCGCACGCTACCATGTGCGCTCCGCCCACCAACTGCTGCACGCCAATCCCACGGTCTTTTTTAAGAGCGGGAGTCCGGCAACCTCCCCACACTGAAACTGTAATAAATACAAATACTATACCTCTTTGAATGTAGTTATGACATATTCAGTATATACAGGGTTTTCAACATTGATACCAAATAACCTTTTACCATTGAAAAAATCCTATGTATTTCATTACCTTAACAACTGTACCTAGGCTCGGACTGGCCCACAGGGGACAGTGGAATCCCCCAGTGGGCCCCTGAGCAAAGTGGGCCCCTAGTCTCCCACCCCCTGCACAAGTGGCACATAACACTGCACTATATACATATATTCAATGTACAGTACCTCAACGAGCCTAGGTTCATATAAAAAACTTGTTAAAATTATCATATTTGAATGTATCTGTACGGTGGGCCCCCAAAATAAATTTTACTGGTGGGCCCTAGGTACCCCAGTCCGACACAGACTGTACCTAGATGGCATGCTGTTGTTTTCCTACCTTCTATTCCTTCAGACATGAAACCAAAAAAACTAAAACATTACGGCATATCTGAAGTGTACATTTTTTCAACAATGACTGTTTATACTATGTAGCTATACAACTACTGTTGTATGTCAATACAAACTTTACTCCGATTGTATTCCATTGTACTATTGTAGTGCCTGATGAAGGCTGAATTATCGGCCGAAAACGTTCGCACAAAGAAAGCCACATATCACACTTTGCTGAATAAAAAAAATAAAATAAAATCGCAATTAACCAATACAAACCTTCTGGTTGTGATTTATATTACGTACATATTAGGTTAAGTAACCTTAATTTGCTGGCTGAATTGCAGATATTTGAGCTACGGTTACAAAGGAAGATGCATGAGTTTACAGGAACCAAACTACTGGCTTTTTTCAACGTAATTTTCTTCATCATAAAAGAAACCTCTAATATATTGTAAACTCTGTGTTATACGATGGCAAGCATGCATATTAAAATGTGCTCCTATGGAGTGGTGGAGTGACTCATCCATAGAAGGGATCTCAAAATTTAACTCAGAATTAAACCACATGTAGGTGTTGCTAAATTTAGTTGTAAAAATATGAGGGAATTCAGGATTCAGGGCATGCTGAATGCAGTAGCATTGTAGCAGCAGGTAGGCCACAGTTGGAGGCCTCTTGCTCAGATGATCCTCTCCTGTGCAATCTCCAGTATGAGGATATTGAACCACAGAGTCAGGGCTCATATGCAGACCGGAAGGACGGATCCATCCAGGGGTGTGGAATTCCTATCGCCCGACGCCCGGGACATGCAGTTCCGGGCGCCGGGCAAGTAGTTTGAACAGTTGTTTAGCCCTGCTTCGGGCAAATAGCAGGGACAAGTGGGTTGGACAGTCATATGGGAGCCGCGAGCTGACCGCTCCTAAATCTATGTCAGCCTGCCCCTGCATATTACTACCTGCAGGCCGGCCCCTGCTCCTCCTGGCTCCTGTATTGAAGTCTCCGCCCACCTGCCAGCACTGGAGCGCACAGTAAGTCAGCACACCGTCTCCAGAGAGTGAGTAATTGCAAGCCAAGATGGGAGAAGAAGAGTGAGAGACCCCACGGCCCCTTGCAAATGAGCGTTCCTCCGGGAGCATGTCCACATCGCAGCTCCTGGCCTGACCTGCAAGCGCTGACTGGGCTCACATAGCATTATACTGATTTATGATGCTATGTAACCCTTACAGTTCTGGAATGTGTTGGATAACACTGACAGCATTATGTCAGTGTTATCCAATACATTCCAGAACTGTAAGGATTACATAGCATCATAAATCAGTATAATGCTATGTGACTCAGTCAATGTTTGCAGGTCAGGCTGAGAGCTCCGTTGACAGACTCTGGGCGTAATGCTCATCTGCAAGGGGCCTAAGAGCCAGGGTGTCAGAAATAAAGGTTATGCTGTCTGTCTTCTTAGGCTATGGCCCTGCCTGTAATCTGCAATGCACGTGGCACTTGATAAACTATAATGTCTCCCTGTTGCCCCCATACAGTATAACGTCTCTCTTGCCCCCATACAGTATAACGTCACCTTGGGGCTGCCCCCATACAGTATAACGTCACCTTGGGGCTGCCCTAGTGCCCCATACAGTATAACGTCACCAAGCGGCTGCCCCCGCACAGTATAACGTCACCCTGTGGCCCCCGCCCCCATACAGTATAACGTCTCCCTGTGGCCCCCACCCCCATACAGTATAACATCTCCCTGTGGCCCCTGCCCCCATACAGCATAACATCTCCTTGTGGCCCTGCTTTTTTTAAATTTCCACACCCCTGTCCGTCCTTCAGGTATTTCTAATGCTGGATCTGGCACTAATACATTTCAATGTAAATTAATGCCGGCAACCGATCCGGCATTTTGAACGGAGATAATAACGCAGGATGCTTCGATATTATCTCCGTCCAAAACACCGTTCAGTGAATGAACTTAAGACATCCTGAAAGAATTTCTCTCTGTTCAGAATGCATTAGGATATAACTGATCAGTTCTTTTCCGGTATTGAGCCCTTTTGACAGAACTCAATGCCGGAAAAGAAAAACGCTAGTGTAAAAGTACATGTGTACTCAAAATTGTTTTTAAGTAGTCAAAAATTTAAGTGATCAGTTGACTTTAAGTGATAACGTCTGGGCTATCACTGGAAGAGATCCCACCCTGATTTATTTTATTCATTTATATCAGAGGTGGGGAACCTCCATATGTGGCGTGCAGGATCATTTCATGTGGGTCCTGGCTTCCTGCTCCCCTGCCAGAGCATATAGTCTGAATGTTGTCACTAGCATGCGGGAGGCACAGGAAGGTTAAAACAGCGTTGCGCTGACTGTACTCACCTACTCTGGTCTTCTTCCAGTCCTTGCTCTGTGAACTGACATGTACAGCATCAGGACATAGTGCAAATAGGCGCTCACTATGACCTGACACTGTGCGCTATTAAGGTACAGTACAGCGTGGCGGGAAGAAGACCAGGAAGGGTGAGTAAAGAGCTGGAGAGGCAAGTTTATTTATTTATTTTTTAAAACATCTGATCTGAAGTTTTATTGTGGGTCTGATCTGTAGATAGTGTAGGCTTGGGGGTATGATTGGAGGCTTGGGGCTGATCCGAGGCTGATGTACGCTGGGTGTCTGATTGGAGGTTGATGGAGGTGGGAGGGCTGATCTGAGGCTGAGAAAAGGACGGGAGGCAGGGACAGCTGTGAAGGGAGAGGCAGGGAGAATGGAAGCTGGGTGAACCCCTCTCTGGACCCCTCTGGGGTGACCTTGGCTGCAATTAATGCCAAATACAGAAATATATAATTTAGTCATATAGTGCAGGCACCATGTTGACTAAATTAATATTTAGTCAACATGGCGCCTGCACTATATATTATATATAATGCTGGCGCCAATTTTTTGCTGCAAGAATACAATGCTCTGGATTTTTTTAAAATTAAAGCTCAATTTCTGCAACTTACCCTTTAGTTGGTTATATGTTTGACCAAATATAGCCATCAAACAATTTTGTACGGCCTGCAATATGTTACAAATATCCAAATGGCAGCAAAAAGGTTCCCTACCGCTAATTCTTGCATAATGCTTACATGCTCTGTAGCGCTGTACAAAGATTGGTGTCTCTCCTGTCAGTCCCTCATAATTAGAAAAAAATTGATTTGGCCGGTTCGCTGAATTTTTCGAAAAAATTTGTTTAGATCCGAATTTATTTGCAGCGAATTGCATTTTCCTGGCTGCAGAAAGCCTTTATAGTGGTGTAGAACACTGTGCCTTGCAGTAACACGCATAGGGAGTCTGCTGTGGTAGTGAAACAATACTGTGAGTCAGTATGACATGCAGATGACAGGCGTGGCTATTAGAATCACTGCACACTTTACTTATTTGGGCAGTTACAAGGCCAAAACTAACCAAATAACTCAAGTGTGAACTCAGCCTTACAGGTCAAGTTAGCGTCAAGAAGAAGCGCAAAATGAAACTGTGGAGGTGGCAGCAGCATCAGGAGGCCACAGAGTGGCACAATGACAGAGTGTGGAGGTGGAGGCAGAAGCAGCATCAGGAGGAGACCACGGGGTGGCATAATGACAGTGTGGAGGTGGCAGCAGCATGAGGATACCACAGAGTGGCACAATAACACTGTGGAGGTGGCAGCAGCATTAAGAGGCCACAGAGTGGCACAATGACAGACTGTTGAGGTGGAGGCAGCAGCATCAGGAGGAGGCCACAGAGTAGCATATTGACAGTGTGGATGTGGCAGCAACAGCATCAGGAGGCCACAGAATTGCACAATGACAAAGTGTGGAGGTGGCGGCAGCAGCATCTTAAGGAGGCCATAGGGTGGCATAATGACAGTGTGGAGGTAGCAGCAGCATTAGGAGGCCACATAATGGCACAATGACAGAGTGTGGAGGCAGCAGCATCAGGAGGAGTAATCAGGAGAGTAATTATAAAGTGCTCAAATAACTTGGAGTGAAAGTACAGATACTGAAGAGAGAAATATATTCACTATTTATGTTGAATGACAATATTGAACAGTTAAACCACCATTTTATGCATACCGCTATTTTGCGATACTTTATGCAACACGTGTTTGTACATGGACTTTCTGTTGGAGGTGTCAGTGTTATATATGGAAAAAAGTTGAAGTTAATAAAGAAGTTATTTTAAGCATTTGGTGTGCTCTTTAAGCCTACTGTTTCCATAAAACGGCGCTTGAAGGATTAGCTAAAAAGAAACAAGACTGAAGCAGAGTAATAGACAGTCTGCTTGGGCTAAAAAGTTAGATATCAAATTCTAATTCAAGTTCTAATGCCAAGTAATAATGAAAAGGATGCACAACGCTATCAAACGGAAGCTGAAATGGAGGCACAGCGCCAACAGATGAGCAGTCTGGAAAGGAAGAAAGAAGTTAAGATCATGGAAGCCAGACTCAGAGTACAAGAAGAGGATATGAATCAGAGTAGTCTTAGGTTCAAATCTGTACTAAGTGAAGAAACAGACTCCTATTTTCCTCCCTACGTCCAGGAGAATGTAAGGAAATCTCCGGCACTCAGTGAAAAAATAGGTCATTATCCTTCCATCCCTGCTCAGAAAGACAAAGAGAGGCTTAGTCCAGTGTCAGGAAAAAAGTTTTTTGTGAATTTACCATCTATCTCTACCGGAAAAGATGAAGAAAAGGACTCAACTAATTCAGAACTAAGTGAGAAAATATAACCGTGAAATTCTATTCCTAGATGTCACAGCAACGGTCAGGAGAATGTTACAACTATTGTCCCAGCTAGACAACAGAGAACAGTCCTTGCTAGACTTCAACGTTTGGCAAAGGTAACCAGAATCATTGAATGCAGAGGAAAGAATGAAAGCTGAAGAAACAGTCATAAGGCTCATTCAACAGAGATTCTACAGTGAAGAGTTAAAGACTTGGTCAAGAACCTAAAATGCCTCTAAACTACCACACATTGCACAAGCTTAATCTTGTTCTGCAGGATGGTATACTGAAGGTGGGAGGAAGTTTGGAAAATGCATTGTTACCTAGCAGAGTTAAGCATCAAGCAATTCTATCCAAAAATTCTAACTTCACAAGCTTAATTATTGATCACTACCACAACTAATCCTAACCTTAGGGAAGAAGCTGTACCCAAAGCTGTTTGAGAGAAGGTGGTTACTGGATAGTGAAAGGAAGCAGTTATAGCAAAGTATATAAGTAAATGTGTAGTCTGTAGAAAGGCACGTAGACCCACCGAAGAACAAAGAATGGCAGATTTAACGACAGATCATGTAAACCCATGACCATTTCTTCATAGCAGAATGGATTATTTTAGCCTATTCATCACCAATCAGAACCACAAGGAGTACAAGAGATATGGACTAATATTTACATTTCTAAGTTTCAGAGAAATTCACCTGGAGATGTTAAAAGATATGTCAACTGACGCATTCATCAACGCCTTAAGATGTTTCATAGCAATTAGAGGTACTGTCAGAGAGCTTAGATCTGACCAAGGATCTAATTCTGTCGGAGCAAAGAATGAATTGAGGAAAGCTCTAAAGGAGATTGACAAAGAAAAGGTAACTGAGTATTTGTTAGAGAAACAGTGTGATTTTTACATGAATGCTCCAAATGCAAGCCATACAGGAGGAGTTTAGGAAAGACAAATCAGAACTGTAAGAAATGTGTTAAGTTCAGTGTTGAAAAAGAATGCCGGAAGAATGGATGATGCTTCACTTAGGACCCTATTCTATGAAGTAATGTCTATTGTTAACAGTAGTCCACTTACAGTTGATAACATCAACGATCCAACAAGTTTGGACCTTTTAATTCCCAACCATCTACTTCACCTTAGGTCTGATTATATACAGCCACTGCCTGGCAAGTTCACCAAAGAGGATTTATATGCTAAAAGGAGATGGCAGAGAGTTGAATATTTATCAGAAAAGTTTTAAAATAGATGGAGGAAAGAGTATTTAGCCAATATGATGCTAAGAAGTAAATGGCAAACACCCGGAAGAAATGTCCAAGTTGGTGACATAGTGTTAGTAAAAGAAGAAGATTTACCTAGAAGTCAATGGAAATTTGCCAAAGTTCTAGAAGTTCAAAAGGATGAAGACAGACTAGTAAGAAGAGTGTTGTTACAAATAAGAGACTCAAAACTTGACAAAAAAGGAAAACATCTCACTACTCCAATCAAGTTGGAGCATCCTATACAGAAGTTAGTTGTTCTGCTTGAGAGTAGCGATTTGCCTAATACTTCATTTGAGATACTGTACGGAGCGAGCGCTCCATACAGTATTAGAATGTATTGGCTCCTATGAGCCGAAGTTATTACTTTGTGAAGTCTCGTGAGACTTCGCATAATAACTTCATAAATCAATTTCTACTGTAAAAATAATTTCCCGAACTCGGGTTCGGTTCCAAGTAACTTGGAACCGAACAAGAGTTCGGAAAATTGTTTTTTTACGGCAGAAATGTATTCAAGTAATAACTTGGGCTCATAGGAGCCAATATATTCTAATATTGTACGGGGCGCTCGCTCCGTACAGTATTCAAATAAAGTATTATGAGAAACGACTTTGGATGTTTCATCTGAAGTCGATTCGCTCATCCCTACTTGAGAGTCATAAAAGACACTTGGAAAGTTGAGAACCTGAGGGAAAATTCCCCAAATTCATATTTAAGTCCTACCACTAAGAACATAAAATTATAGGTAGCTGGCCAGCTAAGACCTGTCCTAGGTCCTAGGTTGCCAATATGACTTATATGTTTATATAGCTAGACTTGCCAATAAATTTAATACAGTTCCTATGTTTATATATTAGAGACAGAAAGAGGGTTATTTACTGTGACTTCATGTTTCTGGATGTCATATAACAGTTATATATTGTGTTCACAGAAGCATAAAAGATAATATGCCTTTAAGTTTCAGCAAATGAATGTAAGGTAAGCTCAATGACACAGCAGAATTAACAACAGAAAGCATATAGTTAAACTGTTGTTACTGCCCAGGAATCTTAACCAATTACAGCCAACCTCACACTGAGTATGTGTGAGAAATCCCCTAGCAGAATCTTCTGGAGTAAGTATAGACCAGAGAAGAGGAGCTGGACAGATATTTCCAGTCAGAGCTGTGTTTTATGGAATCAAGAGGCTAAATAGGTATTTTGAACAGTTATATAATGTTCATACATTACATTAACAATGTACTGTTAATAAGTGATCAGAACTATATACTGAGACCAGTTGTATATGTTTGTTTACAGTTCCACCAAACTGCGACCAAACTACACACAAACTGCGACCAAACTACACACAAACTGAGCAAACCAAACTAAATCAAGCTTTTGGTTAAACCTTAGATATAGAGTGATCATAAAGTGCTTAAATAAGTTAGAGTGAAAGTACAGATACTGAAGAAAAATATATCCACCATTTATGTTGAATAACAAGATTGAACAGTTAAACCACCATTTTATGCATGCCGCCATTTTGCAATACTTTATGCAACACTTGTTTGTACATGGACTTTCTGTTGCGGAGGTGTCAGTGTTATATATGGAAGAAAAGTTGAAGTTAATAAAGAAGTTATTTTAAGCATTTGGTGTGCTCTTTAAGCCTACTGTTTCCATAGAACGGTGCTAGAAGAATTAGCTCAAAAGAAACATGACTGAAGCAGAGTACTAGACAGTCTGGTTGGACTAAAAATTAGAGATATCAAATTCTTCTAATGCCACAGCGCAAAAGACACTTCACAGTGCTGCGTCTGTCACAGAACCAGCAACTTGGCCATGAGCACATTCAGCTTCTGCGCCGTTGGATGAGTGCACGCATACTGCTGTTTCTTGGCAATCGCTTCGGTGATCGATTGCTGATGGAATGACTGACGAGGAGGAGCAGGATTATCAGGACCAGCAGATGATGGGAAGGACAGAAAGCTCCCTTTGGCTGAGGTGGTGGAGCCTTGACTGCCTGAAATCGGGTGCGTGCCACTGGCTGATGCAGCAGTTGCTGCGGCAGGCTGGACCACCACATTGAAGCCATGGTTCTCCCAGGCCACTTCATGGTGATGCTTCATATGTTGACGCAGGCCCGTGGTGCCAACATTGGCACCCTAGCTACGCTTCACCTTCTGCCCACAGATTCCACAAATGGCCATGTTCACCTCCTCCGTCGGCTTAACAAAAAACTGCCATACCTCCGAGTAGGTTATTTTACCCCCAACACTCCGCACTGACTAACTGCTAACACCACTGCTTCCGTGAAACCCATCACAACTACTTTCCGGGCAGGTAGGCTCCTGCAAAGCGGGTGGTCTACCCTGGGCACGTTTGGCTCCTGACCTCCCACTACTGCCACCCTGCTGACTCCCGGTCACGCTAGAGACTTGCTGGCTCCACCGCTGCCTCACGGGCAAGCTGCCACCCTCTTCTCCTGATGACGATGAAGCACTTAATTCACTCGGTTCCCAAGTACTGTCTGCACGTCACTGATGTCCTCCCTAACGGTCTCTGGGTCAGGAGCCTGACCGCTAGTAACACCAGCTTCCATGCCACTCCTCATCACTACATGCCCGCCTACCGAAGGAAGCGGCGGATGTCTCCCCCACATCCTCCGGCAGTAGCTGCTGACTGTCCTCTAGTAGCTTGTCCTCTCTGTATAGTGGAGCTAAGCCAACAGCATATAATACTTCTCTGTTTGAGGGAACAGAAAAGGACAGAGGCAGGTTGAGGAAACAGGAGGGCACAGGGCTTGCTCCTGGGCCATGCCAACTAAGGGTTGTGTCTGATGAACCCACCGACTCTTGGCTGGGGGTGTCTGATGTCACTTGTGACGAAGTGGATGACCGAGTCAGCCTTTCACGAACCGCTGGGTTGCTGGTCAAGACACGACCGCTAGATGACATTGAGAGATCAGGCCTCTCGCTGCGACTCCTGCAGCCACGCCCCCTTACTCTGCTGCGACCTGTGCTTGCGCCAGAAACAATTAGGCCTCTGCCACTTCTCTGTCTGACATACTGTTAGATCAAATAAATAAATAGGAAATTAAAACACCCCAAAAAAGTGTACATTTCTCACTTCACCATACAACAGCTAATAAGACATTTTTCCCCACTAATACACTTCAAAAAAGACTTTTGAACAGATAACTGTACCGCTGAATGGCAAATAGGCCCTTATGTTTTTCCACTTATACACGCCACAAAAGGCTTTATAATACATAACTGCACCGCTGAACGGCAGATATTTTGTATATATTTTTTGCCACTAATACACGCCAAAAAGGGATTTAGAACATATAACTGCACCGCTGATCGGCAAATATATGTATTTTTGCCACTAATAAACGCCAAAAAGGGCTTTAGAACACATAACTGCACCTCTGATTGTCAAATAATATATATTTTTGCCACTAATACACACCATAAAAGGCTTTAGAATATATAACTACACTGCTGAACACCAAATAATATATATTTTTTTGCCACTAATGCAAGCCAAAAAGGGCTTTAGAACATATAACTGCACTGCTGAACTGCAAATATATATTTTTTGCCACTAATACATGCCAAAAAGGGCTGTAATTTTCTTACTTCACCACACAAAGGCAAATACTTTTTTTATGTCACTAATGCACACCAAAAAGGGCTTTAGAATATATAACTGTACCGCTGAATGGCAAATAGGCCCTTATTATTTTTCACTTATACACGCCACAAAAGGCTTTAGATCATATAACTGCACCGCTGATCGGCAAATATATATATATATTTTCCACTAATACACGGCTGAACGGCAAATAGGCCCTTACTGTTTTTCCACTTATACCCCTCAAAAAGGGCTTTAGAACATATAACTGCACTGCTGAACGGCAAATAGGCCCTTATTTTTTCCACTTATACATGCCACAGAAGATTTTAGTAGATATAACCACACAGCTGAACGGCAAATAATGTATATTTTTTTGCCACTAATAATACGCCAAAAAGGGCTTTAGAACATGTACAGTAACTTCCCCCCAGTCAGACCTCCAGACCCCCAATCAGACCTCCAGAACCCCAGTCAGACCTCCAGACCCCCCAGTCAGACCTCCAGACCCCCCAGTCAGACCTCCAGACCCCACCAGTCAGACATCCAGACCCCCATGAGACCACTCCAGACCCCTCAGTCAGACTTTCAGACCCACCTAGTCAGACCTCCTGACCCCCCCAGTCAGACCTCCAGACCCCCAGTCAGTACAATAACACCCCTTTATATTGTGCTCTAGTAATAAAAACCACCTTCCTTTCTGACCCTCATATAAAACCCTAAATGAGATCCCCCAATCTCAGACTAAACACCCTTTAGACCTCTGTCATACCCCATATATAACCCCAGTTTTAAACCTCAGATCAGACCCCCCTTAGACCTCCATGTAAGACCCCAACCCAATATCAGACCTCAGATAAGACCCCCATATAAGACCCCCATTAGACCTCCAGACCCACATATCAGACCTCAGACCAGACCCCTATATCAGAACTTCAGACCCCCATTAGACCTCCAGACTCCCATATCTGACCCCCATTAGACATCCAGACCCCCAATCAGACTCTTATTTGACCTCCAGACCCCCAAGTCACCTCCAGACCCCCAATTAGACCCCCATAGACCTCTAGACCCCCCAGTCAAACCTCCAGACCCCTAATCAAACCCCCATTAGACCTCCAGACCTTCCAATCAGACCATTATACCTCCAGACCCCCAGTCAGACCTCCAGACCCCCCTGTCAGACCTCCAGACCCCTATTAGACCACTCCAGACCCCCAGACCTCCAGACCCCCCAGTCAGACCTCCAGACCCCCCAGTCAGACCTCCAGACCCCCCAGTCAGACCTCTTGACCCCCAGTCAGATCTCCTGACCCCCCCCCCCCAGTCAGATCTCCTGACCCCCCCAGTCAGACCTCCAGACCCCCCCAGTCAAACCTCCAGACCCCCTCAGTCGAACCTCCAGACCTCCCCAGTCAGAAATCCAGACCCCCCATAGACCACTCTAGACCCCCATTAGACCTATCCAGACCCCCTATTAGACCTCCATAGCAGACCTCAGATCAGATTGTAAAATAATAAAATAACTTACCTCACCTGTCGCCACTCTCCCTGTCCTGGCTGTCTTCTCTTCTCAGGGCCGGCGATGCAGTCACCTAACCTCCTGCAGCGTCAGGTCAGAGTGCGCTCTGAAGCTGCAGGCAGCCAGGACACAGCAACGTGGGTCCTAAGAAGAGCAAGCAGGAGTAGGGGTAAGTACTGAACAGCGCTAACAGCGCTTCTCTCCCCCTCCTCCTGCAGACTAGTGAGTGCTTCCATTACGGAAGCTCTCACTAGTATTCCCTTTATAATATGCACTGCATCTTATAAAGGGAAAAGCAATGAGCACTTCTATCTGTATTGATGGAAGCACTCATTGCTTATGTTCTGGCACCCCCCTGGGAGTCGGCACCCTCCCCTGGGCACGCCACTGTTTAGAACATATAACTGCACCGCTGAACGGCAAATAGGCCCTTATTTTTTTTCCACTTATACACTCCACAAAAGGCTTTAGAATATATAACTGAACTGGTGAACGGCAAATAATACTTTATTTTGCTACTAATACACGCCAAAAAGGGCTTTAGAACATATAACTGCACTGCTGAACTACAAATAATATATTTTTTTGCCACTAATACAAGCCAAAAAGGGCTTTAGAACATTTAACTGCACTGCTAAATGGCAAATAATATATATTTTTTTGCCACTAATACATGCCAAAAAGGGCTTTAGAACATATAACTGCACCGCTGAACGGCAAAAAGGCCCTTTTTTTTTCTACTTATACACGCCACAAGAGTTTTGCTTAGTTGCTGGAATTTGAGCCAAATTTATGAAGCTTTACCTGTTGTTTGATTAATTTTGCGCCTCTTAAAATTTGTTTAGAGATGTAACTCCTGTTTTTATTCTACACCACTACTGGATTGAAAGTATAAATTTTTGGCAGCTTTTTGAAAAAAATTTAAATTATTAAAATTTTTGACTTTTCAACCCTGTTTAGTGTATAATGGCTTCATACTTTTCACTTAACTTTTGAACCTGTCTGCATAAAAACGGTATTCAAGGATGGACATTCACTTTCTGATAAATATGGTTCAATTAACAGATCTTATTACAAGCTCACTTTTGCTGATATGCACCATGTTGCATTCCACGGCCTCCTCCTCGTATAGCTTTCTTGTATAGCCTCTGTGAGTTGCATATATGTCAATAGACGACCTAGAAAATATGTATGAAGAATACCCCTCCCTTCTGTGAGTATGGCACATCTAATATTGGTACTGCATGTGTTCTGGTATTTGTGCACCATATCTATGAAACTATGGAGTTCCTCTGTTATATTTTGGCAGCCTTTGCGTTCTGCATTGTCACCACTGAATTCCTTATTCAGCTACATTTTTATACTCAAGATAATGAATTTACTTTGCCAAGTTATAGCACGCACTTTCTCCAAAGATATGATGTTGAATGACTTCCAAAATGTATAGTATATTGCATCTTTATCTCATGATAAGTAACTCATTTTATTAGTACTTTCTTGGTTAACATGGCTCCTCTTTACCAGTTCTGCTGTGAAAGTACACTACAGATCTTCAATAATTAATCAGGCATATTCATTTACAGGTTTTAGCTTAAGGGTAACCATAGCACACAGGAATTCATTATTAATAGCAGTTTCAGAGTAAGCTACACCTTTTAATACCAGACGTTATTTCCTTATGGGTGCTTTTGTCATTACATGGAGTTTACCTATTGTTGTTAGTGTGACAGCTCGGCAAGTGAGGTGACACTCCGGGGACTGGACAATGTAAAGGGTTTTATTTTATTTTTTATCCATGGATGGACATATGATAAACATGGAGATGAAGGCGGAAGGAGAGAGGCAGCAGAGAAAAGTGAGGTTTAGGATAGCATCATCTTATAGTGGAAGAGTGCTGAAAGAAGTCTACACTGATGGAGACTCATTGGATTCTGAATGTGCCAGCAGCTCAGAGACTGACCAAAACAGCATACCAAGTGAAACAGATGGTCATCATAACGGCTTCTTAGGGTCGGAGTATGATGAAAGCGAAAACGAACCAGACGACTTGCTTGTTTTAGCGAGAGCCACTAAAGACAGAGGATTTGGTACAAAGCGTGTGAATATTCTCAGTAAGAATGGCACAGTGCGAGGAGTCAAGCACAAAGTCAGTGCAGGCCAAGCTTTGTTTGACAATTTGGCAAAGGTTTTCCAGGTAAGGAAAGACAATGATAATTAAAGGAACATTAAAAACACATTATTTATTGGTATAGATCAATTAAGATTTTCAGACATGCACTGAGACTTTGGGTTATAATGGAGGCCATGAAGCTATGAGAGATTTGTTGCACAGTGGACACCAGTGATGCCCAATGGAACCCACTGATTTATAACTGGGTTTTTTGGGCTTCATTGAGGGGTCCATTGTTTTGATGGAAAAGTAGCACTGCGTGCAACTCTATTTTCCCTGTCAAAGACAACAGCACCTCTGACAGAGGCTCTACAGATGTGAAAGTTGTCTGAGCCATGTTTGCTTATTGCTTCTAACTTTGTGAAGTGTCTGACCAGTATAAATCTTAGGCCATAGACAGAAATTTGCAGAGTGCCATTTACCCCAAAAGTTGTCACCAAATTGTGGAAATTGGCTCAAAAGGGTTTACTGAAAGGGTCTCCTTTCTGAATGAGTGCAGTGCAGATGTGCAGTAGCAGCCAAATTTCAGTTTTCAGTGTCATACAGTAGTGCATGTGGCTAAAAATTCACTTTTTGGGGTCATGTATGGAGATTGTAACTATGCAGATGCGGCTGAACTTCATACATTATTCTTCATACATTGTATGCCAGTTTTAAGTATATGTTGAATGGCTGAGGTGCTTTCTCAAAAGAGAAAAATTATGTCCAGATGATATTCTTTATACTTGACCGCTTTATATGCCCTAGGAGACCGATAGCAGCAGTAGCAGCTTCTGTGTTACTAACCAACCTCCTTGAAGCGGCCTCAAGTCAACTGAGCTCATTTGAGTAGCTGTGTCAGAAGAGGTTTCATGTGTCAGGTTCAACACAGGATAAATGATACAACACCAAAATAGTCACACACACATACAAATAATAATGAATTTTATTAGATATCATATAAAAACATGTACAACACATAATAAAAGAGTACAATGGTATGCGCAATAAGGATGTCTTTTATAATGTGTTGTACGATCATGTTTTTATATAATATCTAATTAAATTCATTATGATTTGTATGTGTGTGTGACTATTTTGGTGTTGTATGATGGATTATCACATGGCACAGTATTGAAATTTTGTAGTATTGGTGTATTAAAGGATAAATGAGCAAGACTCCCATTTATTGCATGTAACTACCATATACACTACTCACAAAAAGTTGTTGGCTTTTGTTTCAATAACTAGTTTGAGATGAGGAAATCCCTATTGCATGCTTCTACTTAAATGCCCTACTTTCATGATATAATATCACTGTAGAGTGAACTTTTTACGTTTTCCATAAGTTTCACCCAAAAGCCAAATATCCCTAACTTTTTGTGAGTAGTGTAGAAACACAGTTTTTACTCAGTAGTGCTGAACTAGTCTGTGTTTTACCTGTAATGCCTTAGATTGCAAGATTTCTGAGGCAATTACTTATTTGATTCTAATCTCTGATCAATGTGCTGCATTCTTTGCACTCTCCTTTGACTGGATAGTAATCATTTCTGACTATGATGTAGGGCATGGCAGAAGAGTTGCTATAGGGAGACTGCAGAGCTCTAGCAGCAGTAAAAGAGAATTATAATACATAATTTATATAGGTATTTACCTGCAAGAACAGGATGAAGCCTAAGGTGAAGATAATTTATCAGATTCACTATAACTAGAGATGAGCGAATCGAAGCTGACAAAGTGGAATTCAATCCGAATTTCAGGAATTAGTCGATTCTCACCAAATCCAAATTTCCTCAAGATTTGTGGTAATTAATCACAATTTTCCTAAAATGGTTGCTGCACGTTTGAGGACGTAGAGCAAGGAACTCTGGGAAGGTGTGATCACCCATAATGCCATGCTTGCAGCCAGCCAACCCTGTGATGTCATAGCCCTATAAATAGCCTCAGCCATCTTGTATTCTGCCATTTACCAGTGTACTTAGTGCTGGGCGAGACGTCAGCAGGCGCAAGGGACAGTGTTATAAAAAACTTCATTGTGCTAAAAAAAACATTTACAAGTGCAATTAAAGATTATTCAAGGTGTAAGGAAAGGATAGGGAGGAATCTTTCCGTAATATTTATGAACAGGGTTCAGTAGGGGAGGTTACAGCCTGGGTAATAGGAACAATCCTATTATACCTTGCTTCACTGACTGGGGATCCAAATTGCCATTATACAGCTCTGTAATTCCAGCAAACCATTCTTATTAGGGTGCAAGTGCCAACTCCTCACTATGTCACCTTGCCACTCTGTGGTCTCCTGATGCTGCTGCCACCTCCACACTATGTCAACTTGCCATTCTGTGGTCTACTGATGCTGCTGCCACCTCCATACTATGTCACCTTGCCACTCTGTGGTCTCCTGATGCTGCTGCCACCTCCACACTGTCATTGTGCCACCCTTTGGCCTTCTCCTGATGCTGCTGCTGCCACCTCTACAGTCTGTCATTTGCTACTCTGTGGCATCCTGATGATGCTACTGCCACCTTCAGACTGTGTCATTGGGCTACTTTGTGGTCTCCTCATTTAATTGTTGGATCCACTCCTGTTTTGTTTTTTTTGGCATTAGCAATACTAATGGATTACTGACCAAATGCTGACCGAGTGAAGGCGGATTCTCAACAGACAGGATCCTTTTTTTGGGGTTATTGTTCTGAGGGATCAGAGGAAGGGCAAAATAATCAGTGATGTCAACACAAACTTACTGCTGACACCCTCTCCACTCTGTCTACTTGTATAAGGTGCAAAAATGACCTTGCGGACTAGATACCAACTTTACCCAGATAATAGTGTTTAAATAAAATTTTACTTTTAATCATTGTTAAAACAACACAGATGCTGTGAGCCAAACAAAAAATGAATTAAAAATAAACTGTTCCCTGTCTCAATGGCTCACGTGTGTGTATTTTATTTATTTTGTTGTCTTTAACCCCTGCAAGGGGGTGCACCCTCCCTGATTTAGCTCAATAAGACACCAATTTGGCACACTGAGTCAGGCTAACAGTAAATCTAAAATCTAAGAACTGCCCCCTGACATGTTTCACCACTTGACCTGGCTTCTTCAGGGGTTTGGGCAGCATTGAAAAAGGACTAAGACTAAGCAGATATGTTTCTACACTCAGAAGTGCAAACCCTAAGGCAAATAGAGTAAATGAACTGATTAAAAGATGGCTGCACACTAAATCATAAACTAACAGGAAAAAATAAAAAAAGGGTCTCATTCCAAAACTTGGAATGAAGGAAGCGCACATTTTTGATCAAAAGTATGTCGGGCCCAAGTACCACTTCTCGGCGGCTTCCGCACAAGGGTCCCTAACGCTACAGATACTGCCTCATATGGACTTACCAGTCTCCTTATTTTAGGGCATTGCAGGATACTTGGGCCCGACATACTTTTGATCAAAAATGTGCGCTAAAAGCTTCCTTCATTCCAACTTTTGGAATGAGCCCCTTTTTTTATTTTTTCCTGTTAGTTTATGATTTAGTGTGCAGCCATCTTTTAATCAGTTTATTTACTCTATTTGCCTTATGGTTATGCACTTCTGAGTGTAGAAACATATCTGCTTAGTCTGAACTCTGTCTTATAGTATATATTGAGGGTGGTGCCTCTTTTGGACTGAGCAACGCCCAAGTACCTGGGACTTCTCAGCACAAAAGCAATTTAGCTGGTTCCTGCAATGCCCTAAAATAAGGAGACTGGTAAGTCCATATGAGGCAGTATCTGTAGCGTTAGGGACCCTTGTGCGGAAGCCGCCGTGAAGTGGTACTTGGGCCCGACATACTTTTGATCAAAAATGTGCGCTAAGAGCTTCCTTCATTCCAACTTTTGGAATGAGCCCCATTTTTTATTTTTTCCTGTTAGTTTATGATTTAGTGTGCAGCCATCTTTTAATCAGTGTAAATAACCTCTGTAATGTGATTCACATATGAATAGACCAAATGAGCTTGCAAGACGTCACTAATGTAGGTGTAAACTCCTTATATGCGCATCCAGTCTTATACCACATACACAACACCTCTTAACCAATCGCTGTGTGAGGGGGAGTGGCCGCAATGACTTGCTGCGCACACTCCCGATGCGTGAATGATATGCTATTAGTCAGGGGTTGACCTCAGCAGGAAGAGTGCACAATGCACACCCTTGCAGGAGTTAAAGACAACAAAATAAATAAAATACACACACATCAGCCATTGAGACAGGGAACAGTTTATTTTTAATTCCTTTTTTGTTTGTCTCACAACATCTGTGTTGTTTTAATAGGCGATGATTAAAAGTTAAATTTTATTTAAACACTATTACAGTGGTCCCTTAAGATACAATATTAATTGGTTCCAGGACGATCATTGTACGTTGAAATCATTGTACTGTAAGTTGAGTAATCGGTTCCAAAGCCCCAAAATGTTATCCAAGATAAGAGAAAATGAAGATTTAAGAAAAATAAGCAGATAACTAAGACAGATAAAACAAGTCCTTACATATAACAGTCAGTAATAGCTGCTAACTAGCAACTAATTAGCTATTTTACCAGAGAAGTGGCCTTGATTGGTTGGATCTGAGTCTGAGACATTGTCTGAGTCTGGTTTCAACTTACGATGGGTCAGAAAAGACTATTGTATGTTGAAAATATTGTATCCTGAGGCCATTGTATCTTGAGGGATCACTGTATCGGGGTAAAGTTGGTTTCTAATCCGCCAGGTCATTTTTGCACATTATGTAAATATACCTATACCCAGATAGGGTCATTTTTTGGTGTATAAATAGTCTACTTGTATAAGCGTTTAATAGAACAAGTTCTGTAGACAACTATGTGGAATCAGCTGTCGACGGTGTTAAAGGAGTGCGCTTCTTCTTGGCGCTAACATCGACCTGTAAGACTGAGTTCATACTTATTTGGTCAGTTTTGGCCCCATGACCGCCCAAATAAGTGAAGTATGCAGTGATTCTAAGAGCGACTCCTGTCATCTGCATGTTATACTGACCCACAGTATTATTTCACTACCACAGCAGACTCCCTATGCGTGTTACTGCAAGGCACAGTGTTCTACACCACTATACAGGCTCTCTGCAGCCAGTAAATAGACGTTTTTTAACGAAATTTGTGAAAAATTTGCTCATCTCTAACTATAACATTTGTCGAACTGTCATTGTAAATATTCATGAATGTAAACTCTAGATTTCATTGGACAAGTGTTATATACTTAAAATGCTCCCTGTATCGTAACCAATATTGAGCCATGTAATCGATCTTACCTGAGTAAGGCTGATATCTTCATCTACTGTATCATTGCACTGCTCAGTAACATACTATACCTGATATGCATTAGTTGGCTTTAGTCGGTTATTTACTAATGCTTCTTATACTGTACCTTCTGCATAACTGGCTTCAATGAACTTTGGCACAATGAGTCCTTTAGGCTTCTTGAATACGAGCGTGTCCGGATTATGTCCGTATGCGTTGCAGATGCGTTCAGTGAAAACTGCGCGATTTCACAAACAAAGTCATTCAGTTTTGTTTGCGATTGCGTTCAGTTTTTAATTTTTTATCGCGCGGGTGCAATGGGATTTACTGCGTTTTGCAAGCGCGTGATAAAAAACTGAATGTGTACAAACAACATCTCTTAGCAACCATCTGTGATTTTCACACAGCCACATTCACTTATATGGGGCCAGCGTTGCGTGAAAATTGCAGAATATAGAACATGCTGCGATTTTCACGCAACGCAAAAGTGATGTGTGAAAACCACCGCTCATGTACACAGACCCATTTAAATAAATTGGTCCGGATTCCGTGCGGGCGTAATGCGTTCGCATCACGCATTGCACCCACGCGGAATTCTCTCTCGTGTGAAAGGGGCCTTATAGTTCAAGGCCAGGTAAATACAAAAAGTAATTCATACATGTAATGAGGAAAGTCTCTTTTTTATCAACTTTTTGGTACTGTGCAGGCAAATCAACAGATAATGGCCGTAAAAGGATGAATACTCAAAATACCCATTGTACTACATCTCTATTCTTCTGGGAAATACACTTTGGTAATTACTGTAATTTTTTATTTATAAGATGCACCTAAGTTTTAGAAGAGGTAAATCGGAAAAAAATATTTTTTAACAGACTTCAGATCAGACTCCAAATCTTCATCAGACCCCTTATCTTCACCAGACCGCAGACCAGACCCCCATATCAGATATCAGATTAGACTGCCATATCAGACCTCCGATCATACACTAGTATCAGACCTCAGATCAAAACCCCATATCAGACCTCAGATCAGACTCCCATAATAGTTCTTCCATATAATACCCCAATATCAGACCTCAGATTAGACCAAAAGTAACTAGGCTAAATTAACTTGCCTCTCTGGGTAGCGCCTCCACTCTACTCATTCAGCCACTCTCCCTGCATTCTCTGCTCCCTGTTCTTCTCCACGCTACACTTTGACCTGACATCGTACAGTGTCAGGTCATAGTGCACGCAATACATCCTGATGCCGTACTCAGTCAGGACAGTGCAGTGTGGCTGGAGAAAACCAAACAGTCGTGAGTACAGACAGCACTAGCAGCTTTTCCCTCACATGCTTACTGCATACTAGTGAGCTCTTCCATATTGGAAGTTTTCACTAGTATTTGCTTTATTAGACAAATTGCCATTTCCCCCTCTCTTTTGAGGGGAAAACACTGTCTTATAAAGCAAAAAGTACGGTACGAGTCTCTATTAAAATTAATTGTATTTACTTTAGTTAACTATATGATATTGCACGTTTAACCTCTTAAGAACCCAGGACGAGAATGCTTGTCCTAAATGGCTGGTACTTTGTGCCCCAGGACGAGCATTCATGTCCTGCGGTCCTTCCTCCCCCCCGGTGCCGCGATCTGCGGCTGTTACTAACAGGTGGATCCCTGCTGCATCCACCAGCATCGCTGACCGTGGCATTTGGGAGGTTTGCGCTCCCTCTCCTGTTCAATTGGGTCCCCGCGCAGCGGTGGCGGGGACCCGATGGTTGCCATGGCTGCCCAAGCCATTCAAAGGACTTTGGGTCCAAGCCCCCAGGCTGGGTCTCATAGGCAAACTATCAGTGTATTATGCCTCATGCAGATGTCCGTTAAACACGGATGTGAATGGTCCGTGGTATCCTGAGCTGGATTCCTGCTTAGAGCAGGAGCACACGGCGTTATTGGTTGCTATACGACTGTATTACTGTATTGCAGCGGCGGCAGGAAGCGCACGGCGTCATAGCAACCAATGGCGCGGTGTGCTCCTGCCTTCAGCAGGAATCCAGCCAAGGATACCACGTACCATTCACGTCCGTGTTTAACCAACGTCTGCATGAGGCATTACACTGTGTAATACACTGATAGTCAATGCAGTACAATACAGATGTATTGTACTGCATTGAAACAGGGATCAGACCCTTAATGTTAAAGTCCCATAGTGAGACAAAAATAAAAATTATAAAAGTGTTTTTAACAATAAAAAAATGTAAGTTTCAATTTAAGAAAAAAGCCTCTTTCCCATAAAAAGAGACATATAAAATTGTAAATAATAGAAAAAAAATAAAAAAACAGACATATTAGGTATCGCTGCGTGCTCTATAAAAATATCACATGATCTACCCCGTCTGGTCAACACCATAAAACAATTAATAAAACAGTACTAAAAAAGCTATTCATTGTCATCTTTCATCACAAAAAGTGTAATTCCAAGTGATCAAAAAGTCATATGTACCCAAAATAATACCAATCAAACCATCATCTCATCCCGCAAAAAATGAGACCATAACTAAGACATTCGCCCCAAAAAATAATAAAGATATTTTTCTCAGAAAATGGAGACACTAAAACATCATTTTTTTGTTTCAAAAATGCTTTTATTGTTTAAAACCAAAATATATTTTAAAGAACAGACATATTATGTATCGCTGTGTCCGTAACAACCTACTCTATAAAAATATCATATGAGCTAACCTGTCTAGTGAACACAGTAAAAAAAAAAAAAAAAAAAACGATTCCAAAAATCCATACCAATACCAAATGATCAAAAAGCAGTAAGTACCCCAAAATAGTATCAATCAAACCGTCATCTCATCCCGCAAAAAATTAGACCCTATCTAAGACAGTCGCCCAAAAAATAAAAAAAAATATGGCTTTCAGGAAATGGAGATATAAAAACAATTGTTTTTCTTCCAAAAAAGCTTTTATTGTGTAAAACAAAACAAAACAAAAAAAAAAATAGACAAATTATGTATTGTCGCGTCGGTAAAAACCTGCTCTATAAAAATATCTCATGATTTACCCTGTCTGGTGAAAACCATAAAAAATAAAAACCGTGCCAAAAAAATCTATTTTTTGTTACCAAACGTCATAAAAAGTAATATGTACTCCAAAGTAGTACCAATCAAACCGTCATCTCATGCTGCAAAAACTGAGCACCTACATAAGATAATCGCCCAAAAAATAAAAATAATATGGCTTTAAGAAAAAGAAGACACAAAAACATGATTTATTTCAAAAAATGCTTTATTATGTAAAACTGAAACAAAACAAAACTAAAAGTAGACATATTTGGTATTGTCGTGTGTATAACAACCTGCACTATAAAAATAGCACATGATCTAACCTGTCAGGGGAACATCGTAAAAATTATCCCAGTGAAATCTGCCCTTCAAAATCCATATGGCGCTCCTTTCCTTCTGCGCCCTGCCGTGTGCTCGTACAGCAGTTTACGACCACATGTGGGGTTTTTCCGTAAACTGCAGAATTGGGGTAATAAATATCGAGTTTTATTTGGCCGTTAACCCTTGATGTGTTACAGGAAAAAAAATAATTAAAGTGGAAAATCTGCCAAAAAAGTGAAATCTAAAAATGTTATTTTCTTTTTTCCTTTAATTCTTGTGGAACACATAAAGGGTTAACAAAGTGTGTAAAATCAGTTTTCAATAACTTGAGGGGTGTAGTTTCAACAATAGGGCCATTAATCGGTGGTTTCCACTATGTAAGCCCCACAAAGTTACTTTAGAATTGAATTGGTCCTTAAAGTGGGTTTCGGAAATTTTTGTAAAAATTTAGAAATTTGCTTCTAAAATTCTAAGCCTTATAAGATCCTAAAAAATAAAATTACCTTTACAAAATGATGCAAACATGAAAGTGGACATATGGGGAATGTAAAGTAATAACTCCTTTTATGATGTATCACTATTAGAGATGAGAAAAACAAAGTTGTCGAAGTGGAATTCGATCCGAAGTTCAGGAAAAATTCGATTTGCAACCAATCCGAATTTCCTGATGCTTTGGTAACAAATTACATTTTTTCCTATAATGGCTGCTGCACATGTTAGGACATGGAGCAAAGAACTCTGGGAACGAGGAATCGCCCACAATGCGATGCATGCAGCCAATCATCAGCCAGCCCTGTGATGTCACAGCCCTATAAATAGCCTCAGCCATCTTGGATTCAGCAATGTATACCGTAAGTGGAAAATAATAAGGGCTTATTTGCCGTTCAGCGGTGCAGTTACAGTATATGTTCTAAAGCCTTTTTTGGGGTGTATTAGTGCAAAAAAAAGGGCTTATTAGCCGTTGCGTGGTGAAGTGAGAAAATTACAGCCTTTTTTGATGTGTATTAGTAGAAAACAAAGTATTATTTGCCGTTCAATGGTGCAGTTATATGTTCTAAAGCCTTTTTTGGAATGTATTAGTGGCAAAAAAATGGCTTATTAGCCGTTGTGTGGTGAAGTGAGATAATTACAATCTTCTTTGGGGTGTATTAGTGGAAAAAAATAAGTATTATTTGCTTTTCAATGGTGCCGTTATATGTTCTAAAGCCTTTTTTGGGGTTATTGGTGGAGAAAAAAGAAGGGCTTATTTGCCGTTCAGCGGTTTAGTTATATGTTCTAAAGCCTTTTTTGGCGTTTATTAGTGGCAAAAAATATATATACAGTATTTGCCGTTTAGCGGTGCAGTTATATGTTCTAAATCCCTTTTTGGTGTGTATTAGTGGCTAAAAAATATATATATTTGCCGTTCAGCGGTAGGAGCAGTTATATGTTCTAAAGCCCTTTTTGGAGGGTCTTAGTGGCAAAAAATATATATATTTGCCGTTTAGCGGTGCAGTTATATGTTCTAAAGCCCTTTTTGGTGTGTATTAGTGGCTAAAAAATATATATTTGCTGTTCACTGGTAGGTGCAGTTATATGTTCTAAAGCCCTGTTTGGCGTGTATTAGTGGTAAAAAAATATATATATTTGCTGTTCAGTGGTGCAGTTATATGTTCTAAAGCCCTTTTTGGGGTGTTTTGGTGGGAAAAAAAAGGAAGCTTATTAGCCATTGTGTGGACAAGTCAGAAGCCTTTTTTGTGTATTAATTTCCTTTTTATCTATTTGATCTAACAGTATTGACAGGCCCTCCACAGGGGAGGGGCACTGGACCAAATGTTTCTGGCGCAAGCACAGGTAGCAGCAGAGTAAGGGGTCGTGGCAGCAGGGGTCACTTCAAGAGGCCTGAACTCCCGGTGTCATCTAGCAGTCCTGTCTTGACCAGCAATCCAGCAGTTCTTGAATGGTTGACTCGGTCGTCCACTTCGTCCCAAGTGACATCAGACAACCCCAGCCAAGAGTCGGTGGGTTTGTCAGGCACAACCCTTAGTTTCCATGGCCCAGGAGTAGGCCCTGTGACCTCACCGATCTTCAACCTGCTTCTGTCCTTTTCTGTTCCCTCAGCCAGAGAAGTATTATATGCTGTGTGCTCAGCTCCACTATACAGCAATGACGAGCTACTAGAGGACAGTCAGCAGCTACTGGCCAGCCAAGATGTGGAGGAGACATCCACCATTCCTCCGCTAGGCAGTCAAGTAGTGACGAGGATAGTGGAGTGGGAGCTGGTGTTGTGAGCGGTCATCAGTGACGTGCAGACAGTACTCGATGATGATGATGTAGCTGATGACACATGGAAGCCGGGTGAATTAAGGGCTTCATCATCATTGGCAGAAGAGGATGGCAGCTTGCGCATGAGGCATCAGCGGAGCCAGCAAGTCGGTAGCGTGGCCAGGAGACAGCAGGGTGGCAGTAGTGGGAGGTCGGAAGTCAAACGTGCCCAGTGTAGACCACCCACTTTGAGGCAGCCTACCTGCCCGGAAAGTAGTGGTGCAGGGCTTCACGGAGGCAGCGGCGGTAGCAGTCAGTCAGTGCGGAGTGTCGGGGGTAAAATCACCTACTTGGCGGAGTGGCAGTTTTGTGTTAAGGCACCGGAGGAGGTCAACATGGCCATTTGCCAAATCTGTGGGCAGAAGATGAAGCGTGGCCAGGGTGCCAATGTTGGCACCACGGCCCTGCATCAACATATGCAGCGTCACCATAAAGTGGCCTGTGAGAACCGTGGCTCCAATGTGGTGGTCCAGCCTGCCGCAGCAACTACTGCATCACCCAGTTGCACGCACCCAATTTCAGGCAGTCAAGGCTCCACCACCACAGCCAAAGGGAGCTGTCTGTCCTTCCTATCATCTGCTGGTCCTGATGCTACTGCTCCTCGCCCTCCTACTCCACATCAGTCATTTCACCAGCAATCGATCACCGACGCGATTTCTAAGAGACAACTGTATGCGTGTACTCATCCAGCGGCACAGAAGCTGAATATGTTCCTGGCCAAGTTGCTGGTACTGCAGTCCCTCCCTTTCCAAGTGGTGGAATTTGCACCTTTCAGATAACTGATTACTTGTGCTGAGCCAAGGTGGAGAGTCCCAAGCCATAATTTCTTTGCCAGAAAGGCTTTACCAGCCCTGCACAAATATTTAGAACAGAAGATGGGCAAGTCCTTGACCCTGTTAGTGTCTGCCAAAGTGCACTGCAGTGCCGACATGTGGAGCTGCAACAACGGTCAAGGACAATATATGTCCTTTACAGCCCACTGGGTAAATGTGGTTCCTGCCCAGCCAAACCAGCAACTAGGCTAGGAGACGCCGCTTCCGCCTCCACGTTCTCACGCCGTTGGTCCTGTGACAATGTCCGCCTCTGCCTCCTCATCCTCCAATGTGTCTTCAGCCTACACTGCAGGGACCATTCCCAGTGCCACATCAGCATATTGCATGTGCAGGGCACGGCGGTATCACGCTGTTCTGCACCTAGTTTGACTGCATGGTGCATGTGTTCAATCTGGTTGTGAAGCATTTCCTAAAGTCTTCCACCCTTCTGCAAGACATCCTAAAAATGGCCAGGAAACTTTGCATGCACTTAAGCCACTCGTACACTGCAAAGCACACCTTCCTTGAGCAGCAACGGCAGAACGGCATTCTCCAACATAGGCTTATATGCGACGTTTCCACCCGTTGGAATTCCACCCTTCATATGTTGGACCGACTATACGAACAGAGAAAGGCCAGAAACGATTTCTTAATGATACAGGCGGACAGAGGTACTCCCCTGTGTAACTTTGATGTTAGCCAGTGACACCTACCGTTTGCTCGTGCCCTTAGAGGAGGCAACTTTATTTGTCAGTCGCCAGGACTACGGGAGGAAAAACGTCATTCCACTGATTCATGTCCTGGAAAAGATGCTGGTAAATCTGGCTGGTCAGGGGACTTGAGATGTGGCGCCTACATTTCACGGCCACATTAGCATTGTGGAGGCTGAACTAGAGGAGGAGGAGGATCTGGAGAAGGAGAACATTGGAGCACAAGCAATGTGTAGCGAAATGGGTGTTTTTTCTACACAGGTGATGGGAGAGGAGGAGCAGGAGCAGCCAGAGGAGCAAGAGGGAGATGAGGAAGAGAAAGCAGAGGACCCAGACACACAGTGGCAGTATGCAGTGGAGATGGAGGCAGGGAGTCCCTCCGAGTCACTTTTGCAAATGGCCTGATGCATGCTCAGTTGCTTGCGTAGTCACAGCCGAATTGGCACCATTCGGCAGAGGGATGACTACTGGCTCTTCACCATATTAGACCCTCACTACCGATCCAACATAGGGGCCTTTATTACACCCGCTGAGAGGGAGAACAAACTGAACTACTATTGAGACATCCTATGTAGTCAGTTGACTGCTGCCTATCTGCACCATCGTTCATCCTCTCGCAGGTCCGACCGGGGGGCCCTCTGCACTCACGTTCCACTGCTATGGCTGCTGTGGAGGGGTGGGGGGGTCGCAGCAGTACCAGCTACATCAGCAGCAACTTGAGTCTAGAGTCGCTGATGAGCACCTTTCTTCACTCGCCTAGTGAGGAAACTATTCACCAGCAGCAGCAGCTAGATATGGAGCAGAACCTGAACCAGCATGTGGTGGCATACTTGGACAGCACCCTGCCACCCCACATTGAACATCTGCTGGACTACTGGGCAGCCAAACTGGATTTGTGGCCACAACTGGCCGAGTTTGCCCTGGAAAAGCTGTCGTGCCCTGCCAGTAGTGTGGCATTTAGTGCCTCTTCTCTGTGCTCCCTTATATATAGTACCAATTGTATGTGCCCACTATGTATATTATGTCTTATGTGTGCCCCCTGAGTAACAGTATATAAGACCGAAAAAAGACATTTGTCCATCCAGTTCGGCCTGTTTCCTACAAGTTGATCCAGAGGAAGGCAAACAAAAACCTGTGAGGCAGAAGCCAATTTTCCCCACTTAAGGGGAAAAAATTCCTTCCCGACTCCAATCAGGCAATCAGAATAACTCCCTGGATCAACGACCCATCTCTAGTAGCTGTAGCCTGTAATATTATTACACTCCAGAAATACATCCAAACCTCTCTTGAATTCCTTTATTGTACTCACCATCACCACCTCCTCAGGCAGAGAGTTCCATAGTCTCACTGCTCTTACAGTGAAGAATCTTTTTCTATGTTTGTGTACAAAAACATAACCATAGCAAAAGCAGGTGCACTCTGCGGCAATACTAAACCCTCACGCTAATAAAATTGATAGGTAGGTTGAGTGGTAGGGCCTCGGGCTACTTGAGGGACCTTGCCGTGGTGTCCGAGCTTAAGACATGTCCTCCTAGTAGGATATGTCGAACTAACCCCTCAATTTTATTAGCGTGAGGGTTTAGTATTGCCGCAGAGTGCACCTGCTTTTGCTATGGTTATGTTTTTGATTGTTCTCCACATCCACATTATCGCTATCATATGTAGGATGGTTATTGTGGTACTTGTAGTCCGTTGCTGGCATCTTCCATTGTATGCATTTTTTGCTGTTGATTGCCCCTAGCAACGGACTACAAGTGCAGGATGTGCTCCCCTAGATACATGCACAACTGCATATGGGTTGAGCATATCCTGCTTGTTAAACACCACACCACGTTTCCTATGTTTGTGTACAAACCTTCTTTCCTCCAGATGCAGAGGATGTCCCCTCGTCACAGTCACAGTCCTAGGGATAAATAAATGATAGGAGAGATCTCTATACTGACCCCTGATATATTTATACATAGATATTAGATCTCCCCTCAGTCGTCTTTTTTCTAAGGTGAATATGAATAACCCTAATTTTGATAACCTTTCAGGGTACTGTAGTTGCTCCATCCTAGTTATTACTTTGGTTGCCCTCCTCTGAACCCTCTCCAGCCCTGCTATGTCTGCCTTAGTGTAGTGCCTCTTCTCTGGGCCTCCTGAATACAGTGCACACACACGCTGTATATACTCACTTGTCCCGGTCCCATAATGCAGTGATGCGGGCTGGCTTCAACTGGCCAGGTCTACTCCTGGTGAATGTTACAGGTGGCGTGATGATGTAATATCACCACCAATGTCACAGAAAAGCACCTGAAACACAAAAAGACAGAGCAGGGAACCAATGGTTCCCTTGTCTCACCTGTTCTGCCCAGTGCTTAATCAAACCTACATGCAAGTGCTGAGGTCCTAGAAATTTGGTGAATCAACCTGGTGACTTTGCACCCCCCTTCCCCAGTAAAGATACATAACGGGGACTGGGGCACCTGGTCCAAGTACACCTACGTATGTTAATCTGGCCTTGAAAGCGTCACTGATCTTTCAACAGACTCTGCATTAAAGGGGTTGTTTGGGCTTTTAATATTGATAACCTATCCTCAGGATATGTGATCAATATCAGATCGTGGGGGTCCGACATAAATTATGATGACATATCCTGAGGATAGGTCATCAATATTAAAAGCCCTCTAAACCCCTAACATCAATAGTACAGTGTATGTACATGAAGAATTACATTATTTTGGCCACTATATGACTTCTGGTATTTTTAGCAGTTTTTCTCCGTGCTGTTTGCAGTTCTCTTAGATCTAGTGGGTGGAGACTAGATCCAGGATAATGGAGGACATTACAGAGAAGTAATGACCTATGTGGTTGTGTGAATAATGTTCTGCTGAGCTATAAACTTCCAATGTTGCTGTGCAGTATTTTTGTCTGTTCCTGTCTCGGTGTTCCTGCTCACTCTTCCTTTCCCCTCTCTATAGACTTGCATTGAGATGTACAGGAGTTGATCGGTCCTTGATGGGCTTAAGACATTATTCAAAATGAAAAGCAAATTAGCAGGGTTAGTGCACCTTTCTAAAAACATGAGGAGAAAGTTGAAATGGCACCTCCACTCCACATGCCAAATTCTCAATCCAACCCCTCCCACTCTCAGCCTACTACTAAATACATATTTAGATGGACATCACATACAGCGCTATGAAACATACAGGGACCAGATCGCCTCTGATGACTTTCAACCTCCTTTCATCCCTGATGCTACCCCCAATACTGTGCCCAAATCCTGTACTGCAGAAATAACAGTGCCATAAAGATAGTCCCCCCATAGTAATAGTGCTCCCAGACTGCCCTCAATAGTAATAGTGCCCCCTATAGCAAGAGTGCCCACATTAGTAGCAATGCCCTATTTAATTGCTAAATAAAAACTCTCCCAATGTACCCCCTGTGTTAATAATGCTCCCATGGGGTTTCTAGTAGAAATAAGACATCTATAGCATCTCCAGTAGTTATAATGCCCCCTGTAGTGGCCCAAGTATTTATAATGCCCCCTCTAATAGCGCCAAGTATTTATAATGTCACTTATGGTAGACCCAGCATTTACATGTCCGCCCTGCAGTGGTCTCTGTAATTATAAAGATCCCTGTAGTGCCCCCTGTATTACAATGCCCCATGTCATGGTACGGTCTATATTGTAGTGCCCTCTGTATTATAATGGCCCCTGTAGTGAACATAAACATTAGCTAATGTGAGAAAGGCCTTTAATTGCTTAGAGGTTCCTTTGTGACCTCACAGACTATTGTACAACTTGATCTTGTTGGTTGACCACTCCTGGGGAGGGTAATACTGATCTTGAATTTCCTCCATTTTCAATCTGTCAGACTGTAGTGAAGTCCAAACTCTGTAGAGATGGTTTTGTAACCTTTTCCAACCTTATGAGCATCACAGGTCCTCAGAAATTTGCTTTGTTCGATGATACATTTCCACAAACATGTTTTGGGAATATCAGACTTTAATACATCCCGTTCTTGAAATAAAACAGGTCACGCACTCGCTCCTAATTGTCATCCCATTGACTGAAAAACACCTGACTCTAATTTTACCTTTAAATTATCTGATAATTCTAAAGGTTACACCTTTTCCTCTCACAGACATGGTATTGGATTGCATTTTCCTCAATAAAATAAATGACTGAGTGTAATTTTTTTTACTCATTTGATTTGGTTATCTTTATCTACTTTTAGATCTGGTATGAAAAACTGTAGTTTCAGGTCGAATTTATGCAGAAATATAGACAATTCTGAAGGGTTCTCAAACTTTCAAGTACCACTGCACACGCCAATTTAAAAAAAATAACAGTTGACTTTATAGCATTTTCTTAAAATATATTTAATATTATATAAATGTTTTTTAACTGTTACAGAAAAGGTAATTTGTTGAGATTTTAACAATATTCATTACAGTAATTAGAATGATAGATGTATATTGGGACTAAAATACTGCTATCTGTGTCTTCAAAGGGTCCTTTAAAATGAAAGAGTAATAGCCCAATATGAGTAGAACATATTGGACAAAGGACGAAAATTAGGGCAGATACATTTACATTATCCCATGGCCTTAGTCAGATAAACTCTTCTTCCTGGGTTTGATGCCTTTTTCTGGATGCACACAGCTCACAGTAAAATGTGATATGTTTAATACCAATAACGTCTCTGGAGACAAAGACAAGTCACAACCACTTTTACTTTTGAGTACTTGAGATCAAATAGAGAACTGTATTGGATTACAACCCAAAAGCCATTAACAATATGATCTGACAGGAGACAGACATAAATATCTAATAGTCTACTGGTGATGCAGCTTTTCAGTAACCATGACATAATTTCATAGAAATATTCTGATCTGCAAGGTAGATAATAAGCAACATTATACAAGTATATGTAAAGGATGAAATGGAGGAATAGATATAGGATATTAAAGTAGAAACTAGAAACTGCTGTAATAAAGGACATGCTTATTTATTTTATGAGCTACTGTGGATTTCTACTGAGAAACAATGGAAGATAGCATGCACATGGTTTTCCCATGGATTTATGTGTGAAATACATGCTAAAATCCACATGAAATATTCAGCTGTGTGAACATGCCCCTACATTTTGTTCAGCTATTGACTTAAAATCCAGCATGTATTTCTGCAGCTGACCATCAGATTTTTACTGTGGATTTGCTGCCGACATGCATGAGTATGGGGTAAATTTACTATAGTGTCTGCGTCTGTTTTAGGGGTAAAAAAACTGTTTCAGACTGTTTCAAAAGTCTCATTTACCAACTGATTTTGCACCTCATTTGCGCCTTGTTCATCTAATTCTTATTTTGAGACTCATTTTTGAGTCGTCTTTGTTTTGTGCCTTATTTCAGATTTATTTATGTTGGTGCGCCTTTTGTTGGGCATGAATTAGGCGCATAACAGTCTTATTTCTACTCCATTCCTGACCAGACTTATTTTTCTCGTCTGTTTTGAGGGGGAATTTGCACATTTTTTAATTGTCAATTCCTTGTGTACTTTTATACAGGCTTATCCAAAACGTTAAAATTCTGCGTGCTTGCAGCACCACTATAGGGAGCTATATTATAAGCCTTTGTACCCATTTTTATAAGATTCCAGCGTTGATTAAAAACATTAAAGCTCCCTTACTGTAATGATGTTTCCTACTGTATATATGAAATTGTGCCCTGAAATGCATTACATAAAAATGGATTGCTTATGCACATGGTCAATGTTTTCCCCACTGTTTCCTTTCACTATTTTCTAAATGTCAATCAATTTTAATTTTGCATTGGTTAGACTACTGGTGGTGTTTAAGAGGCTAAAATATTTTGGGATTTGCACAATGACCAGATTACTAAAAAGCAAGCTTTGTGCGCTCATGATCACTAGATAGTATCCACAGTAGATATGGTGTTCAGGGAAGTCCCACGTAGAAGGTTTCATTCATTATTTAGAAGCAGGAACATAATCTGCTTAAAAGCCAAGGTCCAGCAGATGGTGACCTCTGATATATACATAAATACTGTACCTTGTAAATGCTGTTAACATTGGATAAATAGGGCATCCTGTGACTGATCAATATGCCATAGAGCTCAACAATATTAATAAACTGATAGTATATGAAGTCCTCCGGTAGTATAACCTATTTATAATTATTGTATGTTAGACAACCAAAGTGTTTTCATATAATAACAACCAACATAATGGTGTAATAATTGGGCATCCCTGCATTACCATTGTACAAAATCCCTCTTTCATTATATGAATTTGTTCTTTGAGTAATCAGCAAGACCTAAAGTGGTATTCCCAGGAACATACCTAGCCATGGTCCTGCAATGTCTTCCTCTCCGCCCAGCATCCCTTGCTCCAGTTCTTGGGGAGGTGGTGGGGGAAATCAGAAGTGGTGCTTGCACCAGTTACATGGCCATTCTTAGAAGGTTGCTGTAGACCTATTAGTGCTCTGCCTCTGGCCTTTAATCAGAAGGCTAGGGAGGAGAATTAAATCAAGCACTAGGTCATTGCATGTGATTTCATATGTGTCCTGGCTCCTGCGCATTGTGCTACTATGGAAGGTCGGCAACTAGTGAGCTAGCACCTGTTTTCTGCTACTTTATTCAGCAGATGTAACCTGGGTTCCTAGCAGCCAAGTCCACCTAACCTTGTTGAGAAGTCTGAAGAAAAAAAGCTAGTGGTAGCCTTAGTTCTTGGCTGGAGTGGTTAGGGAAGACTGGTAGCAGGTTGTGTTTCCTAATAGTCCCACCTTAGTATTTCCTTGCAAATATGTGTAAACCCCGAACTATCACCAGCAAGTTTGGCTTCCTCACATTTTGTGGAGATACTAGTAATGTCTTCCTTCCCTTGCCTGTGAAACATGGTTGTGGAATGCATACCCCATTACTGATGTGATATTTTGCCATGTTGTAAACCACTTCTAGTGGCATCACTTTCACTAGGAATTGTTATGTGTGGAAATTCAGGTTATATTGACATCTTGGTACTCATTCCCTCATACATATTGTGCACTTATTGGGGCACATTTAGTAAGTTTGCCTTTTTCTCTGTCGTTTTCTGCCATTTTTTTCCTTATCATGTGCATTTAGGGTTTGATTTATTATTTGGAGCACAGCTGCTCTTAAATTATTATTTTGTCTATAGCGCAGGTGTTTTACGCTTGATAGTACTTAGCGATTGTGGTGCAAGACTATTGCACCTAAATGTATTATTGTGAAATAAAGGATTCCACGCACACTCGAACATTTTTTTAAAATGCAAAATTAGTGATTTTTTGTGAAAAAAAAAAAAAAAAAACTATGCATGTAAGAGCCAAAGGGATCCAGCATTCCAGTGTGCTAAGGTGTTAGCCAACATTAATGGAATAAATAATTATCCATATTGTATCCGGCTGTAGAGTATATGAGACTTTTGAGTCTCAGACGTTTTGGTCTGTCCCGGACCTTTATCAATGAGTCTCTGCAAATAAAGAATACGGGTTAATGAGTGTAATAATGTGGCAAACTGCATGCAGGTATTAGAAATGAATAAATGTACACAGAATAAACAAAATAGGTAAAATCAAATAAATGACTGGACAAATAAACTCATAAATGGTAGATGAATCAGCAAAAAAGCAAATATCCAGAATAGGGAATGCAGTGACATGTGAGGCTTAATATAATAGCTGATAAACATAGATTCCCAGGTGTGGGCAAGTGAGTTGTTACAAAGACATGGCAGCAAAGGGTCCCTGAAGGTAGAATATAGAGCTTACCATTGAGGCAGTATGGAGGTTGTAGAAAGGCACAAGGGACCATCGTTGATGATAGAACTAGATACGTGTCACCGAGGTTCCTGGCCAAGGTGAAGTAGGAGCCAGTATTTCATGTGTCAGTGGCAATAGGTGGTTGACATTTCGATTATTTAGTATAGCTGTGAATAGGTGATCTGGGACAGCTCTTACTGGGAGTAGTCATAGTGCTGGGTGGGTGATTACTCCCCACATTTCAGGCTGGATCTTGACTGGCCTACAAAAAACATCCAGCAGTGTCAGGTGGTGGGGATTACCTCTCTGACTGTGGAGCTCTGGGGAATGCTATGCGGGATCAGAGTCTGAGCTGGAGTTGCAGTTGCCTGAAAGACTGAGGACAAGGCGAGGTCCACATAAACCCCGTGGGGTTACGATACTGTGCAATACCATACGTGTGTGATTCTATAGATACGGGACTTTATTGTATCTTTAACGCCGGCTGGATCAAGCCGGTCACTGCTGTTTACTGCCTTTGTTTTTTCAAGAATAAAAGACAACCGTTGCTTTGCTTTCACCACTAATAGGCTGCTGCTGTGTTCTTGCCGAAGGCTACCATTGGGGAAGATCCCTACAAGGTGTATATCAGTCTGGTGCTGGAATGTGCTGTCATTTGGAAAAGGCAGGCTTTAAATATTGGATGTTTATAGCTAATTTCCTGCAGATGCAGGAGGTCAGGTGGTATGGGACATGCATTCATGTGTGGGATGACCGTCATTTCTGCGAAAGCTGGGTGGTGGTCTGCGGGGCATAGGCGGTGGACATGTATGGATCTACGGACACGCAGCCACATTAGTGGATATAATGCTGGATAGAAGGGGACTGCGCGTGTGTAGTGCGTATAGATAGAGATGGCCCGAACTATTCGCCGGCGAACAATTCCTGGCGACCATAGCTTGTTCGCGTCCTCCGCGGCAGGCGAACACATTGTATATGACGGTTGACTATGACTACCACCAACGTTCTGCTGCCTCCGAGGCAAGATATCTGAACCCCCCAGGGTTGATGTGTAGAGGAAGAAGAAAGATTAGAAGTGTATGGGATAGAGAGAGGAAGCAAGATGAGAACATGAGGACCAACAATAAATAATAAAATAAGCTATGGAATGGGTAGAGAAATAGAATAACAAAAAATCGGAACAAATTGGGATAATGGGTGGAAATACTAAAGTAATAAGAAGAATTTAGAGAAATGTAATACAAATAGTGGATGAAAGAAATGTTGGGAGTGAAAAAATTGGAACGTGAAAAAGTGAAGAAAATGAGAAAAATGGAAAGAAATTTAATAAAATAAACAGAAAAATGAAAAAAATAAAGACAATAAAAAAACATGGAAAAATGTAAAACAGAAACATATGAAGAAAAAGCGGAGTAAACAAGCAAAAAAAGGCAATAAAGTAGTACCCTGCCATATACTACCTGATGGAATGAGCACAAATCAGTGAGTCTACGAGAGAAGGAAAGGTAAGTATTAGTCAAGTTATCAACGAAGAATTAATACTGTACATCCGAGGGGTTATGGTGTCCAGTGTATGAATCCAAAAGGCAGGGGCTTTGCTAGGGTCTCAAAAGATTCGGGGCCCAAGCCACAATGAATATGGCCCAGTTCTCTAAGTTGCCAGACCCCTCCCCCCACACACCACATTTTGCTGTACTTGCTGTACAGCCAGGGCCGGCGCGTCCTATACGCGGAATAGGCCGCCACGTAGAGCGCCCCTTGGGAAGGGGCGCTGCTAGGAGCGCCGGCCCCGTCTCATGCTGCAGCCGCCGAGCGCTCTGAATTGAGCCTCAGGCGGCTGCAGCACTACCCGGGCTGGCGCGTCCATGAGGGCGCACCGCCCGGGCACAGCAAGAGGAAAGGAGCTGACAGGAGGGAAGCGCTCAGCGCTCCCTCCTGTCACTCCATTGTAGCGCGGCCTGAGCTCTTTAAGGTCCACGGGTACAGGAGCATCTGTCTCCTGTACCCGGCCGGACTGACATGAAGTGCGCACAGAGTGTGCACTTCATGTCAGTCCCCTCGGGTACAGAAAACTAAAGCTCCTGTACCCGTGGAGCATAAAGAGCTCGGCCGCGCTACACTACAGATAGGCGGGGGAGGGGGGAGAAAGAGAATGACAAGTGGAGGGGGGCAGAATAAAAAGAGGGCTGCATTGATTTTCTGAATCCGTACTCAAAGCTTCCTGGACGAATCAGGAGACAAAAGCGTCTATAACTATGACAGTCACGCCCGATACGGCCCCACATTTCATCAGCTTTCTAGAAAAAAACGTTGCAAACCACAAAAATGTTACATCCACAAGTACACACTACATACATATACATATCCACACTACATACATATACAGTATATACACTACATACATATCCACACTACATAGATATACATACATACACTTTATACATATACAGGATGTACATACACACTACATACATATACATACACACTTCATACATATACAGGATGTACATACACACTACATACATATACATACACACTTCCTACATATACAGGATGTACATACACAATGAATGACAAGGGGGGGAAAGGGAATAACAAAGGGGGGGGAGTGTGAAGAATGACAAGGGGGGGGGGGTGAAGTGAAGAATGGCAAGAGGGGGGAGAGAATGACAAGAGGGGGAGAGAATAATAAGTGGGGGGGGGGAGGAAGAATGACAAGTAGGGGGAGTGTGAAGAATGACAAGAGGGGGGAGAGAATGACAAGGGGGGGGGGAGAGAGAACTGGCGTTAGTTAAAGGGGTTCTGCAGTTTGTTACCACTGATGATCTATCCTCTGGATAGATCATCAGCATCTGATCGGCAGGGGTCCGACACCCGGGACCCCCGCCGATCAGCTGTTTGAGAAGGCAGCGGCGCTGCAGTTGCACCGCGGCCTTCTCGCTGTTTACCGCAGGCGCAGTGACGTCACGACTAGTATCACTGGCCTTGGCGGGGTTAAGCTCTGTTCACTTGAATGAAGCTTAGCCCCACCCAGGCCAATGATACTAATCGTGACGTCACTGCGAGAAGGCGGAGGCTCTACTGCCAGCGCCGCTGCCTTCTCAAACAGCTGATTGGCGGGGGTCCCAGGTGTCGGACCCCTGCGATCAGTTTAAATAAACTGCAGAACCCCTTTAATATGGCAGACCATATGGGTGGGGCATTGTGATGTCACATGGGGGGGGCGGCAAACTTTTCTTTTGCCTAGGGCGGCAAAAATCCTTGCACCGGCCCTGCGTACAGCAGCACATATCTGTCAGATCCTGTGCCTCCCAGGTGACGCCTCCTCGGATGTAGATCTTCTCTGTAATCATCTTCTCCATTCGGTCCAGACAACTTCTCTGCAGAGTGTGACACACATCTTAGCTTCCTCACATTTCTATTATTATCCCCCAACCTGGAGTCCCAACAGTGTTATCCTGCTGCTCGCTGTGCCCCCAATACCCCCAGATACTATCCTGAAGAAATTTCAGTGCCCCCATAGTAATAGTGCTCCTCATAGTCCCACCAATAGTAATTTAGTAATTCCCTTCTAGAATGACCTCATTAGTAATACTGCGCCTTACAGTGATAATGCTCCCCAAGAATGCCCCCATTCGTAATACTGCCCCCTATAGTGCCCCAACCATGATAACGCTCCCCAAGAGTGCCCCCATTAGTAGAAGAGCCCTCCAGTATTAATAATACCCTCACAGTAAAAATAATGCCCCCTATTGTTCCCCCAGTGGTAATAAACCTCTCTACTGACCCCTTGGTAGTAATAAGGCCCCCCATAGTGCTCTTAGTAGAAATAAGGGAGATCTATACATCCCTGCTATAGAACCATCAGTAGTAATAAGTTCCTTTAATGTCCCCTGGATTTATAATACCCCTACAGTGCCCCCAGTATTTATACTGCCCCCTACTGTTATAATGCTCACCCTGAAGTGCCCCCAGTATTTATAATGCCCCCTGCAGTTATATTCCTCCCTCCACCATACAGTCCCACATAAAAAACATCACACCATCTCTCCTGCCCCCTCCAAAATACAGTCCTATGTAAATAACATCACTCCCCTCCCTTCAGCCCCTCCAATATACAGTCCCATGTAAATAACACTATTTCCCTCTCTCCGTCATACAGTCGTATGTAAATACCATCACTCCTTCTCTCAGACCCCTGTAACATTCAGCCCCATGTAAATAACATCACTCCCTCCCACAGCCTCCATCAACATACAGTCCCATGTAAATACCATCACTCCCTCCCCCAGCCCCCTCCAACATTCAGTCTCATATAAATAACATCCCCCTGCCCCAGCCCCCTCCAACATACAGTCCCATGTAAATAACATAATCCCCTCCCACAGCCCCCTCCAACATTAAGTCGCATATAAATAACATCACTCTCCACTACAGCCACCATCAACATACAGTCCCATCTAAATAACATCACTCCCTCCCAGCCCCCTCCAACACTCAGTCCCATGTAAGTTAACATCACTCCCTACTACAGCCACCATCAACATACAGTCCCATGTAAATTAGATAACTCCCCTCATCAGCCACCTGCAACACATTTCCATGTAAATAACATCCCTTCCTTCAGCCCTAACATACAGTCCCAGTTAAATAACCACAACTCCCAGCATTGCTCTTTCTCTCCCTTCACTTACCTATCCTCATGTAGCAGACATCACCACAGCTTCTTCCCCCCGGACTTCTCTTCACTCTTTCTCCCCTGCCCTGGTCACATGATGGTGACATCATCGCAGGTCCTTTTCCACCACTGCCTGTTTTACTGGTCACATGACCTGTGATGTCATGACAGGTCCTTCAGCTCTTCCAGTGCATTAGATTCAATTGTACTGCCGTCCTGAGTATGGTGATACTAGATAGTTAGATAGTTGTATCTAACTGGCAGACAGGGCATTCGGGTCCTGGGACAAAACATCAGGGGCCCACCCTTTTTTAGTGGAATTGTACAAATTAATGTTCACATTGAAGGTAGAAATAAATCTGAACTTATTTGTCTTCCTCTGACTTTTTACGTGACAAATACCTAGCATTTTAACAGGGGTGTTTACACTTTTTAGATCCACTATATCTGTTTTCCTGGTCTTTCCAGGTTGTGTTTGATTTCTTCAGAATCTGTCTGTGTCTGAATTCTGACCTAGTTTATGGTATAGTATGTACTCTGTTTGTCTGACCTTGTCTGCTTCAGTCTGTGTTCTCAGCCTGGTTTTGTCTGTGTGCAGCAGTCTGGAGTAGTAGCTAACACTTGCTTTCACAGTTCTAGAGCAAAATAATTCTTTGATAATTCTGCTAACAGATAAGTCAATCATCACGGGGGCTTGAAGGCTGAGTATATATTACCAGATGCGTTTTGAGGTCTGAATTGTAGCTGACCTCTTCCTCAGTGGTATCTCAGCCTCAAATAACAACCCCCTTTTTATACCTCACTTCCTATGTTATAGGGTAAAATTTTATTTATTTATTTATTTTGGATTCTGGAACAATATGTATAGAGGGGATTATTGACTGTTCTTTGAGATGATGAGACTGAAGAAAAATCCTGAAACAACAGATACGGACAATTAAGATTCCAGTTCGGTTCTTTGATAATACCCTATAACATAGGAAGGGAGGTATAAAAAAGGGGGTTGCTATTTGAGGCTGAGATACCACTGAGGAAGAGGTCAGCTTCAATTCAGACCTCGAAACGCATCTGGTAATATATACTCAGCCTTCAAGTACCCGTGACGAGTGACTTTTATCTGCTAGCAGAATTATCAAATAATTATTTTGCTTTATAACTGTGAAAGCAAGTGTTAACTCCTAATCCAGACTGCTGCACCTGGGACCTGGGAGATTACCTTGATTGGGTGTAACCTGAACAAACAGGTCTCACCACGTGGAGTGCTGCAACCAAATGTGGATGGACACCAAGGATGTGGTGATTAAAGCACGGCATTGAGTGAGTGGAACTTTGGTGTACTATACTACTGTATATAACTAAGCGCAGGTAAGAGACAGACGTTGCTCCATTCATTGAGTGGGACGCCACTGGGAGCTCTGACTCATGTGCTGACTCATGTGCTGATCCTATAAATAGTAAGTATTGGAACAACTATATTTACTTACTTAACTGAATAACGCTACAAACAAATAATGAAAAACCTCACAGAGAGGACTTAAACGTCTTGTATTTAATCTCGAGTGGGAAGAATATGAAGTTACCCCATTGTGACAGATAACAGTCTGTTGATTATTGTTTATCTTGCAACAAAAGGAAAGTCCTTAAAGGATAACTGTCACATTTTTTTTTTTCAATATCTTAATAGAGACCATCTTCATGACATTAGTGGCCATCTTCATTTTTTTTTCATTATCCCTGAACCCCTATAAAACTCTCATTTTGCCCCCCTCAGCGCCTATTTTTACCTTAGCCTAAAAACAGGTTGCTATGTGAGGTCCGTCTATCTCCTGGAGGACGGGAGACGCACAGTAACTTGTACGTGCGCGCTCCCGGAAGTGAGAGCTCTCTATTATGCCGGTTTCAGGCTGCGATCTCCACTCTGGAGACTGCAGTCTGAAATCCCGTTAGTGCCCCAGTCTGCTGCCGTGCCCCCAGTGCCTTTTTATAAATAAATGCCCCCACTGCCCCCCACATGCGGCCATCATTGCCCCCATATGCCTCCATATGTCCCCCGCTGCCCCCTCCTGGTTGTTCCCCCCCCTCTGCTCCGCTCCTCCTGCTGCCGGCTGTATTCATCAGCGAGTGTTAGCTGTGACTTACAGCTAACACTCTGCTGCTACACCCCAGATCGGTGCTGACACCGATCTGGGGCGTTTAACCCCATAGATGCCGCGGTCAGCAGCCGCCCGCGGCATCCATGGGGTTAAGAGGGATGGAGCTCCCTCTCTTTTCTATCGCGCTGCTGCTGCTGCGATCGCAGCGGCGCGATGGTTGCCATGGCAACCGGACGCCTTACAAACGCGTCCTGGTTGCCAAGTTATCTAAGGCTGATCAGCCTTAGTGTAAATGTAGCACTGACTATACAGTGCATTGCAATAGATGACTATTGCAATGCACTGTACAGTGATCAGAACCACTGGATCTTCAGGATCCAGATGGGTCTTGATAAGTTAAAAAAAAAAAAAAAGTAAAAAAATAAATAAATAAAAATTTAAATGAGAATAAAATAAAAATGGTCTTTTTTCAAATCTGTTTGTCATAAAAAATAAAAAAAATATACATAATTGGTATCGCCACGTCCGTAAAAAAACAGCTCTATAAAAATATTACATGACCTAACCCCTTAGATGAACACCGTAAAAAATAAAAAATAAAAACCATGTAAAAAAAGCCATTTTTTGTCACCTTATGACAAAAATTCTAACACAAAGCGATCAAAAAGGCGTACGCTGCCCAAAATAGTACCAATAAAACCATCACCTCATCCTGCAAAAAATGAGCCCCTACCAAAAATCGCCCTAAAAATTAAAAAACTATGGCTCTGAGACTAAAACATGATTTCTTTTGTTTTAAAAATGCTTTTTCGTGTTAAATGTATTTTTTTTTTTAAAGTAGACATATTATGTATCGCCACATCCGTAAGGACCTGCTCTATAAAAATACCACATGACCTAACCCCTCAAGTGAACACTGTAAAAAAATAATAATAAAAACTTTGTCAAAAGCCATTTTTTGTCACCTTACATCACAAAAAGTGTAATAGCAAGCGATCAAAAAGTCATATGACCCCAAAAATAGTACCAATCTAACCGTCACCTAATCCCGCAAAAATGATACCCAACCTAAGACAATCGCTTAAAAACTGAAAAAACTATGGCTCTCATACTATGGAGACACTAAAACATGATTTTTTTTGTTTAAAAAAATGATTGTGTAAAACCTAAATAAATAAAAAAAGGATACATATTGGTTATCCCCGCGTCCGTGAGGGCCTGCTCTATAAAAATATCACATCATCTAACCCCTCAGCTGAACACCGTAAAAAAATAAAAATAAAAACAGTGCCAAAAAAAGCCATTTTTGTGAACTTACATCACAAAAATTGTAACACCAAGCGATCAAAAAGGCGTATGCCCCCAATATAGTACCAATCAAACCGACACCTCATCCCGCAAAATATGAGACCATAACTAAAAGAATCAGTAAAAAAATAAAAAAGCTATAGCTCTCAGAATATGAAGACACTAAAACATCATTTTTTTGTTTAAAAAATGCTATTATTGTGTAAAACTTAAATAAATAAGAAAAAGTATACATATTGGGTATTGCCACGTCCGTAACGATCTGTTCTATAGAAATAACACATGATCTACCCTGTCAGATGAATCTTGTAAAAAATTAAAAATAAAAACAGTGCCAAAACAGCCCTTTTTTCGTTACCTTGCCTCACAAAAATGTAATATAGAGCAATTAAAAATCATATTTACCCCAAAATAGTACCAATAAAACTGGCACCTTATCCCCTACTTTCCAAAATGGGGTAAATTTTTGTGAGTTTCTACTGTAAAGGTGCATCAGGGGGGCTTCAAATGGGACACAGCTTCTAAAAATCAGTCCAGCAAAATCTGCCTTCCAAAAACCATATGGCGCTCCTTTCCTTCTGTGCCTTGCCGCCTGTCCTTACATCAGTTTACGACCACATGTGGGGTGTTCCTGTAAACTGTAGAATCAGGGCAATAAATATAGAGTTTTGTTTGGCTGTTAACCCTCGATGTGTCCCCACGACAGTAATTCTGCCGCCCATGTATGTCCCCCTATCACAGCAGTGATACAGCACAGATGTGGCCCCATGACAGTAATTCTGCCGCCCATGTATGTCCCCCTATCACAGCAGTGATACAGCACAGATGTGGCCCCATGACAGTAATTCTGCCGCCCATGTATGTCCCCCTATCACAGCAGTGATACAGCACAGATGTGTCCCCACGACAGTAATTCTGCCGCCCATGTATGTCCCCCTATCACAGCAGTGATACAGCACAGATGTGTCCCCACGACAGTAATTCTGCCGCCCATGTATGTCCCCCTATCACAGCAGTGATACAGCACAGATGTGGCTCCATGACAGTAATTCTGCCGCCCATGTATGTCCCCCTATCACAGCAGTGATACAGCACAGAAGTGTCCCCATGACACTAATTCTGCAGCCCGTGTATGTCTCCCTATCACAGCAGTGATACAGCACATATGTGTTCCCACGACAGTAATTCTGCAGCTCGTGTATGTCTCCCTATCACAGCAGTGATACAGCACATGTGTGTCCCTATGACAGAATATATATAGTGTAAGGCAGTGCTATTATATTATAAAGACTAGTTTACCATTAGTTTTCTTTGTCCACGCAACAGAGAATGTTCACACAGTTCTACCACTTGTATATGTGATAGCAGGAGGGGGGCGTGTTTCAGGGTGGAGAGCACCTATTGGTTGAGGTGCAGAAACTAGTGCACGAGGAGCTCAATGCATTGTGGGTAGTGAGGGCAGGCGGGATTAGCCTCAGGGTGAGGGCAGCAGCAGCCATCTTAACTGAATAAGGAAATTGCAGTTTTGTGCAGACTGGTTGCTAAGGGCTGGATCTTATGAAATATGGGGCGAGTAAGTCTAATAGTTATTGATTCTGGAATATTATGTTATTGGTAACTACATATATGAACATTGAAATTTGGGTCTAAATGTGACAGTTATCCTTTAAGAGCAAAAGTCTTTCTCAAACCCCGGGAACTTTTATATTTTAATACTGGAATTGTGTCACAATTTTATATGCTGCATAATTGTTTGTTGCTATATAGATAGCGAGCGAATATGGGTGAGGTGTATATAAGTTATCCACTAGCAAATTTTAACCACTATTCACATGGTAGGTTATAGCTGGTCTGGACTGCTCAGATCTGAGAGGGCCACACTGATAATAGCAATATCAATATAAGTTTTTAGCCATAATATATTTACATATATTATTATATATTTTGATTATATATATATATAATATATTATAATGTATGTAAATATATTATGGCTAAAAACATCAGTAGTAGTTTCCCACATATTATGCATTCATATATAGCAGAAGTATGATTTTATATAATATATATATATAAAAAAAAAAATCTTATTTTTTTTTTGTAATTACACATTTATTTTGTGACATACATTTTTTACAATTACTAAAAAATATATATAAGATATATAAATTTAATTTAGCCTCTATTTCTGAAACATTTCTGCCAGGATTTGAACTCACAACCTTCTAAATCAGAGGCAAGAACTTTAACCGCTACACTATACAGCTACATGTTAACCTGCAGTGAAATATGAAATGATACTTCTGCTGTATAGGAATACTTACTACATGACAAACTACTATGAGGTTTTTCACAGTTTATCATTCAGCTTTATAGCTGAGTGGTTAAGGTCCTTGTCTCTATTGTAGAAGGTTGTAAGTTCTAATCCCAGCATAAACCTCTTGGAAATAGAGACTAAATTAGATTTAAATACACTGGGTATCCCCAAGCACTAACTCCATATAAAGACATAGCTATATATGGAGTCAGAGGAGGAACTCCTAAGGTGGGGATTCACTCACTGTACAGCGATCTTCTGCAGACAGTGGGACCTGGCACCTTCCCCTCTTCAGAGCAGGGGGTGCCTGGTTTAATGCTTGGGTTCTCCCATTGACTTCTATTGTGCTCTGTAGAGCACCTGAGCATCCCAAAGTGTTCTACTCAAGCACTTTGGTGCACCATCAACACTAATATCCTGTTAATTAGAACTATTACTCTATAGCTGCACTGCACTGCACTGTGGAAAGGGTTAATGCACAGCCAGCTAGTACTAAGGCTACTTTCACACTAGTGGAAGGAGCTCCGGCAGGCTGTTCCGGCGGGTGAACAGCCTGCTGGATCCGTGCTGCTTCTAGTGCACTATAATGGGGGCGGAAGCATGGCAGACATGCGAGAGGCGGCCGAAAAAAAAATAACAACCGCTGATTCATTCCCATAGGCCTGCACTGAAGCTCTATACAAGTCTATGATGGATAGAATTTGTAACAATGTTTCCCTTAATGCTTCGCTTTTCCACTTCACCCCTCCCGCTAGAAGGTTCTAGTTCAGCTACAAACTGTAAATAAGGGGAACAGTCCCTTAGTTGTCTATAGATATGGACCAATGTTTAGTAGGAGACACAATGCCAGACTGCATAAGTGACCGGAAGAAGAGGCTGAGAAATTAGCTAGACAAATACTGGCACTGTTACACTCTTTGTCTGTCTCCTCCTTCCCTATACTTAATGGGTGCATGCACTGATGCCAGCTCTTAAAGGGCCAGTGCAAGCACCCTAATCCTTCCCATCCTATGGCTGACTTTTTCTGGGTATATGTGGCTTTATCCCCTGTGTCTAGTTTCCTGGTTTACCGGATTTGACTCTTGCTGCCTGCCCCAACCTTTTGACTGATTTTGACTTTAGCTTGTCCCTGACTATAGTTTGCCTGATCCCTTCGTGCTACACAGCAGTGTCTATTGACCCCCGTGGGTCAGCAGTAATTGAACAGAGACAACATCAAGATGTAGCAGCCTGGTGGTTCCTCTGTAACAGAAACCTTATCCTTGTATAGAAATGAAAGGGTAAAGACCAGGGGGACACTTAGATATTGCCTTTATGAGTAGTCCCAAGCCATATCTGTTCGGTCACACAGCAGATCCACAGCTGTTTTTATATCAAACTCAGTCTCACATAACACCAAAAATGTATTCACTAAGGCTGTGCTCTGATAAACAATTGATGCAGGCTTGTTAATACAAAGGTTTAACAGGATGCACCCAATAGGAGTAGAAATATATACAAGCAATCTCTCGTGGATTCAGGACAATGCTAGCATAGAAAGCATGGCTACAGTGAATAGTTCCCCTGCTAACCTCTAATCCACCGCTGATGTCCTCTCCTAGATGTGTCTCTATTTCTTTCCTTGACATACAAATTTACAAGGAAAGTAGAACATCTATCTAGTGTTCCATAGGCAGTACTTTGTGTAGTAGAAGCCTGGGCCAGTAGCATGTGCAGTACCCCAGACCTGCATGAACAACACCAACTTGTCCTGCTTCCTTCCAGGAGGTAGAGTTCTAGCTAGGACAGCACAGCGGAAGGTAGTATGTCCAATTGCTCCTACTCCATGGTTCTTAGGGATCAGCTTTAGATCCAATTCTCCTATGAGATCACTTGTCCAGAGAGACTGCAGAATACCAGGATAGCTGAGAACTTATAGCATTATATGGTCAGCAAATTGACCAGCAACCACAGCTTTACAAACCATGCTGCAGGTGAGGGACTATGGTTCACACATCCATCACCTACTGTAGATAACATCCAAGCCAGGCCAACTCAAAGCCTGCATTACATAGTAGACACCTATATCCACATGTGCCAGCTTATAGCTGTTAGCCAGAAGTGCAAGAAAGAGATATCAGCAAGATGGTATATCAGAGGTGCCCTAAATTGACACTTTGCCCGCCACTGTACCTAATCATCTGGGGATAGAAAGTGCACTTTGTACTAACTACTGCTGGATGTACTACAAGTCATCTTTTGTACTTCATAAAGAGAAACTTTTATTCTTCTACTTCTGGCCTGATTCCTTATATCATCTTTTCAGTGCATTGATCCCCAGGGAGCAATGGACTGAGGGAGTACACTGTGACACATCTGGTCAGGGCCACTACCACTCGCATCCTCTGCTCCAGCATCTCAGGGGCTTGCTACATGTGACACCAGACAAGACCGCTCTGCCTATTGTGTGTGACGCGACTGCATATAAGTGTGGTCAGTGCTCTTTAACGTCTCATTGAAGAAACTTCTTCCATCATCAAGGAGCTCCGGCACAAAGTATGTATAGACTATGGGACACTAGTTGAATGTTCTAGTACCCTGTGGATTGATACTTGTCAGCATACAAAGGATACGAACGGGGACACGTATAGCTAGGAGAGGACAGTAGGGTTGTATTACAGGTCGGCAGAGGAACTGTATAACATTGTATCTAGCCTTTTTTACTAACATTGCCACATATTTTCTACTTCTATTGTGTTTCATATCTAACTATTGTGCTTACGAGTTTTACTCGTCATTTAGATCGCCACATCCAATATTTTGAACTCAATTTCTTAAAATCCCAGACAACGCCTTTAGAGCTATAAGACTGTTTCCACTGAGCTTGATATTACTATGACCAACGCCGTTAGTATTAGAAAGAAGTTTGAGATTCATAGGACTGGAGATTCCTGGATATGCAGAAAGAAATATGAACTAAAATTTAAAAATAAGCTTTAAGGGATTCGGTCATGAAACACATTTTTTAAACCAGTACCTGGATCTGAATACTTCTGTAATCTTCTGTAATTGCAAGTAATTAAAATGAAGTATAGTCAGTGTGCTATTTAATGAAATGTTTTTGTATAGCACCACCTGCTGTTTGTCCTTTCCTTTTTTTTTTTTTGTCTATCTCACTGAGCTGGTTGAATGAATGTGCTCAGTTAAAGTTTTCTCTTAGAAGCTATGGTAGTTACAGGGAGACAGCTACAGCAGAAAGGACATGCACCCTTGGCTGCCAGGCTCAAGATAATTTAGCAGAGCAATTGGAGCAGTGAATATGAAGATCTCTGGACCCATGTCAGGTACAGGACTGGTATAGCTTTGTTAGAAAAAGATCATCATGTACTGTATTATATGATGCCTGATTTTCATTTTTTACCAAAGGGGTTCTCACATTATATCATGATTTTTTAAAATCTGCACAGAGTACCTCAACCACTGCATTTTTGGCCACTTGTTTTTTATGTCAGCACAATCCTTCTCCTATACTTAGCATCACTGCATCCTTACAGGATATTTACATGCAGAACTTCCGGTTTTCATCAGCTTCCCATGTTTTTTTTTTTACCAATCCCATCATATTTTGCTCTGTAATGTTTTTTCAAGGCTTGGGGAACTTTAGGCAAAATCTCCTGTGAAAGTATCTGAGCAATAGGTTTCTTTGTCTGCAACTTATGCCCGTTTCTTGGATTTTGACCCTTTGACCTATGCTTGACCTCTGTATTGACCCTTCGCTGTCTGCTCTGAATATGGACTGTTTATCGGATCACTCGTACTCTTCCCAACCTGATCTTGCCTGTCCCTGACTACGGTTTTGCCTGATCCCTCGGTGACCTGCGCCCCATGGGTCAGCTGTCAATGAAACTTTTCCAGGAGGTAGCAGTTTGGTGGTTTCCCTGCAGTGAAGTCCAGATCCCTCTAAAGGGGTTAAACAGTAATAACCAGGGGACTCCAAGGATAATGCCCCTAGGAGCAAGAGTAGCCCAATGTAAAATATGTTGGTTGACACAGTGGTTTCACACCCACTGCCATAACAGCCATTGCAACCATAAAACATGGGAAATTCATCCCTGATATTTTTCACATTGTTTTGCTATGTCTGTTAGTGTTGAGCAAAGTTCTTGAAAATGTGATTCGGCTGCTTCACTGAATTTTACTAAGAAATTCGCTTTCCAACAAGTGACTTCGAATTACTTGTCACACATTTCTTTATAAGTAGTGGGTGCAATGACAGGGGACGACAATTACGCTGCTCCCTGTCATTGTACCTCTCAGATGCCGCATTCATCGCTGATTATGGCATCTGACATTAATATTAAGGTTAGGGAGGAACGAATCGACTTCGTATGAAACATCTGAAGTCTAATCGCATATAACTTTGTTCTAATACTGTACGGAGCAGGAGCTCTGTACAGTATTAGAATGTATTGGCTCCGATGAGCCGAAGTTATTGCTTTGAAAAGTTTCGTGAGACTCTGCGCAATAACTTCATAAATTAATTTGTACTGTAGAAAACCATTTCCTGAACTCGGGTTCAGTTCCAAGTGGTCGAGCACGAGGAAATTCAGTTTTAAGGCAAATCGAATTTTCCCTGAAATTGGCTTTGATTCGTATTGTGTCCCTTGTATCTGTGGTGAACCTGCAGACTGTTAAAGGTGTTCTGCTTTTTGACACTTTTTGGCTCTCCCCTTCCTGTCGGTTCTTTGTATGGAAGCGTACTTACCTGGTTATTCAATCTACAGCTCCCTTTGCGGCGCTCTCTGGTCCCTACCTTTAAACTTCCAGCATGGAAAGAGTCACATGTGCCACTGCACCCAGAGACTGGCCAAAGCAGTGGCATGTGACCCAGTGATGTGCAGCTTGAAGGACAAGTCACCTCTACAGCCAGTGAAAGAGTTATTATGCAGTGACCCAGAGGTTCACTACAGTGGGTAAATTAATGCCAGGAGTTAACCTCATGCTACAGAGTTACACATAAGTGTTATGATTTATTGTTAAAGTACTTCCTTGTGCACTATGTATATCCCAAATGGTTATGTATGGCCAACAAATAATTAACACTGGCAGAGTTGCCTAGTTTCCAAGATGTTGGGCTGGTCTGCCCACTGGTCAGAGAGTGTCTAGTCATCAGAGCTAGAAGCAACTTGTGAATGTCTGAGCTCCTGAAAAGAAGGCCTGGAGAGAAACCTGGTCCAGGAAACCTTCATCCCTGAGAAAATCTTAACTGAGAGAATACCCCTCAGGGAAAAAGAACAGACATAAACAGAAGGTTAAGAACCATCAAGACCATGCTGGATTCAGATAGTAAGGTACTGCATGCTTATGGCAATAAGACTTTATAGGGTATATTGCTTTGGTGCTCCCCATGCTTTGAGATGGACTGATCATCCAGATCTAATATCTGCAACCAGTAGCCTGGGGACTACAGAAAGTGTTAATGAGAATGGAATTGTACGCCTGTGGTTATTTGGGAAAATTGCAAAGTGTGCTTAGAGTGAGACTCAGGGAGAATTACTGCCATCATTGCTGCTGCCTGTATACAGCTATTGGGAAAAGACTACACTATAATACTTTGGAGCTGTGCCTATTGCTGCTATTTTGACTACTACTACTACTACTACTACTATTATTACTACTCCTATCATCAATTCAGTAAAGAGAGATTTATTGCAACCAACGGGCCTGGTCACTGACTCCACTATTTATCCATGGGCCCTACATCTGCCTTGTACCCATCTATCTAACATCAAGGGTACCCCATCTGATACCAGGCAGGAGCACCAGAAGGACTAGGGAGTGCCATGAAGGATGACACCCTGCATTCACTGCTTGCCCCGAAAGTGTGTTGGGGTGAGAACAGCCACCATTAACCCCTGCAACTCCTAGCAGTGCAGCAAGTACCACTCCTGGCACTACCCCTGTGGGTTACTGCAATAACATGCTTACAGTAGCTTTGTTAATAGAATTAAAAAAAAATGATATACTGTACTAATACAGTATTCACATACCATGCATTCAGTTTTGAAATATAAATTGAAGATCAAACGTTAAATGTATAAATTAATTTTGTTAAATAACGTTAATTATTATTTCTCACAGTTTTTGATAAAGTTTATACATTGAAAGGATTGTACTGATAATGAGAACACAGAACTGAAAATGCAATTACTAGAAGTTTTACTTTATCATTGTTTCATTTTCTTTTCCCTCTCAACCTCATAATGTACACTCAGTATGTATAATATAAGATTTCATTACAAATACTGAATTTCCATTTTTTTGTAGTCTACTACCACCTTAGAATATGGGCGCATTGTCATTTACACCACAAGTCTGCGTGTGGTTCGAAATACTTTTGAAAGGTGCGAAATGGTCCGAAAAATCTTCCAGAATCACAGAGTAAAATTTGAAGAAAAGAATATTGCCCTCAATAGTGAATATGGGAAAGAGCTTGATGAAAGATGTCGCCGGGTGTCTGAAATGCCATCTCTACCTGTTGTATTCATTGATGGTCATTACCTAGGGGTAAGTGAATTATATTATACATAATCTGGCATATACCTAGACAGTTTTGATAACTTTAAAGGAACTTCTGCAATATTAGTTAAAATGTATTGTTCCCATGAATTCTGCAGCCAATCACTGTTCTCAGCTGTCATGTTCCATTCAAGTAGATGTGACTGCTGAGGCCAATGATTGGCTTCAGTGTCCACGGGAATCATGAACATGACTGGAGACTGGAGAAACAGCGCAGGACCGCCAAGACATTTTAACCCCTTCTTAATAGAGCCACATTAATATTTGTCAGGTGTGCGGATGGGATGTATGGAGCGTGTCTATGAGCTGAGACCATATGTAGCAGGGCCCAGATGTGTAATACAGCTGACACCCATTGGCAATGATTTGGATATGGAGATAACTCCATTCCTGGTCAGTTAACATCTCAGAACCTCTCTGGATGGCACCCCCACATCGAATCACCAGTCATGGTGCTGATTGGTTGCTCACGGCCCCCAGATCCACCATAACAAAATGCCCACTAAGCCTGCTGCAGGCTGGGCTTAAAAGGAAGCCAGCAGAAATCCCATAAATTGCAATAGCATAATTTAAAAAGTCTATGGTATGAGAAATCAAATGATCACATATTCATGTCCCCTAGGGACTAAAAAGTGTTTATAAGATTGGAATGAAAATGAAAATCATCCTCTTTCCCTATTTTGCACATTCAAATAAAGAATAAAAACACAAATGTTATCACTGCATCTGAAAATCTCTATAAAAGTGCTTATCAAAAACCGATCAAAAAGTTGTATGTACAAGCTCCATGTGAATGGAAAAGTAAAAATGTTGTAGGTCTTGGAATGCGGGGGAAAAAAAGGGGGTTAAGGTAAGGCTACATTCAAACAACAGTGAAAATGGGACATGTGACAGACATCCGTTACCCATCCACTTTAAGAACAACGGTAGTCTATTGGTTTTTCACATGTTTTTTGTTTTTTTTACAGCCACTGAATAACGGACATAAAAAAATAGAACGTTCTATTTTGTCCGTTTTCATGGACTGATAGCCCCATACAATTGAGGACCATTTTTAAAGTCCATTTTTAAAAAAAGGCATCAGTGAGAAAAAGTCTGTTAAAAGCTGACCATTTTGCTGTTGTTAACTGAAGTTTTTTTTTACTGTTGTGTGAATGTAGCCATGTTTTTTGTTTAATTATAAGAAACCTGCTGCCACCAGCCAAATTTTAAGAAATCTTGAAGAACTCCTATCAAGATCACGTTCATCACTGAAATTCAAAGTTTACTTGTAGAATTAACCTACAAAAAGTATAATATTAGTATAAATACATTACAGATTGGTGGTCCTTAAAATGACCTCAGGTCACAATATTTTCAACATAAAGGCTCAGATATACCAGTCCCGTGAATTCTGTAAGCTCAGACCGCTGTCTAGACCTTCACTACATTTATCACAGGGGCTCAGGATGGATGATAGGTGTGGTGCAGGGATCGACTTTTTTCTGTGACTCTATACCAACTATTGGTTGATCTACTTTCAGACAGATTTTTATGCCAAAATTGTGCAAAATTTTGGCACAAAATGAAGCACATTAGGCCCCACCTCTTTCAGGTGTTGCTCAACCCACCTATCATCGAGCATGTCTGAAAAAAGTGTAGAAACCCTAGATGCTCCAAATTGCACCACATTTTAGACAGATTTTTGGTGTAAATACATTAGTAAATCTGGGCCACAATTAGAAATTACACTCAACATACAATACCCTGGACACTGTCAATCTGTGGCAGGTACGCCTGTCTGGAATATCCCGCTAATCATGGGCGCCTCACTGGTAAAACACTTGTGTTACAGCAGTGCACGTACTGATTGGATTGTGGCACCTCTGTGCAGTGTTCATTTAATTAGCCTCCATGTAATGCCAATCTTCCCCTGCAGTGGGTGCTGCTATAGAAACCACAAGTTGTCTTTTTATTAGGTCTCAGGCACACATCTGTGTCCTTATTGTAGTCCGCAAACCACAGATCCACAAAATACAGATACCTTCCACGTGCAATCTGCATTTTTCTCATTCAAATTGCTAGAAGTTACTATTCTTGTCTATCATACGGACAAGAAAATTACATGTTCTAAAATTTGCGAAACGGACACACGGATGTGGACTGCACACTGAGCTGTCTGTCTTATTTTGCTAACCCATCTGCAAAAAATGTGGATCAGACATGGATGCAAAATACAGTCGTGAGCATGAGGCCTTAAAGAGGGACTGCTTTGGTCTTTAACAAGTTCAAGACTCTACCAATTTACGCACTTCTTGACCAGTCACTTTTTTTTTTGTTTGGTACACATAGTTTCAAAAGCATTAAAGGGGTTGTCTCACAGTAAATATATTTATCATGTAGACAAAGCTAATACAAGGCACTTATTAATATATTGTGATTATCCATATTGCTTCCTTTGTTGGCTGGATTCATTTTTGCATCACATTATACACTGCTCATTTCCATGGTTACAGGCCACCCTGCAATCCTTCAGCGATGGTCGTACTTGCACACTATAGGAAAAAGCAGTAGCCTATGTGCGCTCCCATGATCCCGGCCACTAGAGAGTCTGATTCTTTTTCCTATAGTGTGCAAGCATGACCACTGATGCTGGATTGTAGGGTGGTCATAACCATGGAAACAAGCAGTATATAATGCAATGGAAAGATGAATCCAGCCAGCAACGGAGGGAAAATGGACAATCAAAATACATTAGTAAGTGCTTTGTATTAACTTTCTCTACATGATAAATGTGATTTGCTGAAGTAAGACAACCCTGTTAACATTTTTTTTTTCATTTGGTTATTTTAATACCAATTTTTCGCCCTATAAGATGCACCGGTCCATAAGACGCAACTAGGTTTTAGAGGAGGACAATAAGAAAAAAATATTTTTCATTAGACCTCAGGTCAGACCATCAATAAGACCCCCAATGTTAATCAGACCTCAGCTAACAGCCCCAATCAGAGCCCCAATGTTAATGAGACCCTAGCAAGACCTCAGATCAGACCCCAATCAGACCTCAGCTCAGACCCCAATGTGAATGACCCCCAATCAGACCTCAGATAAGAGCCCCATGCCTCTCATCAGCCCCAACAGTCTCATATCAGATCCCAGCAGTCCCCATTGCCTCATATTAGCCCCCAGCAGCCCCTATTGCCTTATATCAGACCCCAGTAGCCCCCATTGTCTCATATCAGCCCCCAGCAGCCTTTCATCAGCCCCCATTTGCCTCTCATCAGCCCCCAGCAGTCTCATATGAGCCCCCAGCAGCCCCCATTGCCTCATATCAGCCCCCATTGCCTCTCATATTAGGCCCAGCAGCTGTTTAATAAAATAAAAAAAGCACTTACCTCTCCTGCTCTGGACGCCGCCGCTCCTCTGCTCCAGCGCTCTTCTTCCTCTTGGGATAAAAGGTCATACCCCTACTTACAATATAATTAAGAATATAAGATAAAAGCACTGAAACCAATCACTTTTGTTTGGAAATAATTTTTTTCATAAATTGTCCACGACCTTTCTTAATTAATAAATAACATTCATAACTCAATTTAAACATAGTCATTATAAACTCTGATAAAAACAATACTCAAACTGAGATTTATGAACAACTCATACCACATAACTTCAAAACAAGCCATGACCCGAAAAAACAAAACAACATATTGGGAAGGCGGGAGGTGCAGCACTGATCTTCTTATCTTCTTAGATGAGGTAGCGTCCCAGCTTCTGCTGTACCCGCATATTTATTCCCTCAAACCCCTATGCCATAACCAATCACAGCCTTGTCACCAAGGCAAAAGAAAAGGAATATCCCGCACTGTCATTGGCCAAACTTTTAACCAATAGAATATAGGTTGCCACACCAGGGCAAAATTGCCCAAGGGGTGGCAACACTAAAAATGGCGGGAAATATTCCCGCCAAAACTGTCAAGGGAACCAACATAGGGATGACCTTGATCCCATGTGGATCCCTCCTTAATGTCCGGGATCCTACCATACTCTGTCGGCTGTGCTGTGCTCTGACGCGCACAGCTCGAGGTCACAGAGCGCCCTCACACTGAGGACCAGAGCTGAGGACCAGGAATCAGTGAGTACAGAGCCTCCACCACTCCCCGTTTCTCCGCTACTAATGAGCACTTCCATCATTTGTATTCGCCCCATAAGATGCTGGGGCATTTTCTGCCCACTTTTTTGGGGAGAAAAATGCGTCTTATTGGGCGAAAAATACAGTGCACCTTTTCTTTCTAGTGATGACCCACGGTCAGTAAAAAAATACTGATGTGTGAACAGACACATTTAAATCAATAGGTACGTGTGCTGTCCACAGAAAATGCAGGCAGTGCATGTCAGTGAAAAACGGAAGTGTGCACATTATCTCAGTTTTTTGAATAGTACAGAGTACAACTAAAGTAGTTTTTCTTTTAAATAGGGAGGCTCGCCCCGTCCCCGCCTGCCATTGTCTGCCCCCCCCCCCCACCCATATGGGCAAAGGGAGAAGCATCAGCAGCGGAGCGGGGAGCCGGGTAACTGTATTCAGCATTGGGGGCTCGAGGCATATGGGGGAGCTTTTTATAGGATTTGGATAACCCCTTTAAACATTACACTTTTTTTTATTGCTTGATTTCTCTTGTAACTGGGTTTGATATATATTGAATACAGCAAAGCCCCCAGCCTCACTGCAGAACTGATACGGGTCTGCTGTGACCCAGCAGCTATTGCAGTTACCCAGAACCCAGCATTTACATGATCGCTGGGACAAGAGGAAGTGAAGTGCTTCCTGACCTATATACATAGCACAGTATAGGAAGGGAGGGCCTGTAATAACTGTCTTCTCTATCTGTCACTGACCACCGGCTCCCTTCTGCCGCAGCTGAAATGGAAGTGGTAAAACAGATGAATTCTGTATTAAAAAGTAAAAATAAAAAGTAAATAAAACTCTTTTTATGCCTTTTTTGTTAATAATATATTCTGGCCATGCAGGCTGAATTTAACCTCTTACTGGTTCATGCCCCAGGCCGGTGATCCATGTCAGGCTCCAACAACGCTGCTATACTTCATACAGACATAACTGATTCTTGTACGGATGTAGACAAACTAAAAATAACTCTTATAACATATGGCACAGTGCTAGCGCTCATGCACACGGCCGTATGTATTTTGCGGTCCACAAAACACGGATCCGCAAAAAATACGGATGACGTACGTGTGACATCCGTATTGCATCCATTTTTTGTGTGGATCCATTGTAACAATGCCTATCCTTGTCTGCAAAACAGACAAGAATAGGACATGTATCTTTTTTGTGCAACGACTATGTGGACATACGAAAACGGAATGCACACAGAGTCATTTCCGTTTTTTTGGTGGACCCATTGAAGTGAATGGTTTCACATATGGGCCGCAATAAATTGGAATGGACATGGAAAAAAAATACGTTCGTGTGCATGAGCTCTGAAAAAGCCAATTAACATTTTCTTGCCATTGTTTCGCGTTATCCATCAGGTTTAGCTTGGCTGCATCTGTATAATGTTGGTGATTATGTCGGTTCTTTTCCGCAAAAATATATCAGAGAATGTCCTTGTTCTTTCACGCTCATATGCCAATACCAGTCTCATGAAATGACTATTATTCAGCTTTCCTCATTCCCCTGTATTTGCTTCCCTAGTGCACAATAAACTTGCGTCTATCACTCATTTAGAGAACTTCAGCACTTGTCATCCTTGTAATACTGTGTTGCTATGGCAGGCGGTATGACCTGATGACATTGGGCGGTGGATTTTTAATCCAGATCCAATCAGACATTCATTTCTCAGGCTCCAGTGCTCTAGCCCCTCTTAATCCTGTCCTGTATAATAATCTGCTTTATCATGTGCTCTGTCTTCTTGTCCTGGGTCTGCTCTGTTCTCCGGCTCTGTTTTCTGGCCTTTGATTTTGACTTTTATCTGTTCTTTGCTTCCTTTACCTTTTCATCTTCCACAATTGGAGATTTTTTTGGGGTCTTTTTAAATGGGCAGATTTTTTGGCCTGGAATAATCATTGTATATTGTATATACTGGAGAGTGAATCTGGATCGCACATCCTCAACACTATGCTTTTGATGTAATGACTGTCTCAGCATAATTACGTGGCATATCCGCCGAATTTGTAATACATTGTATGCTGTGCAAAAGAGGCATTAGTATACAGTTTGATCAAAGAGCATAGGCCCACTTACCGCGACAAGGAAGCCTCTACAAGTGGGAAACTACTCTAACCTATAAAAAAATTTTTTGTTTTTTGTGTGTCTTCCTTTGTGTCTCTACTAATAAATTAAATTTTATAGTTATATGACTGGATGTGCATTTAAGTAATAGTCTTCTTGGACTCTCTAGTGGTCCCCTTTGCTATATACTCTAACCTATAAATGGCGCAGCTGTGCGCAGCGACCACCGGCGCCCCAGCGCCGCACCGGCAGCAGACGGCGGGACCCAGGAGCCACACAGCAACCCCACTGTGCAGCAAAGCCTCCTTGGCTCTGGGTCCCACCGCCCCACCAGCACAGCACTGAGGCAGGAATGGCAGACACGCAGTACTGCACCATGTGAACGAGTGCAAAGAGCTCACCCAGTCACAACCCTCAGGAAGTGCGTCTGAGAGATAGTAGGAGTTTATAAACCCCTTGCAAACTAAGGCTAATTAAAAACACCTAGTCCAAATGGGGAGGAGTGCTGACCCCAGAGGGGGCGGAAAGAAAATAGATAATTACAATATATACTGGAGAGTGAATCTGGATCGCACATCCTCAACACTATGCTTTTGATATAACGACTGTCTCAGCATAATTACGTGGCATATCCGCTGGAATAATCATTGATTGATGAAGTAACACAAAGATCGGTGGTCGCTGAGCTCGATTTACGTGGATTATTCATCAGCAATGTATGTTTAATATGATTTGTTGTGTGATTGGCACCATTAAAATGGGGCATTGATCAGGCGACAAATGTTTGCATGTCTAGTCATCGCCCCATGTAAAAGGCCCCTTAAAGTTGCAACCTAGGATTTTCTCTACAGTAAAGCCATACCTCTTTGTGCAGGTTAAAGGTTAAATGTAGGGTTCTTAGGACGTTACATTTCTTTCTAGCCAGCACTTTTTTTAAAAAGAGATGGGTCATGGCAGAAATTTAGGGAACAATGTAAGATCAATTATTTAAATGATTTCCAGTTCCTCATTCTATTTAATGGACATGTATTTTTATAGTATTGTATCATACTGTAGTTTTTTATGGTTTCTTGTGTTCATCATTGCAGTAATACTGGTTGTCTTGATTTTGTCAACATGTTTTGTGCTCAGATATATGCATAATAACATACCAGATCACTGACAGTATAACACTAGATGAAACATTTATAACAAAAAATATCTGCTTAAAGGGGTTGTCCAGCCTTTTGGACTTTATCTTTATTAACTGTGGCCAGCAGCGTGTTCAACCCATTAAAAAAATAATCACATTCGCCCGTTTCCTGCCACTTCATTCCACCTCCTTTATTTCGTTCATTCAACTTCCAAGTGGAGTCATGTGCACCTCTGTGGGCAGTCACTGGCATATAGGTATAATGCCTCTATAGTGCTCCCAGTAGTTATAATGCCCCCTATAGTGCCCTTAGTAGCTATAATGCCCCCTCTAGTGCCCTTAGTAGCTATAATGCCCCCTGTAGTGACCTCAGTACTTATAATGGCCCCATGTAGCACCCTTAGTAGTTATAATGACCCCTGTAGTACCCCTATCAATTATCAATATTTAAGTCACAGAAAACCCCTTAAAACAGAAGAGTTACAAATTTAACTATAATCTCCAGGTTATATCCATTTAGATCTTGTAATCCATGTCAATATAGAGGCGTCTATAACTAGGTTTCCTAAACCTTAAGCTTTTAGTTTTCCAAAATTACTCTACAAAGCTCAAATGGTAAAATAAACTGTATGTTTTGTACATAGGATTTCTATAGTGCTCTGCATCGGAATATTGGACAATGAATAAGGCTCTTAGTGGCTCTGTTCTTATATATTATTTCAGGGTGCTGAAAAAATACTATCAATGAATGAATCAGGAGAACTTCAGGACCTGCTCATAAAAATTGAGGTGACTGGACTGTTAATTATGTGTGATGTGCGTTTATGCTTTCTCATAATGTATTTATCCTGCGGCATTTACTGTATGTGTACAGTACATAGATATATACGTGAGCAGTTACTATGCAGTATTGTGTATTATATTACAGTTGGCTTTCACCAATTTCACAAATAGCAGTGTCATGGTGGCCCAGCCTATGGTTCCCGATCTGTTGTAAAACCGCAACCTTAAGCATACTCTGACAGCCATGAGAAATGCTGGAGAACATTGGAAATCACGGGTGTACCATGATGTACTTGTGCCAAAAGAAACATGCCCATTCTCAACTTTGTGTAACTTATAGTCACTATGGCTATTATGTAAAAATTCACAGGTTGCCCTGGCCTTCTCAGGTATCAAAAGGTGTTGTCTTCATAAGACCACTATTATATCTCCTAATCAACCGAACAGAAAAAAAATCACAGATAAATGTACAAATGTGGACATTTTCAGAAAATAAAAATCTATTTACTGACTATGAAAACATTAAGACAAAAAAAAAAATCGATTTATTAGAGGGAAAATTAAAATAAATAGGGCACTAACCCAAATGAAGAAGAAAGACACCAAACTAGCAGAGCATTGAGACAAAGTAATGTTGTTGACCACAAAGGCCATGTTTTCTTTAGATCATGGTCATTCAGCAATATATATGATATATATAGCTGGGTATGAGTAATGGGCATGTGACCCATTGGCTCTTTACCACTTTTTGTCATCAATGCATCAGTGTACACAAGTCATACATTTTTTCATTTTCACTATGGTTTCTATGGTCAATTCCATTACCACTTTGTCTCCATGCTTTGATAGATAGGGGTCTTCTGCCTCTTTGTTTTTCATTTGGGTTTGAGCCCTAGTTTTTAAATCTTGCTTTTAATAAGGGCTCATGCACACGACCATCTGTATTTTCCTTTTACATTCAGTTTTTTTGCGTTCTGTATATATATGGAACCATTCATTTCAGTGATTCTGCAAAAAAAAACGGAAGGTACTCCGTATGCATTCCGTTTCCGTTTCGTTCAAAGATAGACCATGTCCTATTATTGTCCGCATAACGTATAAGGATAGTACTGTTCTATCAGGGGCCAGCTGTTCCGTTCCACAAAAAACAGAATGCACACGGACGTCATCCGTATTTCTTGTAGATCCGTTTTTTGCGGACTGCAAAATACTGAAAAAGCCATACAGTCGTATGCATGAGGCCTAAAGCTTTTTTTGTTCCTCTTAACATTTTTGTATAGGCAGTGAATACACATTAAAAATAGTCAACTTAGTCTCCATTGAACAATATTTATGAATTGGTGATAGTTGGAGAAGTCCTACCCCTATTTAAAGGGGTTGACCATGTTATTGAAAAAGCTCCCCAAAGGCAGGAATTGTGATAGAATAACCATCCCACCCCACGACTGTAGAGGCAGTGCTGGAAGCAGAGGGGTTTGAAATAAGTATTTTATTTCAATTATTGCCTTTGCGGACCCCCTTTATGGATGGTGAAGGCTTTGTTGCTTGGTTCCCAGAGATGACATTTTAGAACTAGACACAGCAGCATAACAGGAAACACTCTTTGTATGGCGTTCTTCTGCAGTCCAAGACACCCTTTCCATATTTCAGAGTAAAGTCTCACAACCTTATTTTTCTTCAGTGTGGTATCTGTTTTTAAAACTGAATGCATCAGCGGTGGACTGGAAACTTAATGTGGCCCTGGAACATAAACTAACAGTGGCCCCATATTTTAGGTGGGTCCAAACTGAGAAGGTGGAGCAACACAAGCAGGCAGGGCCAACACAAGTAGATGAGGCCAACACAAGTAGGCATGGTCAGCAATACCATAGTGTAGCACAAGATACCATCCCAGCAAAACCAAATACCACAGTGCAACACCTCACACTGCCCCAGAAGCTGTCCCTCTATGGTGGTCATCAATAGCTGCCAGGTTCTGTCCTTCTCCAATTATCTCTAATTAAGATATGGAGAAGGGGGTTAGGATGTGAGATGCACACCACAGCACCATGCCAGCTCTACCTTCAGAATGCTGCCTGGACTGCCCTAGTAATGACCTCTATAGTAGTATGCTCCCCAAGTGGCCAAGGAGAGAAGAAAAAATAAAATACCTGAGTCCTGTTCCAACTGACTATCTCCAACGCAGACCAAATTCCTGCACAATTTGTCCACTGCTTCATATAGTGGCCTATTGGCCTATGAAGGTGAACAGCATGGCATGGAGCAATGCCCCACCACAGTCTTCAACTCTATCACTGTTCTGAGGACAGCCATACAATTTAATTGAGGAGGGCATCTGCGGCTGCCAGCCAGGTACATAAGTACCTGATGCTCCCAGTGTTAACTACTGCTCAAAAGTATCAGATCATTATATACCCAACCAGCGGCAGTCAAGAGGGCTTGGGTGGTCTCCTGAGCATCAATCCACTGGAAAATTTCCCTCTGGGGTTTATGGCCAATCTGCCCATGGAATGCATATTGACCTTTACAAGTCAATGGGGATATTCACACACAAGTGTTTTTTATTTTCCTATAGATTACTGATCACTGTGTATATTATGTGCTATGAATACTAATGCACCCCAATAGTGACTGTGTATAATATTTATCTTCCTTTTTGTATGCAGAGAGTGCAGCACCCTCACGCATGTGCCTCTTGTGGGGGGTTTGGCTTCCTTCCTTGTCTCGTGTGCCATGGAAGCAAGATGTCAGTGTTCCGAAACTGCTTCACGGACTCTTTTAAGGCTTTAAAGTGCACCGCGTGCAATGAGAACGGGCTACAACGCTGTAAAAGCTGTACTGTTTAACAGAAAAAAATATATATTGCTAAGATTCATTTTGAAATCCATCATTTCTTATTCATTTTTTTAATGTGATATTTGCATAATAAAGGGACTTTGTACATATGAGTTTCTCATTCATTTATAGACAGACAATGACACTCTTAAATAACAATTCTCCTGTTAGGCCAGGGCAGTGTGCAATATAGCAGATAGCGATTACTACAGTATAAAAGTGACAGCCACAGCTGCAGTCCGAAGAAGTACAGTACATTAGGTTTTATGCTGCCTTGTGGACTGCAACTGTCAATCTCTTGCTCAAGAAAAAAAATCACATTAACTGGTGAACATATAGAACAGGCTCGGACTGGCCCACAGGGGTACAAGTGAATCCCCCGTTAGGCTCCTGAGCAAGGTGGGCCCCTAGTCTCCCACCGCCTGGACAAGTGGCACATAACATAGTAGACTTACTGCACTACATACATATATTCAATGCACAGCGCCTCAACCAGCCTATGTTGATATAAAACACCTGATAGATTATTAACCCCTTCCTGCATTTTCACGTACATGTACGTGAGGGAATGTGGTGCCTTACCGCATCCTCACATGCATGTACGTGATGTGATCGGGCGGGTGTTAATGATAGCCGGGCCCCTGCTGCATCGGCTGGCATCGCTGTATGCGGTGATGCCGGCGAATTAACTCTTTCACATGCCGCGGTCAGCGCTGACTGCGGCATGTGCGGGGTTTACAGAGGGAGGGGGCCCCCTCTGACTCCATCGGCCCCCCTCGCTGCGCTGACAGGGGGCCGATGGTCAATTCAGTACAATACGGAATGTATTGCATTGAATTAAAACAGGGATCAAACCCTGAATAGGTGAAGTCCCACAGTGGGACAAATATAAAAAGTGAAAAAGGTGTTTTTTTTGTAATAAAAAATTTAAAGTTTCAAGTAAAAAAAAAAAAAAGTCTCCCTCACCATAAGATAGTGTTTAAAATAAATAAACAAATAAAAAATAGACATATTAAGTATTGCCGTGTCCGTAAGGACGTGCTCTATAAAAATATCTACCACCTCAGGTGAATGCTGAAAAAAAAATAAAAAAATTAGCAAAAAATGAAATTTTTTTGTCACCTTACATCACAAAAAGTTTAATACCAAGCGATCAAAAAGTGATACGAATCCCAAAATTGTACCCATTAAACTGTCATCTCATGCCACAAAAAATGAGAATGAGAAGAATATGGAGACACTAAAACATGATTTTTTTGTTTCAAAATGCTATTATTGTGTAAAACTTAAATAAATAAAGGATACAATTATGTATCGCTGCATCCGTAAGAACATGCAGTACAAAAATATCACATGACCTAACCCCTCAGATGAACACTGTAAAAAATAGAAACTGTGTCAAAAAAGACATTTTTTGTCACCTTACTTCACAAAAAGTGTAATACCAAGCGATCAAAAACTCAGATGAACCCTAAAATAGTACCAATCAAACTGCCATCTCATACTGAAAAAAATGAGCCCCTCCATAAGTCAGTCGTCCAAAAAAAAAAAAAAACTATGGCTTTCAGAATATGGAGACACTAAAAAGATCATTTTTTTCAAAAATGCTTTATTATGTAAAACTGAAACAAACAACCAAAAAAGCAGTCATATTTGGTATTGTCGCATTAATTCATATATATATATATATATATATGGAAACGTTATCCACAAAAAGTGTAATAGCACCTAGGACAAGCGATTTTCAATATCAATGATACAGAGCACTCATGTGACTAGTGATATAAAGATTATAGCATATTCCAAGGAGAATAAAACTCTATCATTAGATGTGCAAGAAAGCAAAAAATTTGCAAATGTGCAAACAGGAGATAATAAGGCCTCTTTCACACGGGCGTCACGTTTGACGCCTGGATAAGAGGCGGGTGCGTTGCGGGAAAATGTGCGATTTTTCCGTGCGTGTGCAAACTGTTGTAATGCGTTTTGCACGCGTGTGGGAAAAATCGCCATTTGGTACCCGGACCCGAACTTCATCACTGAAGTCCGGTTTCGGGTTGAGTATTCTGTATATTTTATTATTTTCCCTTATAACATGGTTATAAAGGAAAATAATAGCATTCTCAATAGAGAATGCAAAGTAAAAAGGGCAATAGAGGGTTAAAAATAATAAAAAAAACAACTCACCTCCTCCCTTTGATCACGTAGCTGCTGCCGGTCTCCTGTTCTGTCTTCAGCTGGGCGGGGGGGGGGGGGGGGTGAAGGACCTTTGGACCTTCAGTGATGTCACTGGATCACATGGTCCAATCACCTGCTACCAATCAAATCAAATAACCCCCTGTCCTCAAAATTAAAATACATAAACAATTTAAAAAATAAGCATCATAGGCATCTCCGCGTCCGAAAAAGCCTTTAAAAACGGCGAAAACTAAAAAGTCAAAATGACCGATTTACTTTTTTTTGTTGCTTTACTTCCCACAAAAAATAAAAATGTAAAGTGATCAAAAAGTCTTACACACTACAAAATAGTATCAATGAAAAGTACAGATCACCCTGCAAAATATGAGCTCTCACACAGCTCTGTACTCATAAAAATAATACAGTTATGGGGGTAAGAATACGGTGATAAAAAAGTTTCTCTTTTCAGTATTAAAACACAAGAAAAACTGTACATATGTGGTATCCTTGTAATCATACTGACCCGCAGAATGAAAGTAACAGGTCAGTTTTACCACCTAGGAAACGCTATAAAAACAAAACCTACAAAACAGTGGAAGAATAGTGTTTTTTTTAATTATCGTTCCACCCTGCTTCCCACTACATGCAACTGCAAATGGCACTATTAGAAAGTACAACTTGTCCCACCAAATGCAAGCCCTCTTACGGCTATTTGAATGGAAAAATAAAAAAGTTATGGCTTTGGAAAAAAACATAAATAAAAGAAATGGAAAATTATCCAACCCCTATAATGCCCCCACTAATGCCCAGGCCCCACACACAGGTTGTACTTACCTTGCTCCCTGGCACCCACGTCACTTCTGATGCCCACACGGCCACCGCTGCATCAAAACATCTGGTGGGGGGGGGGTCTATTGGGTTAGCCAATAGCATTCCACATCGGGGACGATCCATCCTAGCATCGCGGGTGATGTTTGAAAGGCTTGTCCCCATAAGTACAACCCTGTATATATATATATATATACATATTTGGGGAGTATTATATATATATATTGGCACAACAAGGGGGCATCATAATAAAGGGAGCACTACACGGGAGTTATAAGTACAGGGGGCAGTAGAAATACAGGAAGCACTGCAGGAGGGGCTTTATTAATACTGGGGGCACTACGGTTATATTAATTCTACTGGGGGTAATGTAGAGTTATTATTATTGGGCACAATATGTAGGCATTGCTACTAATGGGACACTTTGGAAGTATTATCCCTATCAGGGTCACTATTACTAATGAGGGCAGCCTGGGACCGCTGTTATTATTGTGGGACTATCTGTATGGTTATATGTTTCTGACAGAATAGTGTTTGTCAGCATTGGGGAGCACAGTGGGCACAGGCCTGGGAGTAGCAGCAGGATGACAGTGGCCTGTATAAATTTGGGGTCTGATCTGGGACTGTATAACGTCGGGATTTGATTTCGAAAATCTGTAACCGTCCCCCATCTACCATGCCATATAGTAATACTGGTGTCTTATGTGGCAGAGGGGGACTGCACACCCCTGATCAAAGACTCCTGCTCATGATGGTCTGGACCAAATGGAGAAGAAAAGGGAAAGGAATAACTGAAATCCGTAGAGACGTCACTTGTAAGTCTGCCCTTGACTGCTTCTTTTAAATGTGTTTTCATTTTTTTTATTAGGAAGTAAGGTTAATTTAAATTGACTGGTGTAGCAATTTGCCTGCTCCACCTAGAGCACTGAAATACCTTGTCACGGCCCTATCTGTAACAGTTACAGAAAAAGAACTACAGCAGAAAGGACAATCCCCTAAAAAAGGGCACACTCTTCCCACATGACCCTTAATAACAATTACATGCAGAGCTGGTACCATCTGCATTAAGGTGCATGTAGGGAATCCTAGTCAGCGTTGCCGGACGGTCCAGAGGGGTTGCTCTTCTCAGGGCGGATGCTCCACCACCTGGACATACAGAATAGACCAGGTCAAGTAGAGGAACGTCAGGGAAAGTATTCAGCTCTGCATGACCCCTCTAATGTATCTCCCGTTTCCACCTTGTAAATCTACAGTAATACAGTAAGAGCGTTCTTTTTATTGTGTATTTGTGTACACTGCACACATTGGCACTTTTTTTTTTTTATTAAATCTCGCATTTTAATTAAATCTTGCCTCAGTCGTCTTTTTTCTAAAGTGAATAACCCTCATTTTGATGATCTTTCAGGGTATTGTAGTTCCCTCATTCCAGTTATTACTTTATTTCCCCTACTCTGAACCCTCTCCAGCTCTGCTATGTCTGCCTTGTTCACAACAGACCCGAACTGTACACAGTACTCCATGTGTGGCCTGACCAGTGATTTGTAAAGTGGTAGGACTATGCTCTTATCACAGGCATCTATGCCCCTTTTGATGCAACCCATTATCTTATAGGGGGAGGATACAGAAGGTGCCGATATTACAGTAATCTGTGCTAGGTATGCGATTCTATTTGTTATTCCTGAGATACTAGGAGGACATGGGATTTGATGAAATATGCACTGCCACTTTATTGTTGAAATCTCACTGCTAGTAGGATCTCATAGAATATAAGGGAATATTTATCCCGTTATTTAGTGACATACCATTGCCATAACTGTTGTGGTTATGGCCCTGGTTTTTGCAGCTTAATTTGCTGTTTATTAAAATTCCTAGATCCTTTTCCATGTCAGTGTTACCGAGTGTTTTACCATTTAGTAAGTATGGGTGACTTGCATTATTCCTTCCTATGTGAATAACCTTACATTTGTCACTTTTCTGCCCAAGCCTCCAATCTATCCAGATCCCTCTGTAGCAGTATACTGTCCTCTTCCGTGTTAATTACATTACACAGTTTAGTGTTATCTGCAAAAATTGATATTTTACTGTGCAAGCCTTCTACAAGATCATTATTAAATATATTGAAGAGAATAGGGCCCAATACTGACCCCTGAGGTGCTCAACTAGTGACAGTGACCCAATCTGACTATGTACCATTAATAACCACCCTCGGTTTACTGAGCCAGTTACTTACCCATATACAGATATTTTCTCCCAGTCTGAGCATCCTCATTTTATTATGCGGTACAGTGTCAAATGCTTTGGAGAAGTCCAGATATACGACATCCATTGATTCGCCGCTGTCAAGTCTAGAACTCACCTCCTCAAAGAAATTGATTAAATTAGTTTGACATGACCGATCCCTCATGAAGCCATGCTGATATGGCGTTAGTTGCTTATTTTCATTGCGGTACTCCAAGATAGCATCTGATAGAAAACCTTCAAACAGTTTACCCATGATGAATGTTAAACTTAATGGCATATAGTTTCTGGGCTCTGTTTTTGGACCCTTTTTGAATATTGGCACCACATTTGCTATGCGCCAATCCTGTGGAACAATCCCTGTCAGTATAGAGTCCTTAAATATCAGAAATAAAGGTCTGTGTATGACATCACTTAATTCTATTTGGATACGGGGGTGTATGCCATCTGGTCCTGGCGATTTGTCTATTTTAATCTTTTTAAAGCGCCGCTGTACTTCTTCCTGGGTCAGACAAGGCACATTTAATGGGGAATTTACTCTTACATACTGCATTTCATCTGACAGTTTATTTTCTTTAGTGAATACAGTGAAGAAAAAAATATTTAATAACTTTGCTTTCTCCTCATCGCTCTCTGCAACTCCCCCCTCATCACTCTGTAAAGGGCCGACACCTTCAGACTTATACGTTTTACCATTTATATAATTGAAGAACATTTTAGGGTTAGTTTTGCTCTCTTTGGCAATTAATGCACCATGATTACATTTTTAATGCCAGTTTTCTGCTAAACAAAGGATGATAAATTTCCCCCTATGTTGTACTGGAACTCTTTCTATTATTTCTTTAAAAAAAAGATGGTAAAAAACCACATTACCTTCACAGCAGCAAAACATTTATTTTTGCTTTGGGGTTGAGGTGCAATACTGAACATATTATCTACTGACACTTTTTTACTGTCCTTTACTAAATTTTCCATCTGTTGGAGCATGTTTTAGCCTTGGTGTTGAATAATGTATTTCTTTTGCAAGCCTAGCATTATAAATGCCTATGCAATATCAATAATTTAGGATGTTTCCCACTAAATGCTTTTGTGGTTTTATTGCATGGCTTAGTCAAAGTGCATATGTTGTAATAATCATTAGTGGAGGGGAAACTCAACAAGAATCATAACAGATGGATACTTTAGTTGCAGGCCCTCATCTGATGTGTGCTTTGGGGCTGTAATTATGGTATTGATTTAATATATCACATTGACTATTGCTGTATTGCTTCAATATGTGCAGATTCTAAGCAACTTTTATTTGGAAAAATTGAGTCCTGAACACTAGCAGATAAAGGAATGAAGAAATAGGCTCATAATCTTAACTTTTACATGTCCTGAACTAAATTTCTGCTAAATATGGTTTGATGGAACCGAACCCTATTCCAAGCCTTGCTATGGGGCCCATGGGTAATTCTTAGACCCCTTATTCTGTATACCAGGTGCGGTATTGAAAATGTTTGAATGTCTAACATCATTTGAATACTAATTCTCAACACACTTTTACCCACTTAACCACCTTCTCAACCTGCCCATGAATGGCCACAAACTACAAACTACCTATAAACTACCGGTTTGGGGTACATTTATATAAGAGCTGCCATTGAGGGTTCAGCTTGATATAAATCTAGCAGAGCAATGCATGGGGAGATCTCTGGATCCATGTGAGGTACAGGGCTGGTTCTAGCTTTGTTAGAGATTGTCATGTCTTACATGATGTCTGACTTTCATTTTTTACATTAGTCATGGGATAACCCCTTTAAGTGTTAAGATTTCTCTTCACTGGAACAAAAGGGCCTAGGTCAACCCATTAAAAACACCCCATAGCATTATCCCTCCTCCACCAAACTTTACAGTTGAAACAATGCAGGCAGGTGACGCTCTCCTGGTATTCACAAAACTCAGACCTGTCCATCAGACTGCCAGACAGAGAAATGTGATTCTTCACTCTACAGAACACATTTCTACAGCTCCAGAGTCCAGGCATGGCATGCTATACACAACTCCATCTAATGCATTGGTATTGTGCTTGGTGATATAAGGCCTGCATCCACCTGCTTGGCCATGGAAACCCATTCCACAAAGCTCCAGATGCACAGTTTCTGTCTTGACCAGAGGAGGTTTGGACTCTGCAGTTGGTGAGTCAGCAGAGTGTTGGTGACTTTTATACAATATGCTCCTCAGCACTTGGTGACCCTGCTCTGTAGCTTTATGTCCTCTCCACTTCATGGCTGTGTTGCTGTGATTTCTAAACGCTTCCACTTTACAATAATGCTAGTCACCATTGATGGTGGAATATCTTAGAAGGAATAAGTTTCATGAACTGACTTTTTACAATAGTGACATCCTATTATAAGACTGCTCTGGAATTCACTGAGCTCATTATAATGAGCCATTCTGTCACAAACGTGTGTAAAGGTAGACTGAATGGCTGGATTTGTTTGCATCACCACAGGGAGGGTCTGCATAGGAACATACTGTAGCTGGAGCAGCCTCGGATCATTCACTTGGACATGGCCTGCCGCAGGAAATGAAGAGTTGAGCTGTTACAGGCCCAAGTGTGCATGCTCCTAGGTTTTTTTAGCTCTAGGATCGGGCGGATTGGCCATAGACCCTACAGGGAAAATTCCCAGTGGGCTAATCCCTAGGAGGGCCACCCAAGCCCTTCGTCATGGCCGCCAGCAAGGTACATAATGATCCGATTCTCAGTTGAATACTGTTCAGCAGGTAGCGGTATTTAGTGCTGTACTGTGGTATTTGGGTCAGCTGGGGTGTTATATTGCTCTGCACTATGGTATTGCTGGCCCTACCTACTTCTGATGTCCTTGCCTAATGACGCTGCTCACCTTCTGTTAGTTTGGACCTACCTACAATATGGGCCCACTTTTATGATTTTTTTCCAGGGCCACTTTTAGTTCCTAATGCACCCCTGGATGTTGTGGTCACATTCACCAATTGCAGACTTTAGCCCTAGGAGTCTGCAAGCAGCATCTTTAATGATACAGCCAGCCCTGTACAAGTATGATGCTGGTTGGGAAGGTGTAAAGAGGGGTGTCCAAACGCTTTTGGCAAGACTAGGACTGGTTTGAATAAAAAGAAGTAGTATCTGTATTTAATACTTTCTCTTCTTTTATGATCCACAACTGATGTTGGCTTCAAAACCTGCATCAAAAAACCTGCACATGTGGCAGCACCCTCGGAGAGTTTTAATGGGAAAAGATGCTGAAATTTGTTCCAAAATTAAAGTAAGCCAACCAAAAGAAGGTATAATGTTAGACATGCAGCATGAGCCACTGTGATAAATTTGGTGTACCTTTAGACTGTCTAGTCTAAGTTTATTCTGTCTACATTTTATACAGGATTACCAAATCTGCCCCAAAACTGTCAAATTATGTTTGAAGATGGTTTTGAATATTTGCTATGTGTAGGTTTTCCATGACATATCCTTATATAATATCTGGTGTTTCTGATTATAAGTACAACTATGGGTGAGGTTTATTATCTCCCTATGCCATTTTTATGGTATAGAAATGTTGCAAACCTTGTGTTTGTGACTTTTTAAAAGTGTGCAGCAAGTGACGTTTCTACGCCGCTCTTGGAACTTTCCAATAAGGGAATGTGTTGAAGGTGGGAAGGGGGCAAGACCAGCCGATCTTACATATTTATCTTCATTTATGCCAGATTTCTGGCGTAAATAAGGACAGAAATCTACTCCAACTCTGAGCTGACGTAGATTACAGTCTTAGCGCACGGACCGTTAAAGGATGTGCCTAATTTATGACGAGGTCCGCCGCACACTATAGATTTGATTCTCCCTCTTGCAGCGCAGGGGTTATCAAGATCAGCATAGCATACACTAATCTTAATAAATCTTCCCCTATATATTTTTATCTGAAGCCTGTTCTCAATACATAAGGTCACATCAATTACTGGAAGATAATTAATACATTAATACATTATCATAACCCTCTGATTCTTTATTGTAATTCTGAAAAATATCACAATCATATTTATTAATTGGACAATGAATGATCCAGCTGGATTATTACAGGTTTCCACCAGATGGCGCTAGTGTGCTATTAAAATTCAAGAGCTGCCACAATTTAGTCAAATCTAGTAATTGGGATGTAGATGCATTTGGAAATAGATTTGTTACTTTAGAAATAATTGTATTTGGTATGAATGTGTCAGACAGAGTGAACTTCAGAAGCTCGACTTAGTTATAAGAGTATAATGAAATCTGCAACAAATGCAACTCTCAGTTTGTCACTTAGATACTTTATAGTTGTATATAAAGACTACATTTTTACATATTGTCATTAGTATGCTGTACTGATTACTCAATAGATCTTATTAGCAATCAGAGCTTTTTTCTGCCACACTATTTCAAATCCCCTTAACAAACATAATGACTGCCGATTTCCTACAATAATGAGATCTCAGGAATTTAGTACATACTGTGGTAACTGTTGTTTCAGGTAATGTTTCAGTCTAACTTGTTGTGTGAGTTTAAGAGAAATATCGTACAACTATTTGTTGGAGATTTATCAAAGCTGTTGCAAATGAAATCTGACTTAGGCCTCATGCACACGAGATCCGCAAAACACGGAAGCTGCTCCGTGTGCTTTCCACAATTTCTGGAACAGAACGCGGCCCATTGTAGAAATGCCTATTCTTGTCTGCAAAATAGACAAGAATAGGACGTGCTCTATTTTTTTTTTTTGCAGGGCCACGGAATGGAGCAACAGATGCGGACAGCACACGGAGTGCTGTCCGCATGTTTTGCAACCCCATTGGAGTGAATAGGTCCGCGCCCAAGCCTCAAAATATGCGGATCGGACGCGGACCAAACATATGTTTGTGTGCATGAGGCCTTAGGCTACTTTCACACTCGTGTTTTAGGCGGATCCGTCATGGATCTGCAAAATACGGATCAGTTACAATAATGCAACCGCATGCATCTGTCATGAACGGATCCGTTGGTAAATTATCTGTAACATAGCCAAGACGGATCCATCATGAACTCCATTGAAAGTCAATGGCAGACGGATCCGTTTTCTATTGAGCCAGATTGTGTCAGAGAAAACAGATCCATCCCCATTGACTTTCATTGTGCACAAGGACTGATCCATTTGGGTCAGTTTCGTCAAGCAGACAGCAAAACTCTGCAGGCCTTTGAATCCAGAGGAAAAAAAAACAGGCTGTTGTATTTGAGTTTCATTTACAGCATACTTATATAAGTAGATATATATATAACGCGAGCAGTGGCGTAACTATCGGGGAAGCAGGGGAAGCGGCTGCTTCGGGGCCCGGGCTGCTTCGGGGCCCGGCACCCAGCAGCATGACACCAAGTTTCTCTAGAGATAATAATAATAAAGTTTGTCAGTCCAGGCCGGGCCCGGGCCCCTTCACATACAGTGCACCGGCCTGTCCATCATCCGACCAGGCGAACCCCCGCTAATGAACCCATCCCCCCCGCCCCCCCCAGCGGGCCCCCGCCCACTAAGTAAGTCCTGACCTGAGGGAGTGGCAGGCGGGAGAAAGAGCGCGACTACAGGCAAGAAGAGGTCAGGAGCAGCATGGTAGGAAGCAGAGCAGCGAACGGACATCAGTCACTGTGCTGGGCTTTTCAGGTACAGTATGTGTCTATGCCGGCTGTTCTGCCTGTGTGCCCACTGCCCCCTTGCCTTTGTCATCTTGTGCTGCTGCGCTGTTCACCTGTCATGGACTACTGTCTCCTGGTTGCTTATCTAATAAAGTTTGCACATACAGTGCGGTGCCCCTCAATGACCCCCCAATGCTGCCGCTCCTCCATTCACCTGTCCTGGCTCTCAGTGGTGTGGACCCACCATCTTTTCCCAGCCCCTAGTTCACAGGCCCCCTGCCCTTGTCAGCTCTGTCCCCTGTCTGTGCATCCCCTGGCTTTTTCAGCACAGCCCCTGACCCGACTGCGCCCTATGGGCCTTGTCTGTACCCTCCTGGCCTGTGGCTCCCCAGGCCCCTGTCTGCGCCTCCCTGGCCCCTGTTTGCGTCTTTATGGCCCTGTCTGCGCCCCTGGCCTTTGTATGCGCCCTGACCCCTGTCTGCGCCTCCCTGGCCCCTGTCGCACCCCTCTGGCCCTTATCTGTGCCCCCCCCAGCCTTTGTCTGTGCCCCCTGGCCCCTGTCTGTGCCCCTCTGGCCTCCGTCTGCGCCTCCCTTGCCCCTATCTGTGCTTACCCTGGCACCTGTTTGTGCCTCCCTGGCCCTTGTCTCTGCCCCCTTGGACCCTGTGTGCGCCACCCTGGCCCTTTCTGTGCCCCCCCGGCCCCTGTCTGCACCTCCGTGGCCCCTGTCTGCACCCTGGGCCATGGCCCTTATCTGTGCCCACACAGGCTGCGAAGCGCAGGGGGGGGCCCATACAAAAATTTGCTGTGGGGCCCAGTCACTCGTAGTTACGCCCCTGAACGCGAGGTTGGTCGCGACGCGTGGTTGATTAAGTGTGTGGTTGTGTAAGTGTGACTTAAGATTAAGTGACTTCAGATTCAGGGACTTCAGTGGGGGACTGAAATTCGTCAGTTCTTGTAACTAGATTATATAGTATTTTTTTTTTTGTTTTTGTGGTGTAATCCCCATTAGTATGTCTTGCACAATTGACAATGCCGTCCAGTGCACATCTTGCATGATGTATGCAGTCCTGGAACAGCCGTTTGAGGATGCATATCTTTGTTCAAAATGTGAGCAAATTACCCGTTTGGAATCGCACATCGAGTCTCTAAACGGGCATATTGCAACACTGAGAGCCACTGACAATTTGCAAAAGAGTTTGCTGCTCACCGAGCAAGCAGTCTTTAGGGGTAGATGTGGGGAGGGTGACAGAAAGGAGGCTGAGGAAAGTGAGGTAGCTAGCTGGGTGACAGTAAGAAAGGGGGTAGAGGGAAGAGTGCCAGGGAGGCTAGCCCTGATCTGACACACCCCAACAAGTTTGCACGTTTGGCAGATGAGGGGATGGAAGCTCAGGGACAGCACCGCTGCAGCCAGACACTTCCTCTGCCGGTCAGGGAATGTCAGCTCCAGTAAGCAGGGGACCAGGAGAGCAGGGCAGGCCAGACAGGTGCTGGTAGTGGGAGACTCAATTATTAGGGGAACAGATAGGGCGATCTGTCACAAAGATCGTGATCGCCGAACAGTGTGCTGTCTTCCTGGCGCTAGAGTTCGACACATCGCAGATCGGGTTGACAGATTACTGGGAGGGGCTGGAGAAGATCCAGCGGTCATGGTCCATATCGGAACCAATGACAAAGTTAGAGAAAGGTGGAGCGTCCTTAAGAATGATTTCAGGGATTTAGGTCAAAAGCTTAGGGCAAGGACCTCAAAGGTAGTATTTTCCGAAATACTGCCTGTACCACGTGCCACACAAGAGAGGCAGCGGGAGATTAGAGGGTTAACAAGTGGCTCAAGAACTGGTGTAGGAAGCAGGGTTTTGGGTTCAAGGAGAACTGGGCCGACTTTGCTATCGGCTACAGGCTCTATCGTAGGGACGGGCTGCACCTCAATGGGAAAGGGGCAGCTGTGCTGGGGAGAAAGATGGCTAGAAGGTTGGAGGAGTGTTTAAACTAGGGACTGGGGGGGAGGGAAATTACATTACAGGAGGGGAAGATAGTGCAGATAGAGACCAGGGGCGAGGTAGTGTGACTGGGGGAGAAATGGAAGGAGGGACTAGAAAAGTTCAGAAGGAAAGGTGTAGGGCAAAAAATATGCATAAACCTCTCAAATGTATGTATACTAATGCCAGAAGCCTGACTAATAAAACTGGGGAACTGGAATTAGTGATGTGTGAGGAGGATTATGACATAGTGGGAATAACTGAGACATGGCTGGATGATAGCTATGACTGGGCTGTTAATGTACAAGGTTACAATCTGTTCAGAAAGGATCGTCAAAACCGGAGAGGGGAGGGTCTGCCTTTACATAAAGTCCTGTCTAAAGCCCACACTCCGGGAAGACATCTGTGAGGGACACGAAAATGTGGAGTCATTGTGGGTGGAGATAAATGGAGCCAAAAACAATAATAAATTACTAATAGGAGTTTACTATAAACCACCTAATATACCAGAGTCCGCAGAAAATCTATTACTAAACGAGATAAACAAGGCGGCAAACCATAATGAGGTGGTTATTATGGGGACTTCAACTACCCGGATATAGACTGGGAAACTGAAACCTGTACATCCCATAAAGGAAACAGGTTCTTGGCAATAGCCAAAGACAATTACCTTTCCCAAATGGTTCAGGACCCAACTAGAGGGACGGCCATACTGGACTTAGTATTAACCAATAGACCTGATAGAACAACAGACGTGCAGGTCGGGGGACACCTGGGAAATAGTGACCATAAAGTAATAACCTTCCAATTATCCTTCAAACGAGAGTTTCTACAGGGAGGAACAAGAATACCGGACTTCAAAAAAGCAAAATTTAGCCAACTAAGAGAGGCCATAGGCCCAATTAACTGGGACATAGTCCTCAAAAATAAAAATACAACCACAAAATGGGAGATTTTTAAAAGCATTGTAACATCAAATTGTGATCGATGCATACCTTATAGAAATAAAAGGCTAAGAAATAAGAAGAAACCAATGTGGATAAATAGAACCGTAAAAAAGCAATAAATGACAAAAAGAAAGCATATAAATCACTAAAACAGGAGGGGAGCCAGGAAGCACTGGTAAACTATAAGGATAAAAATAGAATATGTAAAAAACTAATAAAAACTGCCAAACTAGAGACCGAGAGATTAATTGCCAAAGAGAGCAAAACTAACCCTAAAATGTTTTTCAATTATATAAATGGTAAAAAATATAAACCTGAAGGAGTCGGCCCTCTACATAGCAATGAGGGGGAGTTGCAGAAAGCGATGAGGATAAAGCCAAGCTATTAAATATTTTCTTCACCACTGTTTTCACTGAGGAAAATAAACTGTCAGATGAAATGCAAAATGTAAAAGTAAATTCCCCTTTAAAAGTGCCCTGTCTGACCCAGGAAGAAGTACAGCAGCGACTTAAAAGATTAAAATAGACAAATCGCCAGGACCGGATGGCATACACCCCCGTATCCTAAGGGAATTAAGTGATGTCCTAGCCAGACCCTTATTTTTGATATTCACGGACTCCATACTGACAGGGAATGTTCCACCAGACTGGCGTATAGCAAATGTGGTACCAATATTCAAAAAGGGTCCAAAAACAGAGCCTGGAAATTATAGGCCGGTAAGTTTAACATCTGTTGTGGGTAAACTGTTTGAAGGTTTTGTAAGAGATGCTATCTTGGAGTATCTCAATGAAAATAAGCAAATTACACCATATCAGCATGGCTTCATGAGGGATCGGTCATGTCAAACTAATTTAATCAGTTTCTATGAGGAGGTAAGTTCTAGACTTGACAGCGGCGAATCAATGGATGTCGTATATCTGGACTTCTCCAAAGCATTTGACACTGTACCACATAAAAGGTTAGTATATAAAATGAGAACACTTGGACTAGGAGAAAATATCTGTATGTGGGTAAGTAACTGGCTCAGTAATAGAAAACAGAGGGTGGTTATTAACGGTACACACTCAGATTGGGTCACGGTCACTAGTGGGGTACCTCAGGGTTCAGTATTGGGCCCTATTCTCTTCAATATATTTATTAATGATCTTGTAGAAGGCTTGCACAGTAATATATCAATTTTGCAGATGACACTAAACTGTGTAAAGTAATTAACACTAAAGAGGACAGTTTTCTACTACAGAGGGATCTGGATAGATTGGAGGCTTGGGCAGAGAAATGGCAGATGAGGTTTAACACTGACAAATGTAAAGTTATGCACATGGGAAGGAATAATGCAAGTCACCCGTATATACTAAATGGTAAAACACTCAGTAACACTGACATGGAAAAGGATCTAGGAATTTTAATAAATTACAAATTAAGCTGTAAAAACCAGTGTCAGGCAGCTGCTGCTAAGGCCAATAAGATAATGGGTTGCATCAAAAGGGGCATAGATGCCCGTGATGAAAATATAGTCTTACCACTTTATAAATCACTAGTCAGACCACACATGGAGTACTGTGTACAGTTCTGGGCTCCCGTGAACAAGGCAGACATAGCAGAGCTAGAGAGGGTTCAGAGGAGGGCAACTAAAGTAATAACTGGAATGGGGCAACTACAGTACCCTGAAAGGTTATGAAAATTAGGGTTATTCACTCTAGAAAAAAGACGACTGAGGGGAGATCTGATAACTATGTATAAATATATCAGGGGTCAGTACAGAGATCTCTCCCATCATCTATTTATCCCCAGGACTGTGACTGTGACGAGGGGACATCCTCTGCGTCTGGAGGAAAGAAGGTTTGTACACAAACATAGAAAAGGGTTCTTCACGGTAAGAGCAGTAAGACTATGGAACTCTCTGCCTGAGGAGGTGGTGATGGTGAGTTCACTGAAAGAGTTCAAGAGGGGGCTGGATGTATTTCTGGAGCGTAATAATATTTCAGGCTATAGCTACTAGAGAGGGGTCGTTGATCCAGGGAGTTATTCTGACTGCCTGATTGGAGTCGGGAAGGAATTTTTTCCCCTTAAGTGAGGAAAATTGGCTCTACCTCACAGGGGTTTTTTGCCTTCCTCTGGATCAACTTGCAGGAAACAGGTCGAACTGGATGGACAAATGTCTTTTTTCAGCCTTATATACTATGTTACTATGTTACTATGTTACTATCACCTGAGCAGAATGGAGACTGATCGGAGGCAAACTGATGCATTCTGAGCGGATTCTTTTCCATTCGGAATGCATTAGGGCAAAACTGATCCATTTTGGACCGCTTCTGAGAGCCCTGAAGGGAACTCACAAACGGAAAGCCAAAACGCTAGTGTGAAAGTAGCCTTAGGCTTCACACTAGCGTTTTGGCTTTCCGTTTGTGAGATAACGGCTTTCCGTTTGAAGAAATGAGTGATGCGCAACCATTATTGCCAGAGGATGTAGATAACAGGGATATGTCTCAGTCAGGCAGGATTACACACATGGACGTACGGTGTGATGATGATGATGATGTTGTACCCGTTGCTGCTTCCTTTGCTGAATTGTCAGATACAAGTGAAGCGGTTAATGATGACGATGTGTCCGTGGATGTCACGTGGGTGCCCGCTCGAAGAGAAGAAGAACAGGGGGAAAGTTCAGATGGGGAGACAGAGAGGAGGAGGAGACGAGTTGGAAGCAGGGGGAGGTCGTCGCAAGGAGCTAGTGGCACAGTCAGACAGCATGTATCGGCACCCGGGGTCAGCCAGACAGCACGCCAGTCAACGCATGCTGTTGCCACCACAAGAATGCTGTCATTGCAAAGCTCAGCAGTGTGGCATTTTTTTTGTGTGTCTGCCTCTGAGTCGTGGAAAGTCCAACACCCACCTCGGTACAACTGCTTTGCGAAGGCACATGATCTCACATCACAAACGCCTATGGGATCAACACATGAGTACAAGCAGCACACATACTCAAAGCCACCATTCTCCTCCTGGTCCAGCATCTTCAGTCACGTCAACAACTGCTGTCCTCCCTGCCCCCTCTCAACCACCCGCCACTCCGCATCTCACCTTCAGCAGTTCCTGCTCATCTGCCCACAGTCAGGTGTCTGTCAAGGAAATGTTTGAGCGTAAGAAGCCAATGTCACAGAGTCACCCCCTTGCCTTGTCATGAGTGTGTCAACTATTGACAACAACTCTTTGCAGTTGTTTGCGGTGTGTTAAAAGGGGAGTTTGGTCTGTCAATGTCTGTGAAGCGGGTGTTACCCTTACACTACCTGATCGATACAACATCATACCTGATCGTATACACACACTGGATGTTTTAAAGCACGTTATTCCAAACAATTTAGGAACGTTAGAGGATTTATGCCCTTTATGGATTAAAACCTGACTCTGCGTCCACTACGTAATTTTCCATGGGAGTTTTGCCATGGATCCCCCTCCAGCATGCCACAGTCCAGGTGTTAGTCCCCTTGAAACAACTTTTCCATCACTATTGTGGCCAGAAAGAGTCCCTGTGGGTTTTAAAATTCTCCTGCCTATTCAACTCTATGGCGGTTCGCCCGGTTAGCCCGTTCGCGAACATTTGCGGAAGTTCGCGTTCACCGTTCGCGAACGGAAAATTTTATGTTCGCAACATCACTATCCCCCATAGAATTTTAATGGTGTTCAAGACGTATCCGTCATGGCTATAGAAGACATAAGACAACCGGACTCGTTCATGACGGATCCGAATTGTTGTAATGGAAGCGTTTTTGCAGATCCATGACGGATCTGCAAAAAACGCTAGTGTGAAAGTAGCCTTAGTTGCCCACTGCAACCAATCAGATTCCACCTTTAATTTTTCAGTGCTCCTTTGGAAAATGAAGGGCAGAATCTGATTGGTTGCTATGGGCAACTAGGCCAGCTTTCATTTGCACAAGTTTTAATAAATCTTCCTCTTTGTCTTTATTTTCTGACTTGTGGCCGGCCTTTTTTTTTAGCTGTTTTTCCCTCTGAAATTTAATAACATAGTTTGTTAGGCTGAAAAAACAAATCAGTCCATCCAGTTCAGATGCTATGGTGCAAGTTAATCCACATGAAGGCAAAAAATCCAATGATGTAGAAGCCAATTTTCCTCATTTTAGGGGGAAAAATTCCTTCCCGACTCCAATCAGGCAATCAGAAGTACTCCCTGGATCAACGACCCATCTCTAGTAGCTGTAGCCTGTAATATTATTACACTCCAGAAATACATCCAGGCCCCTCTTGAATTCCTTTATTGTACTCACCATCACCACCTCCTCAGGCAGAGAGTTCCATAGTCTCACTGCTCTTACTGTAAAGAATCCTCTTCTATGTTTGTGCACAAAGCTTCTTTCCTCCAGATGCAGAGGATGTCCCCTCGTCACAATCACAGTCCTGGGAATAAATAGATGATGGGACAGATCTCTGTAATGACCCCTGATATATTTATACATAGTTATTAGATCTCCCCTCAGTCGTCCTTTTCTCTAAATTAACCAAATTTTGATAATTTTTCTGGGTACTGTAGTCCACCTATTCCAGTTATTAGTTTAGTTGCCCTTTTCTGAACCTTCTCGTGTGCCAATGTCCCCTTTAATGCAACCCATAGTCTTATTTACCTTGGCAGCAGCTGTCTGACACTGCTTTTTACAGTTAAACGGGTTGTCGAGCCATTAATATTGATGATCTATCATCAGAAAAGGTCATTGATATCTGATCTGTAGGGCCCAACAACCAGCACCCCTGCCAAAAAGCTGTTTGACTTGGAGACCGTGCTCCATGTTGCTTCCTGGTCTTCAGACTACGCCTCATTTCCTGTGGAGCGGTGGTATAGAGTAATTACTAGCACTCACTCCATTCACTTGAATGTAGTGGGTATTTGTATTACACTGCATTTCGAAGATAAAGTGCAGCGTAATGAGCAGGAAGCAGCGCATGCACGGTGGAGCCCCTTTTCTTCAAACAGCTGATTGTGGGGGTGCTGGGTGTTGGTCCCATGCCGATCAGATATTGATTAATAACCCCCCTCTGTTTTTTTTATCACAGAGCCAGTTACTTACCCACATACGGACATTTTCTCCCAGTCCAAGCACTCTCATTTTATGTACTAACCTTTCATGTGGTACAGTGTCAAATGCTTTGGAGAAGTCCAGATATACGACATCCATTGACTCACCCCGGTCAAGTCTAGAACTTACCTCCTCATAGAAACTGATTAAATTAGTTTCACAGGACCAATCCATTATGAAGCTCGTCTGATATGGCGTTACTCACTTATTTTCATTGAGATACTCCAGAATACCATCTCTTAGAAAAACAGTGTACCCGCGACAGATATTAGACTGGCCTATAGTTTCCAGGCTCTGTTTTTCACCCCTTTTTAAATATTGGCACCACATTTGCTCAGTGCTAATCCTGTGGAACAATCCCTATCATTATAGAGACCTTTAAGGGGTTGTCTCACTTGGGCAAATTACATATATCATATATAAAAGGTTAATACAAGCTACTTCCTAATATATTGTGATTGTCCAAATTGCCTCCTTTGCTGACTTTCCATCACATTATACACTGCTCATTTCCAGGGGTTACGACCACTCTAAAATTCAGCAGCAGTGGTTGTGCTTGCACACTAAAGGAAAAAGCACTAGCCTATGGGCGCAACCATGTTCCTGGCCACCAGAGAGGCTGATGCTTTATCCTATAGTGGGCAAGCACATGACAAGCAGGGTGGTCATAGCCATGGAAACGAGCAGTGTATAATTGTCACATTCAGGTGCGGGATAGAAACACCACACCGAACATATGAGGGAAAGGGATGAGGCAATAAGGCCTGGAAACTAAGGAAAGGACATGGACACCTCCTAGTAAAACCCTAATCAAAGTCCTGACTAAGTACCAGTATGAACAGACCCCAGAGGTAGGCGAGTTCATATACCGGAATACTTAGTGCTCTAACTCACCCTATAGGACCCTGGTACTAATGTCAGGACTGAGACAACCTGTTCCTCAAAAAGGAAGGACAAAGAGGAGTCTCCCCCAGGCCTTGATACAAATGACAGGGAAATGCAACACAAACCACACATTGCCAGTCTCACCGATCTCCTGCCACCTGTCGCTGGAACGTCCCTGACAATAATGTGATGGAAAAATGAATCCAGCCAGCAAAGGAAGCAATATAGACAATTACAATAAATGCTGTTTGCTGAAGTGAGACAACCCCTTTAAATATCAGAAATAAGGGTCTATTACATTACTTAAACGGATTGTCTCACTTCAGAAAATGGCATTTATCATGTAAAGAAACTTAATACAAGCCACTTACTAATGTATTGTGATTTTCCACATTGCTTTCTTTGCTCGCTGGATTCATTTTTCTATCACATCATACACTGCTCGTTTCCATGGTTACAGACCGCCCTGCAATCCATCAGTGGGGGTCATGTCCTATTATTGGCGGCATTACAGACAAGGATAGGACTGTTCTATTAGAGGCCGGCTGGTCTGTTCCGCATAACACCCAGTATCCATGTTTTGCAGATCCACAATTTGCAGACTGCAAAACATCCAACGGTTGTGTTCATGAGCACTTACAGTGATAACAGAAATATTAAAGATGAAGTATGATGGCAGACATTCACAGCAAAATGCACAAACATACATGTGGCAGAATTTTACACATATATGGATATCCTGCACTTAAGTCAGTCAGAAACAAGACGCATGCAGCGCACACCAATCACTCATTGGACACATGTGGCACACAAGAAACTTACGGTATACATGGCTCACATGCCACTGATGCATATGTCACATGCTGCACATACACCACTGATACATAGAACATATATAGCACACACCAATCACACATAGGAAACACGCAATGCACACACCAAGACATTTATGCCTAACCCTATTAAGTGTAGCACACTTAAAGGGGTTAAAGGGGATGTCTCACTTCAGTAATTGGCATTTATCATGTAGAGAAAGTTAATACAAGGCACTTACTAATGTATTGTGATTGTCCATATTGCCTCTTTCCCATCACATTATACACAGCACGTATCCATGGTTTTACCACTGTGCAATCCAGCAGCGGTGGCCAGGCTTGCACACTATAGGTAAAGGTTTTGGCTTATGAGCACTTCCAGCCTCTCCCTATAGTGTGTAAGCACGGCCACCACTGCTGGATTACACAGTGGTAATAACCACAGATACGTGCTGTGTATAATGTGATGGAAAGGAGGCAATATGGAGAATCACAAAACATTAGTAAGGGCCTTGTATTAACTGAATGATAAATGCCATTTACTGAAGTGATACAAACCCTTTAACTCCTTTAAGCATAAATTTCTGTCATGAAATTTACCAAATCGTAACCTCCTCAGATTGCACATAATCTACATTACCATATTTTTCTCCCTATAAGAAGCTCCGGCCCATAAGACGCACCTAGGTATTAGGAGAGGACAATAAGAAAAAAATATTTTTCATAAAAAAAAAAAAAAAACACTTACCTCTCCTGCTCTTGGATGCTGCCTCTTCTGACCTCCAGCGCACTCTGTCTTCCTCCTCCTCCATCTGCTAGCTGTGACCCTGCGCACACAGCATGAGGTCACAGCGCGCCCTCACTCTGTGCACAGCCCTGCAGAGCTGACAGCTGACGACCAGGAAGTGGTGAGTACAGAGCCTTCACTGCTTCCCGGTCCTCCCGTACTAATGAGCGCTTCCAAAATGGAAGTGCTTCAATAGTATGTCGCCCCATAAGACACAAGGCATATTTCACATCACATTTCGGACGATAACAATATGTGCCTATCTACAGATAGTGATAAATATCAAGAGTTGCCTGCCGTCATGACCGACTGCCTATTTACAGATTCCTGAAAAAAAGGGTTACCACCAATCTATGTACACAAGGGTCTTAAGAACATGTTCCCTTGATTGTGGGGGTCCCAGCAGTCAGGCCCCCATCAATCAGACACTTATCACCTGTCGTGTTATAGCTGTAGGACCTTTTCACATTCCCTATCCTTAAAGGTTTTCTTTGTGTGTAAAAATAATAAAATAAAATAAAAATTAAAAATCTGCCCCAAAATAGGTGTCAAACTAAAATAGAAATGCTCGCCTGTTAAAGGACCTGTGTCCACATTTATAGTTATCCTCTATCCACAGGATAGGGGATAACTAAGTGATCTGTGGGGTCTGAACTCTGGAGCCCCCACTGATCTCCTGTCACTGGTAATGGGGAGGGGATAACACCAGATAACACACAGAAGGAATAGAACGGAGTCTAGGCCTCAAAGCTAAGTGAGAGTAATGGTGACCTCCTAGGAATCCCTAGACCTCTCCCTGACTTCTGCCAGTATGAGTAGACCCAGAAGGTGGAAATACTCTTACACCAGAACCTTAGCCCTGGAGACCCTGGAAGGCCCTAGGAGTGGTGGCAGGGAATGAGACTACTGGTTAATCCCCAGATGAAGGAACCAGCGTCTCCCTGAGGCCTAGACAACAACACACACAAGCGAACAACAAAATGCAAAACAAAATGCACTTAGCTTAAAGAAGAATGGAGGAGCAGGAGATCCAAAGGAACAACACACCAGCTCAACCAACTCCAGCAGGAAATATCAACCGCATGGTAAGCAGTGTGAGTCAGAACTAAATAGAGCCTCAGTAATGACCCACAAGCTGCACCTGACAAGAGGTGTGGTCATTACCAAACAACAACACTGCAAGATAAAAACAGAGAGACTGTCAGATACCCTCACGTGCCACCAGAGTCTCAGATCTTCTCACCTCTGTCATGGGAGGGACCGTGACATCCCCCTTCTTGATTGAGTGGCAGGTCGAGCATATGCCCTGCCTCTCCATCCATTCTCTATGGGTTCGCTGGAGATGGCAAAGTACAGTGCTGGCTATTACCAGTGGTCCCAAAGAGAATAAATGGAGAAGCAGGGCATATGTGTGGCCTGCCACACCATCGAAAAGGGGAAGTAGGACCTGTTCCTGGAATCAGTGGGGGTCGCAGAATCGGACCCCACTAATCATATAGTTATGCCCTATGGTGTGAAGAGGATAACTTGAAAACCTGGACAACCCCTTTAAATCTCCACCACTCCACCACCAGTATCTCTTTACATGGCAGCAGTGATGCCTGTAAATATGGAATATCATCACTACCACCATGGAAACAGTTTGTGTCAATACTGGAGAATGTGATGCACTGTGCAGGTGCAGATGCACTTTGCAGGTCATAACTAGAGTTGAGCGAACACCTGGATGTTCGGGTTCGAGAAGTTCGGCCGAACTTCCCGAAAATGTTCGGGTTCGGGATCTGAACTCGACCCGAACTTCACCCCGAACCCGAACCCTATTGAAGTCAATGGGGACCCGAACTTTTGGGCACTAAAAAGGCTGTAAAATAGCCCAGGAAAGAGCTAGAGGGCTGCAAAAGGCAGCAAAATGTAGGTAAATCCCCTGCAAACAAATGTGGATAGGGAAATGACTTAAAATAAAATAAAATAAATAAAAATTAACCAATATAAATTGGCAACTTGGAGGAGGAGGAGGTGGAATAGGAAGTTGGGATGGCGTCAGGTGGGAATGCTATGGGAGTTGAAATTCTCATCACAGCCAAAAAGGATTCATGTCTGCCTGCAATGACACAGGCCTCATTCACAGACTCAGGGCTATGGCAACCAGAAAGAAAAGAGCGATCCCGTAACAGCAACACAGGCCTCAGGTCAACCTGCAATGGAAAAGGCCATTATCATTTATGTAGGCCCCTGACACCCAGACAGAGGAGAGATCATTTGACAGTAAAAAGAGTTTAATGTCTCTCACCTTAACAGCAAGCAACTAAATGAAATATAGGCCACTGACACCCAAACAATGGGGCGGTCATTAGACAGTAAAAAGAGTTTAATATCTCCCACCAAGACAACAAATAATTAAATGACATATAGGCCCCTGACACCCACACAATGGGGCAGTCATTTGACAGTAAAAAGAGTTAAATGTCTCCCACCAAGACAGCAAGCAAGTAAACGACATATAGGCCCCTGACACCCAGACAATGGAGCGGTCATTAGACAGTAAAAAGATTTAAATGTCTACCACCAAGACAGCAAGCAAGTATGTGAAATTTAGGCCCCTGACACCCAGACAATGGGGCGGTCATTAGACAGTAAAAAGAGTTTAATATCTCCCACCAAGACAACAAATGATTAAACGACATATAGGCCCCTGACACCCAGACAATGGGGCAGTCATTAGACAGTAAAAAGACAGAGGAGAGAGGTCCCAAAGCAGAGAATCAGGCTTCATGTCACCCACCAATGGAGAAGGCCACTTTCAGATATTTAGGCCCCTGGCACCCAGACGGAGGAGAGGTTCATTCAACTTTGGGTTGCCCCGCAAAATAATGGTAAAATTAAAAAACGAGGATTTAATAAACTAGTGCCCCCGGAGTACAAGAATATATGGTTAAGGGGAGGTAGTTATAAATGTCTATTCTGCACAAAGGATGGACAGGTCCTGTGGGATCCATGCCTGGTTCACTTTTATGAACGTCAGCTTGTCCACGTTGGCTGTGGACAGGCGGTTGCGTTTGTCAGTAATGACGCCCCCTGCAGTGCTGAATACACGTTCAGAAAAAACGCTGGCCGCCGGGCAGGTCAGCACCTCCAAGGCATAAAAGGCTAGCTCTGGCCACGTGGACAATTTGGAGACCCAGAGGTTGAATGGGGCCGAACCATCAGTCAGTACGTGGAGGGGTGTGCACATGTACTGTTCCACCATGTTAGTGAAATGCTGCCTCCTGCTAACACGTTCCATATCAGGTGGTGGTGCAGTTAGCTGTGGCGTGGTGACAAAGCTTTTACAAATCTCTGCCATGCTAACCCTGTCCTCAGAGGAGCTGGCCGAGACACAACTGCGTTGGCGACCTCTCGCTCCTCCTCTGCCTTCGCCTTGGGCTTCCACTTGTTTCCCTGTGACATTTAGGAATGCTCTCAGTAGCGCGTCTACCCACGTGCGCTTGTACTCACGCATCTTCCTATCACACTCCAGTGCAGGAAGTAAGGTGGGAATATTGTCTTTGTCCCGGGGATCCAGCAGGGTGGCAACCCAGTAGTCCGCACACGTTAAAATGTGGGCAACTCTGCTGTCGTTGCGCAGGCACTGCAGCATGTAGTCGCTCATGTGTGCTAGGCTGCCCAGAGGTAAGGACAAGCTATCCTCTGTGGGAGGCGTAGCGTCATCATCCTCTATTTCCCCCCAGCTACACACCAGTGATGGGCCATTACTAGATGTTTTCCTCATTGTTACCGTTCACCACAATAAGAAAAAAATTAATTGGCCCAATGTATTGAATTAAAATTCAGGCCTTTCTTTACAGGTACCTAACACTATCTGGCTATCTATTTATGTACCGTATTACACTAATCCTGGCACAGCAGTAACCAAAGATTTAGGGGAATATCAAATGTAGGCCTAGTATTTAGGCCCTGGATGAAAGGTATCCTTTTACGGACAGATTTACACTTGGAGATGCACAGTAGATATGTGAAAAAATATAAAAGATTATGCTTTCAGAACTTATATTTTAACACTTTTTGTAATATACCCTTTAACGGAAAGAAATACACTTAGAGATGCAAAACAGTGTGTGGAAATGTAGAGGATTATGCTGTATTTTAAAACTTACTGTAATATGCCCTTTAACGAAAAGAAATACACTTGGAGATGCACGCTGTGTGTAAAATACGCTTTTACGGACATATTTACACTTGGCCTGCAACAGCTGAAACACCAGATTTTGGGTATTGCTATTTTGGCAATTGAATTTAACCCCAGAACAAAATATATCCTTTGACGGATACTATTAAACTACTTGTCCAGCCACAGCTAGAATACCGGATTTACTGTATTTCTATTTTTGCAACTGAATTTCACCCCAGAAAATAATATATCCTTTGACGGACACTATGAAACTTGTCCAGTCACAGCTGGAACACCAGATTTAAGGTATTTCTATTTTTGCAACTGAATTTCACCCCAGAAAATAATATATCCTTTGACAGACACTATGAAACTTGTCCAGTCACAGCTGGAACACCAGATTTACAGTATTTCTATTTTTGGAACTGAATTTCACCCCAGAAAATAATATATCCTTTGACGGACACTATGAAACTTGTCCAGTCACAGCTGGAACACCAGATTTACGGTATTTCTATTTTTGCAACTGAATTTCACCCCAGAAAATAATATATCCTTTGATGTACACCATGAAACTTGCCCAGTGACAGCTGGAAAACCAGATTTACGGTATTTCTATTTTTGCAACTGAATTTCACCCCAGAAAATAATATATCCTTTGACGGACACTATGAAACTTGTCCAGTCACAGCTGGAACACCAGATTTACGGTATTTCTATTTTTGCAACTGAATTTCACCCCAGAAAATAATATATCCTTTGACAGACACTATGAAACTTGTCCAGTCATAGCTGGAACACCAGATTTACGGTATTTCTATTTTTGGAACTGAATTTCACCCCGGAAAATAATATATCCTTTGACGGACACTATGAAACTTGTCCAGTCACAGCTGGAACACCAGATTTACGATATTTCTATTTTTGCAACTGAATTTCACCCCAGAAAATAATATATCCTTTGACGGACACTATAAAAATTGTCCAGTCACAGCTGGAACACCAGATTTACAGTATTGCTATTTTTGTAATTGAATTTCAACCCAGAACAAAAGCTATACTTTTACGAACACTATGAAACTTGTCCAGCCACAGCTGAAACCACTGATTTAGGGTATTGCTATTTTGGCTATTTTTTGCTATAGTGTTCAGCGCGAGTATTCGAATAGCGAATTTTTTTTGCGAATATCGGCACTTCGCTAATTCGCGAATATTTCAAATATAGCGCTATAAATTCGCTATTTCGAATATTCGTTTTTTTTTGGTTTTTTTTGTTATATTTTTTTCTTTCCCACTTCCCAAAAGTAGTTCTTACTTGTCCTGAGGATTCCTGTCTTCCTGGCTGCTCTAGTCAGTGCCCGTTGCTGCTTCTGCCGACTTCCGTGCTCATGGAGCGTCCCCATCACCATGGGAACGTCTCCATATACTAAAATGTACTGTCGGATTTGAGGAATTACATTGAAATCGCAATGCGATTAATTCAAGTTATATTAATCGCATTGCGATTATAACTTAGCACTGCTATCTTACATAGGCTAGAATTAACGAATATGGAATATAGCACTAGCAGTGCTAAGTTGAAATCGCAATGCGATTACTTCAAGTTAAATTAATCGCATTGCGAATTCAACTTAGCACTGCTGCTATATTCCATATTCGTTAACTTCGTTCATTCTAGCAAGCTGACCCATTATAAACCCAGCTCTAAGTTGAAATCGCAATGTGATTAATATAACTTGAATTAATCGCATTGCGATTTCAACGTATTTCCTCAAATCCGACAGTACATTTTAGTATATGGAGACGTTCCCATGGTGATGGGCACGCTCCATGAGCAAGGAAGTTTATGGTTGGCTTGGTAGAATTTTCTTCAAAACGAAGATAACGAAGTATTCTACATCTTCGTTTTAGCAACCGATTCGTCAACCTCGCTAATTCTAGCAATCAAATAGGAAGGTTGACTATAGAGACAGCTGTGTTAAATTCGCTAAGCGATTTTTTTTTTTTTTTTTTAATAGAATAATTCTATTACTTGATATAATTATTATAATTATTCTATTTATTAAAAAAAATATATATAATCGCATAGCGAATTAAACACAGATGTCTCTATAGTCAACCTTCCTATTTGATTGCTAGAATTAGCGAAGTTGACGAATAGGTTGCTAAAATGAAGATGTAGAATACTTCGTTATCTTCGTTTTGAGGAATATGACGAATACATTCGTCATATCCGTCATCTTCGCTACAATTCTAGATATGAAACCAATAGGAAAGTAGCCTTAAGTTAAAATCACAATACACGATTATTTAAATCGCATATTAATCACGATAACTAGAATAATGACGAATATTCGATTTAGACGAGTATGAAACGAACATTTTTTCGAATATTCGCGAATTTCGTCGAAATCGAATATGGCACCTGCCGCTCATCATTATTTGGCAATTGAATTTCACCCCAGAACAAAAGCTATCCTTTGATGGACACTATAAAACTTGTTCTGCCACAGCAGAAACCATTGATTTAGGGTATTGCTATTTTTAAAATTGAATTTCACCCCAGAAAAAAAAATATAGATTCTTTGCCAGACAGTATTACACTTGGCTAGCCGCAGCTGGAACACCAGATTTAGGGGATTGATATTTTTTCAAGTGAATTTCACCTCTCAATAAAATATAGAAAATTCTATCCTGAGTTTCTAGGGGTGACAATAAGCACAGCCAAGCCCCTGATGTAGGATATAGCAAAAAGAAAAACCCTACTATTGATGGATTAATGGACTTGGTGGCAGTATGTGCTGGCGCACCACAAGACACAAAATGGCCGCCGATCACCCCAGAAAAAAGTGACAGAAAAACGCTCAGGCCAGCCGGAAAACAGTGAGCAAATAACTAGCAGAAGTTGAATGATTCACAGCTGTAGATTGATCAGTTCATTAAGTGTTTTTGCTGAGTTAATCCCTGTCTAACGTGCGGAGCGACGTGACTCCAGCTTAACTAGAGGCTGGGTCACATGTTGCACTTGGCCAATCACAGCCATGCCAATAGTAGGCATGGCTGTGATGGCCTCTTGGGGCAAGTAGTATGACGCTTGTTCATTGGCTGCTTTGCAGACTTTCAAAATGCGCCAAAGAAATCGCCGAACAACGAACCCGAACCCGAACTTTTACGTAAATGTTCGGGTTCGGGTCCGTGTCAAACACCCCAAAAATCGATACGAACACGAACTATACAGTTCGGGTTCACTTATCCTTAGTCATAACCTTTAACAAAGCCCAAGCAAAGGTGCTAGAGGAGCAACGTGAGCAAAGGGCACAAACAAAGGGTAATAACTAAAACAGAGGCATTAGGGTCACCTGAGGCAGGGTAATAGTGGGGATCCTGGAGTAGGGGTAACTGGAGAAGAGGCAATATTAGCGGTGCATTTAGAGTGGGGTCATCTGGAGCTGGGGCAGTTATGGAGGTGCACCTAAGGCAGAGGCATTAGGGTCAGCCTGAGGCAGGGTAATAGTGGTGATCCTGGAGCAGAGGTATTAGGGGGCAATCTGGAAAATATGCAATATTAGGGGTGTATTTAGAGTGTGCGCATTTGGGGGCATCTGGAGCTGTGGCACTAATGGGGTGCATCTAAAGCAGAGGCATTGGGGGGACCTAGGGCAGAGTCCCCCCCAATGTCAGTCTGAACTCTGCAGAGAGCAGCACACATACACAGATCTGAGTCTACTATAAACAAATCCCCATTTCCCCCTACAGTCACCTACAGCTCACTACTGTCACACACCTGAGAAATCAGCCCAGCACTGCAGAGGAGTCCTTCTCTCCAGCAACCACAGTTTTCTGACAGCAGGGAGGGCAGGAAGATGGCCAGACATGTTCTCTCCTCCTTCACTGCCAGCAACCTGGGAAGCTTAGAAGATACTGCGGGGCCTCCTGTACAATTTACACCAGTAGGAGGCTGCATTACTGTGCGATACTGCCACCTAGTGGCTACAATAATTATCTCTCCTGAGAAACAAGAGATATAATTACTGCTCCATCTTATCTCCGGGTGCAGGAGACTGGGGGCCAACCGAGGAATCCCCTGCCTCCCCGAGGGCCAGTCCGAGCCTGGCTACGCCTCTGTACAACCCCAGTATGTCCAGACTATTATTATGGGGCATCAGTATACATTATAGAGAGAGGGGTTTAAGAGGAGAGAACTACAACTCCCACCATGTTGAGACCGTTATTGTAGTGTATCAGTTGAAATTACATGGAGAGGAATATAATAGGAAAGAACTATAACTCCCACCATTACCAGACTGTTATTAAAGGGCAGGGGTGTGAAACTCCTTATCAGATATACAGGGCAGAGTGCAGGCAGCTCCGGTGCTTTGCTCCTGCCATTCCTCTGTCTGTGACATTGTGACATCATGCACAGCTGGCTCCAGTGCAGCCCTGATGTTTGATGAGGCCACCTCCAGGTATAATGATTGCTATTCCTGGCAGCGGTTCTATGTCTTTCTGCACCCCACAACCTAGCGCGAGCCACGTGAAATCACCTGATGGTTTGGACTCGGCCCATGGGCCTTGAGTTATAGGAAACAGGTTGACATTACATGGAGAAGAATATAATAGGACAAAACTACCAACTCCCAGCATTACCAGCCTGTTATTACTGGCCTCAGTATACATTATAGAGAGAGGGGTAGAAGAGGAGAGAACTACAACTCCCAGCATTACCAGACTGTTGTAGGGCATCAGTTGAAAATACATGGAACGGGATATAATTGGACAGAACTACAACTCCCAGTTTTTCTAGGATGTTATTATGGGCTATCCCTGGACACCACCAACCTGTCCTCCATGCACAGCAGAGGAGCTCCGCCCCTCACATCAACATCCCACAGGTCCTTCAGCACTCCTCTGCACTGGTCATATGATGTTGACATTATCAAAGGTCCTTCAGACGTCTCCTCTGTACTGCTGTGCTCTGGCTTCCTGCTCTGGTCAAATCATGATGACATCATCAAAGGTCTTTCTCCATATTCTGTCTTCTTCTCTTCTCTGCACAGGTACTGTAGCTATATATTACAGGGCGGCCTTTTATCCACAGTGGGGCCTCCTTCCCCCGTGGGCCCCATAACAGCTTCATGGTCTGCCTCCATTGGGGGTACACCAGTGCTTACAGACACACAGTAGCTTCTCTGTTTTATAGAAGCAATGTAGAGGACCTGTTTCTTTCAAGCTCAGGATCTCAGCTAGCTCTGACACGCTCCTATTTCCTGTGAACCGTCTTCTGTGTCTCTATTACCAGGGACAACGTAGTGAGACCTCTAGTGGCCATGACTTTACAGCTTTTTTTTTTTCAGGTGGATGCAGGTAGATTTTTTTCTATTACATTAAAAATGAAGGTACAATGATTCTTTAATATACAGCCAACAGGGATCCCTACCGATGCCATCTTTTCCCGCACTGTTGGGGTATTTGTCAGTCTTACCTGCATGCCACTCCATTAATATATGACAGATCTGGCTTTACTGTTTATACGACTTAATACTTGCAAATGACTTTTATTGACTACATTTTACATAAGGCTGTGCAAGACGCAGAAAAGACCCCGCCATCTTTCTGGTTGCTATAGTGTTCCTGGGTGTAATTGTTCTTTTCTCCTCGGCTAAATACAATAATGAAGCTGTCAGGGAGGTTCCTGCACTAATGGATTTATGTGGCTTTTGATCCCACAATTAACTACAGTAAATTATTCCAGGAACGTGTGAACTCGGTTATAATACAGAATTTTTTTAGTAGAAGTTCTGAGATAAAATTGCTCATAAATTAGATACGCTATATAATTTTAACCCCTTAAGGACTAGGCAAATTTTAGTTTTTAGTTTTCTTCCCTGCTTTTCAAGACCCATAACTTTTCCTTAATAGTGTTGAGCGCGAATATTCGAATAGCAAATTTTTTTAGCGAATATCGGCACTTCGCTAATTCGCGAATATTTCGAATATAGCGCTATATATTCGCTATTTCGAATATTCGTTTTTTTATTTTATTTTTTTTAGTTAATTTATATTTTTTTCTTTCCCACTTCCCAAAAGTAGTTCTTACCTGTCCTGAGAATTCCTGGCTTCCTGGCTCAACTTAGACCTGGTTTACTATGGTTGGCTTGGTAGAATTAGCGAATATGACGAATCTATTCGTCATATTCCTCAAAACGAAGATAACGAAGTATTCTCCATCTGTTTTAGCAACCATAGTAAACCAGGTCTGTTGATATCGCAATGCGATTAATTCAAGTTATATTAATCGCATTGCTATATTCCATATTCGTTAACTTCGTTAATTCTAGCAAGCTGACCCATTAGAAACACAGCTCCAAGTTGAAATCGCAATGCGATTAATATAACTTGAATTCATCGCATTGCGATTTCTACTTAGACCTGGTTTACTATGGTTGGCTTGGTAGAAATAGCGAATATGACGAATGTATTCGTCATATTCCTCAAAATGAAGATAACAAAGTATTCTTCATCTTCGTTTTAGCTACCTATTCGTCAACTTCGCTAATTCTAGCAATCAAATAGGAAGGTTGACTATAGAGACAGCTGTGTTTAATTCGCTATGCGATTATATTACTTTGCTTTTTTTTTTAAATAAATAGAATAATTATATTACTTGATAATTATTATAATTATTCTATTTATAAAAAAAAATAACAATAATATAATCGCATAGCGAATTAAACACAGCTGTCTCTATAGTCAACCTTCCTATTTGATTGCTAGAATTAGCGAAGTTGACAAATAGGTAGCTAAAACGAAGATGAAGAATACTTTGTTATCTTCGTTTTGAGGAATATGACAAATACATTCGTCATATTCGTCATTTTTGCTAATTCTAGATATCAAACCAATAGGAAAGTAGCCTTAAGTTAAAATTGCAATACGCGATTATTTAAATCGCATATTAATCGCGATAACTAGAATAATGATGAATATTCGATTTCGACGAATAAGAAATGAATATTCTATTGAATATTCGCAAATTTCGTCGAAATCGAATATGGCACCTGCCGCTCATCTCTATTCCTTAACCACTCCCGGACCGCCGTACGCAGGATTGCGTCCTGCGGGCGGCCGGGATCTTCTGAGTGGACGCATCGGCGCGTCCTCTCGCGAGACCCGTGAGTTCCTGTGAACGCGCGCGCAGGCGCGCGCGCGTTCACAGGAGCGCGCGTCTGGAGAGTTATACTACAGCCTGCTAGAGATGATCAATCGCTGGCAGGCTGTAGATGCGATATAAATCGCATCAAACATGTATATCAGACGCTGTTTTGTGAACAGCGTCTGGTATACCTGCTACCTGGTCCTCTGGTGGTCCCATTTGCTGGGATCGACCACCAGAGGACCAGGTAACACAGTAAAGTTGCACCAAACACTACACTAACCCCCCCACCCCCTCACCTATTAACCCCTTGATCACCCCATCTAGACCCCTGATCACCCCCTGTCATTGATCACACCCCTTTATGTGTCCATATGTGTTTTGCGGATCCGTGGATTCACGGATCCGTGGATCCGATCGCAGATCCGATCCGCGGATCCGATCCGCAGATCCTCAAAACACGGACACCGGCAATGTGCTTTCCGCATTTTGCAGATCCGCACATTGCCAGAACTATATAGAAAATGCTTTTCTTGTCCGCAATTGCGGACAAGAATAGGACATGTTCTATATTTTTGCGGAACGGAAGTGCAGACTCGGATCGCGGATCCGTAATTCGGATCCGAGCGGGACAAAGTCTGTCCCCATAGAAATGAATGGGTCCGCAATTCCGTTCCGCAAACAGAATTGCGGACGTGTGAATGGGGCATAAGGGTCCCTTATCACCGCCAGTTAGTTAGCTACTTGTTAGGTAGCTAGCGCCCAGCCCACCGCACCGCAGTCACTGATTTTGGCAGAGATTTTTCATCCACATTGACCGATGAGAATGAAAAATCTGTGCCGTTCATTTTTTTTTTTCAGCGCAGAGGCTGAACGGAAAAAAATCTCATTACCCGTATGCTCAATATACGGAGAATCGCAGAAACTCCTAATGCTGGCCATACGTGTAATGATTGTGGAGACCCTCAAATGCCAGGACAGTATAAATACCCCACATGTGACCCCATTTTTAGAAAGAAGACACCCCAAGGTATTCCGTGAGGGGTATGGTGAGTTCATGCAAAATTTTATTTTTGTCACAAGTTAGTGGAATATGAGACTTTGTAAAAAAAAAAAAATCAATTTCCGCTAACTTGATGCCAAATTTTTTTTTTCTGTGAACTCGCCATGCCCCTCACAGAATACCTTGGGGTGTCTTCTTCCACAATGGGTCACATGTGGGTATTATACTGCCCTGGCATTTTAGGGTCCTAAAGCGTGAGAATCCAAATGCGTAAAAATGGCCTGTGAAATCCTAAAGGTACTCATTGGTTTTAGGGCCCTTTGCGCATCTTGGCTGCAAAAAGTGTCACTCATGTGGTATCGCCGTACTCAGGAGAAGTAGGGCAATGTGTTTTGGGGTGTATTTTTACATATACCCATGCTGGGTGTGAGAAATATCGCTGTAAACGACAACTTTTAAAATTTTTATTCAAAGTTGTCAGATTTACAGAGATATTTCTCACACCCAGCATGGGTATATGTAAAATACACCCCAAACACATTGCCCTACTTCTCCTGAGTACGGCGATACCACATGTGTGACACTTTTTGCAGTCAAGATGCGCAAAGGGCCCAAATTCCAACGAGTACCTTTTAGGAGGGCATTTTACGCATTTTTCTTCTCACGCTTTAGGGCCCCTAAAATGCCAGGGCAGTATAAATACCCCACATGTGACCCCATTTTGGAAAGAAGACACCCCAAGGTATTCGCTGAGGGGCATAATGAGTCCATGAAAAATTAAACTTTTGTCAAAAGTTAGCGGAAAGGGAGACTTTGTGAGAAAAACAATAAAAATCAATTTCCACTAACTTGTGCCAAAAAAAAATCTTCTATGAACTCGCCATGCCCCTAATGGAATATCTTGGGGTGTCTTCTTTCAAAATGGGGTCACATGTGGGGTATTTCTACTGCCCTGGCATTTTAGGGGCCCTAAAGCGTGAGAAGAAAAATGCGTAAAAATGCCCTCCTAAAAGGTACTCATTGGAATTTGGGCCCTTGCGCATCTTGGCTGCAAAAAGTGTCACACATGTGGTATCGCCAGTACTCAGGAGAAGTAGGGCAATGTGTTTTAGGGTGTATTTTACATATACCCATGCTGGGTGAGAGAAATATCTCTGTAAATTGACAACTTTGAATAAAAAAATTTAAAAGTTGTCGTTTACAGCGATATTTCTCACACGCAGCATGGGTATATGTAAAATACACCCTAAAACACATTGCCCTACTTCTCCTGAGTACGGCGATACCACATGAGTGACACTTTTGCAGCCTGGGTGCGCAAAGGGGCCCTAAAACCAATGAGTACCTTTAGATTTCACAGGCCATTTTTATGCATTTGGATTCTCACACTTTAGGGGCCCCAACATGCCAGGTGAGCATAAATACCCCACATGTGACCCCATTTTGGAAAGAAGACACCCCAAGGTATTCCGTGAGGGGCATGGTGAGTCCACAGAATTTTTATTTTTGGCACAAGTCAGCGGAAATTGTTTTTGTTTTTTGTTTTATTTTGTTTTTTACAAAGTCTCATATTCCACTAACTTGTGACAAAAATAAAATTTTACATGAACTCACCATACCCCTCACAGAATACCTTGGGGTGTCTTCTTCAAAAATGGGGTCACATGTGGGGTATTTATACTGTCCTGGCATTTTAGGGCCCCTAAAGCGTGAGAAGAAGTCTGGAATCCAAATGCGTAAAAATGCTCTGTGAAATCTTAAAGGTACTCATTGGTTTTAGGGCCCTTGCGCACTCAGGCTGCAAAAGTGGCATCATGTGGTATCGCCGCACTCAGGAGAAGTAGGGCAATGTTTTTGGGGTGTATTTTACATATACCCATACTGTGTGTGAGAAATATCTCTGTAAACGACAACTTTTAATTTTTTTATACAAAGTTGACAATTTACAGAGATATTTCTCTCACCCAACATGGGTATATGTAAAATACACCCTAAAACACATTGCCCTACTTCTCCTGAGTACGGCGATACCACATGAGTGACACTTTTTGCAGCCTGGTGCACAAAGGGGCCCAAATTCCAACGAGTACCTTTAGGTTTTACATGGCGGCTCACAATTTAGCCCCGTCCAAAATGCCAGAACAGTAAACACACCCCACAAATGACCCCATTTCGGAAAGTAGACACCCAAGGTATTCACTGAGGGGCATAGTGAGTCCGTCTGAGATTTTTTTTTTTGCCAGAAGTTATCAGAAATTGAAACTTTTTTTTTTTTTCTCAGAAAGTGTCATTTTCTGCTAACTTGTGAAAAAAATGAAATGATACATGAACTCACCATGCCCCTCCGCGAATACTTTGGGGTGTCTTCTTTCTAAAATGGTGTGATTTGGGGGTATTTATACTATCCTGGCATTCTAGCACCTGAAGAAACATGACAGGCGCTCAGAAAGTCAGAGCTGCTTCAAAATGCCGAAATTCACTTTTTGCACCATAGTTTGTAAACGCTATAACTTTTACCCAAACCAATAAATATACACTTATTGGACTTTTTTTTATCAAAGACATGTAGAACAATAAATTTAGAGAAAAATTTATATAGAAATGTAGTTTTTTTTGAAAAATTTTACAACAGAAAGTGAAAAATGTAATTTTTTTGCAAAAATTTCGGTCATTTTTGATTAATGGCAAAAAAAGTAAAAATGTCAGCAGCAATGAAATACCACCAAATGAAAGCTCTATTAGTGAGAAGAAAAGGAGGTAAAATTCATTTGGGTGGTAAGTTGTATGACGGAGCAATAAACGGTGAAAGTAGTGTAGTGCGGAATTGTAAAAAGTGGCCTGGTCATTAAGGGTGTTTAAGCTAGGGGGGCTGAAGTGGTTAATACCCAGTATTACATAGTTTTTAAGGCTGCAACAAGACATCTGTCCATCCAGTTCAGCCGATTATCCTGTAAATTGATCCAGAGGAGCGGGGAAAAAAAACGGTGAGGTTTTAGAGGAAAAAAACATTCCTCCTTGACTCCAATTAGGCAGTCAAAATACCGTATTTTTCGCTTTATATAAATTCATACCATCGGTACAGGGAGGAGGAGATGGCTGTGTTTCTCAAGGGGCTGCCCAATCACAGCGGAGAGAGTCACAGCCAGGGAGAAAAAAAAGCTCACCTTCTCCCTGGCTCCGCTGCCATTGGGCAGCCCTTTGAGAAACACAGCCGTCTCCTCCTCCCTGTACCGATGGTATGAACTTACAGACCAGGCGGGAAACCAGAACGGGGGCACAGCAGGCAAACGATGCAGCTTATAGAAAAAAAATTAAGCGATGTCATCAGTATGCCCTACACTGCCAGGTATTTATATTGTAATGTCAGAACAGATAAAAGGTCCTCTTTAAAGGGAATCTGTCACCTGCATACTAGCAAAAAAAAATTTTTCATGAATCCATGTTTAATAAATTACCTTATTTCCATATGTGTTCGTGTGTTTCTTTTGTACCTTGTCATTTCTTCTAAAAACCGCTTTTTCTGATATGCACATGAAGCTGTAAGCAGCCCAGAGGGGCGTTCCTCCTTTACCAAGGTGCCCAGGAACGCCCCCCTGATGTGCCGTGCCCGCCTAAATTTTATAAAGAAGAACGCCTCTAATCTCTAAAATCGCATCACAGAGGCGAGGCTAAATACTCCGCCCCCCCCCCACCAGCTCCTCTCTGTGCCGCAAATATCCCCACTTTGGCTCTTGCCTGCATCCCGAAATCCCGCGTAGGCGCACTTGCCGGCTTTTTTTTGCAATATCCTATATCAGGGGTTGTGCTTATTGTCACACCTTGAAACACAATACAGAAATTGCTTTATTTTATTGAGGGGTGAAATTCAATTGCCAAAATACCAATCCCCTAAATCTGGTGTTCCAGCTGTGGCTGGCTAAGTTTAACCAGTACAGGACCGCCTAACGCACGAATGCGTCTGGCCGGCGGTCCTGTTGCTCTGGCTGGACGCATCCGTGCGTCATCTCGCGTGCGCGTTCACAGTGGCGCGCGTCTCGGCAGTTATACTGCAGCCTGCCAGCGATGATCCATCGCTGGCAGGCTGTAGATGCGAAATAAATCGCATCAAAGTGGTATATCAGACGCTGTTTTGTTAACAGCGTCTGATATACCTGCTACCTGGTCCTCTGGTGGTCCCATTTGCTGGGATCGACCACCAGAGGACCAGGTAGCTATGTAAAGTTGCACCAAGCACCACACTACACTACCCCCCCCCATCACTTATTAACCCCTTGTTAACCCCTTGATCACCCCATCTAGATTCCCTGATAACCCCCCTGTCATTGATCACACCCCTGTAAGGCTCCATTCAGACGTCCATATGTGTTTTGCAGATCCGTGGATCTGATCCACGGATCCGCGGATCTGATCCACGGATCTGCGGATCCACAGAATCTCAAAATACGGACACCGGCAATGTGCTTTCCGCATTTTGCAGATCCGCACATTGCCAGAACTTTATAGAAAATGCCTTTTCTTGTCCGCAATTGCGGACAAGAATAGGACATGTTCTATATTTTTGCGGAACGGAATTGCAGACCGGGAAGTGCAGATCCGTAATTCCAGATCCGAGCAGGACAAAGTCTGTCCCCATAGAAATGAATGGGTCCGCAATTCCGTTCCGCAAACAGAATTGCGGACGTGTGAATGGGGCATAAGGGTCCCTTATCACCGCCAGTTAGTTAGCTACTTGCACCGCAGTCACTGATTTTGGCAGAGATTTTTTCATCCACGATGATCGATGCGAATGAAAAAATCTGTGCAGTTAATTTTTTTTTTTTCAGCCCAGAGGCTGAACGGAAAAAAAAAATCTCATTACCCGTATGCTCAATATAAGGAGAATAGCAGAAACTCCTCATGCTGGCCATACGTGTAATGATTACGGAGACCCTCAAATGCCAGGGCAGTACAAACACCTCACATGTGACCCCATTTTAGAATGAAGACACCCCAAGGTATTCAGTGAGGGGTATGGTGAGTTCAGGTAAAATTTTATTTTTTGTCACAAGTTAGTGGAATATGAGACTTTGTAAAAAAAAAAAAATATATATCAATTTCCGCTAACTTGTGCCAAAATTTTTTTTTTTCTGTGAACTCGCCATGCCCCTCACGGAATACCTTGGGGTGTCTTCTTTCCAAAATAGGGTCACATGTTGGGTATTTATACTGCCCTGGCATTTTAGGGGCCCATAAAGCATGAGTATCCAAATGTGTAAAAATGCCCTGTGAAATCCTAAAGGTACTCATGGGAATTAGGGCCCCTTTGCGCACCCAGGCTACAAAAAAGTGTCACACATGTGGTATCGCCGTACTCAGAAGAAGTAGGGCAATGTGTTTTGGGGTGTATTTTTATATATACCCATACTTTGTGTGAGAAATATCTCTGTAAACGACAACTTTTTAAATTTTTTATATAAAGTTGACAATTTACAGAGATATTTCTCTCACCCAGCATGGGTATATGTAAAAATACACCCCAAAACACATTTCCCTACTTCTCCTGAGTACGGTGATACCACATGAGTGACACTTTTTTGCAGCCTGGGTGCGCAAAGTGGCCCAAATTCCAACGAGTACCTTTAGGTTTTACATGGCTGCTCACAATTTAGCCCCGCCCAAAATGCCAGAACAGTAAACACACCCCACAAATGACTCCATTTCGGAAAGTAGACACCCCAAGGTATTCACTGAGGAGCATAGTGAGTCTGTGGGAGATTGTTTCTTTTTTTGCCAGAAGTTAGCAGAAATGGAAACTTTATTATTATTTTTTTTTTCCTCAGAAAGTGTCCTTTTCCGCTAACTTGTGAAAAAAAAAGAAATGATACATGAACTCACCATGCCCCTCCACGAATACTTTGGGGTGTCTTCTTTCTAAAATGGTGTCATTTGGGGGGTATTTATACTATCCTGACATTCTAGCACCTGAAGAAACATGACAGGTGCTTAGAAAGTCAGAGCTGCTTCAAAATGTGGAAATTCACTTTTTTGCACCATAGTTTGTAAACGCTATAACTTTTACCCAAACCAATAAATATACACTTATTGGATTATTTTTTTACCAAAGACATGTAGAACAATAAATTTATAGAAAAATTTATATAGAAATGTAGTTTTTTTTAAATTTTACAACAGAAAGTGAAAAATGTCATTTTTTTGCAAAAATTTCGGTCATTTTTGATTAATAGCAAAAAAAGTTAAAATGTCAGCAGCAATGAAATACCACCAAATTAAAGCTCTATTAGTGAGAAGAAAAGGAGGTAAAATTCATTTGGGTGGTAAGTTGCATGACGGAGCAATAAACGGTGAAAGTAGTGTAGTGCAGAATTGTAAAAAGTGGCCTGGTCGTTAAGGGTGTTTAAGCTAGGGGGGCTGAGGTGGTTAATACTGTCCGTCAAAGGATAGATTTTTTTCTGGGGTGAAATTCAATTGCCAAAATAACAATCCCCTAAATCTAGTGTTCCAGCTGTGGCTGGCTAAGTTTAATACTGTACGTCAAAGGATAGATTTTTTCTGGGGTTAAATTCAATTGCCAAAATAACAATCTCCTAAATCTGGGGTTCCAGCTGTGGCTGGCTAAGTTTAATACTGTCCGTCAAAGGATAGATATTTTTGTGGGGTGAAATTCAATTGTCAAAATACCAATCCCCTAAATCTGGGGTTCCAGCTGTGGCTGGCTAAGTTTAATACTGTACGTCAAATAAAATCCCTGAAATAGAAATCCTAAACATCTGTGCTTTCCACTGTTCCTCTCCAAGTGTAATTCTGTCAGCAATAGGGTATATTACATTCAGCATGTCAGCGTCTAAATACAAGGCCTGAAAAATAAATTCTCTATATTTGCACACGCTACTGTGCATCTCCAAGTGTATTTCTGTCCGTTAAAGGATACCTTTCAGCCAGGGCCTAAATACTAGGCCTAAAATTGATATTCCCCTAAATCTGTGGTTTCTGCTGTGCCTGTATTAGTGTATTACGGTACATAAATAGATAGCTAGATAGTGTTAGGTGCCTGTAAATAAAGGCCTTAATATGAACTCTATACATTGGGCCAAATAATTTTTCCTTATTGTGGTGAACGGTAACAATGAGGAAAACATCAAATAAGGTACGCGGACATGGTCGTGGTGGTGTTAGTGGACCCTCTGGTGCTGGGAGAGGACGTGGCCACCCAGTCTTCTGCAGAAAGCGCACAGGTGGCGCCTGAAAACCAAGCCCATCAGTCTGTCACATCACCCCAATGCATATCAGGGAACCTGTCTGAGCCTCAAGTTATGCAGCAGTCTCTTAAGATGTTTGAAGAATCTGCTGGCAGGGTTTCCCAAGGGCATCCACTTAGCCCTTCCCCAGCGGTGGAAGACATAGAATGCACTGATGACCAACCAATTATGTTTCCTGATGAGGACATGGGAATACCACCTCAGCAGAGTCAGCACGTCTCTCATGATGACTAAACACAGGTGCCAACTGCTGCGTCTTTCTGCAGTGTGCAGACCGAACAGGAGGTTAGGGAGGAAGACTGTGTGGAAGACGATGCAGGGGACGATGAGGTCCTAGACCCCACATGGAATGAAGGCCTTGCCACTGACTTTCAGAGTTCAGAGAAAGAGGCAGTGGTGAGACCCAGCCAACAGCGTAGCAAAAGAAGGAGCAGGGTGCAAAAGCAGAACAGCCACCCCCAAGAGAGATCACCTGCTACTGGCCAACGCCACCAGGGACCAAGCACACCAAAGGCAGATTCAAGGAGTTCCCTGGCATGGTACTTCTTCACACAATGTGCTGACGACAAGACCCGAGTGGTTTGCACGCTGTGCCATCAGAGCCTGAAGTGAGGCATTACGTTCTGAACCTTAGCACAACCTGCATGACCAGGCATCTACATGCGAGACACGGGCTGCAGTGGAGTAAGCACCTTCAAAACCAAGAAAGGGCTTAGGCCCCTCCTGCTCCATCTTCTGCTGCTGCCTCGGCCTCTTCCTCCGCCTCTGGAGGAACGTTGGCACCTGCCGCCCAGCAAAAAGAGGATGTGCCACCAACCCCACCACCTCCGTCACCAAGCATCTCCACCATGTCACACGGCAGCGTTCAGCTCTCCATCTCACAAACCTTGGAGAGAAAGCCTAAATTCCCACTAGCCACCCTCGAACCCTGGCACTGAATGCCAGCAATTCTAAACTACTGGCCTTTGAAATGCTGTCATTCAGGCTGGTGGACACAGACAGCTTCAAACAGCTGATGGCGATGGCTTTCCCACAGTACATTGTTCCCAGCCGCCACTACTTCTCCAAGAGAGCCGTGACTTCCCTGCACAACCAAGTATCGGATAAAATCAAGTGTGCACTGCGCAACGTCATCTGTGGCAAGGTCCACCTAACCACAAATACGTGGATTAGTAAGCACGACCAGGGCTGCTATATCTCCCTAACTGCACACTGGGTAAATGTAGTGGTGGCTGGGCCCCAGGTGGAGACCTGTTTGGCGCACGTCCTTCCGCCGCCAAGGATCGCAGGGCATCATTCTTTGCCTCCTGTTGCCTCCTCCTTCAACTTGGCTTCCTCCTCCTCTTCTTCCACCTGCTCATACGGTCAGCCCCAGGGCTTCACCACCAACTTCAGCACAGCCCGGGGTAAACGTCAGCAGGCCGTTCTAAAACTCATGTGTTTGGGGGACAGGCCCCACACCGCGCATGAGTTGTGGCGGGGTATTGAACAACAGACCGACGAGTGGTTGCTGCAGGTGAGCCTCAAGCCCGGCCTGGTGGTGTGCAATAATGGGCGAAATCTCGTCGCAGCTCTGGGACTAGCCGGTTTGACGCACATCCCTTGCCTGGCGCATGTGCTGAATTTGGTGGTGCAGAAATTAATTCACAACTACACTGACATGTCAGAGCTGCTGTATAAAGTGCGGGCCGTCTGTGCGCGCTTCCGGCGTTCACATCCTGCCGCTGCTCACCTGTCTGCGCTACAGCATAACTTCGGCCTACCGGCTCACCGCCTCATATGCGACGTGCCCACCAGGTGGAACTCCACCTTGCACATGCTGGAGAGACTGTGTGAGCAGCAGCAGGCCATAGTGGAGATTCAGCTGCAGCACGCATGGGTGAGTCGCACTGCGGAACAGCACCACTTCACCGACAATGACTGGGCCTCCATGCGAGACCTGTGTGCCATGTTGCGCTGTTGTGAGTACTCCAACATGGCCAGTGGCGATGACGTCGTTTACAGCGCTACAATACCACTTCTATGTCTCCGTGAGAAAATACTTAGGGCGATGATGCAAGAGGATGCGGCCCAGGAGAAAGAGGAGGAGGAAGAGGGGTCATTTCTAGCACTTTCAGGCCAGTCTTTTAGAAGTGGCTCAGAGGGAGGTCTTTTGCAACAGCAGAGGCCAGGTACAAATTTGGCCAGCCAGGGCCCACTACTGGAGGACGAGGATGAGGATGAAGCATGTTCACAGCGGGGTGATACCCAACGCAGCTCGGGCCCATCACTGGTGCGTGGCTGGGGGGAAATGGAGGACGATGACAATACGCCTCCCACAGAAGACAGCTTGTCCTTACCTCTGGGCAGCCTGGCACACATGAGCGACTACATGCTGCAGTGCCTGCGCAACGACAGCAGAGTTGCCCACATTTTAACGTGTGCTGACTACTGGGTGGCTACCCTGCTTGATCCCCGTACAAAGACAACGTGCTCACCTTAATTCCCGCACTGGAGCGTCATAGGAAAATGCGCACGCTGGTAGACGCGCTCCTGAGAGCATTCCCAACTGACACGGGGGGACAAGTGGAAGCACAAGACAAACATTACAGTCAAACGCAGCAGCCTCTCCATAACCAACGTGGACAAGCTGACGTTTATAAAAACTAATAATTGGGAGAGACTTCCCTGGTTTTCCGTCACTATGGCCTGAGGTGAAAGTGACTAATAGCCCTGAGACAGGGGTAACCCTACCTGAGTGGCCTGGTTCCAGTGGGAGGCCAGAGCCCTGGGAGCCCGAGTCCGAAGGGCCTGCGGTAGGGGTGACCACCACTTCTGTGATAGAGGGGGAGGCACCCCCACTGAGTGTAATGGTGGGAGACATGGAGGACTTGCCACCAGGACCTGAGTTGGCAGGCCTCACGTCTCGGAGATAATTTTAGGAC
>CM065589.1:540071003-540101923 GCA_033119425.1 Bufotes viridis | reverse complement strand
GGTTTGTGAGATAGAGAGCTGAACGCCGTCGTGTGACATGGTGGAGATGCTTGGTGACGCAGGTGGTGGTGTCGGTGGCACATCCTCTGTTTGGTGGGCGGCAGGTGCCAACATTACTCCCGAGGCGGAGGAAGAGGCCGAGGCAGCAGCAGAAGAGGAGCAGGGGAGCCAGAGTGAGTTCCTTGCTTTTAAGGTGTTTACTCCACTGCAGTTCATGCTTTGCATGTAGATGCCTGGTCATGCAGGCTGTGCTAAGGTTCAGAACGTTAATGCCTCGCTTCAGGCTCTGATGGCACAGCGTGCAAACCACTCGGTCTTGTCGTCAGAACATTGTTTAAGAAGTGCCATGCCAGGGAACTCCTTGAAGCTGCCTTTGGGGTGCTCGGTCCCTGGTGGCGGTGGCCAGTAGCAGGCGAACTCTCTTGGAGGCGGCTGTTCTGCTTTTGCCCCCTGCTCCCTCTTTTGCTACGCTGTTGGCTCGGTCTCACCACTGCCTCTTCCTCTGAACTATGAAAGTCAGTGGCACGACCTTTATTCTATGGACCTAGGACCTATCGTCCCCTGCATCGTCTTCCACACAGTCTTCCTCCCTGACCTCCTGTTCGGTCTGCACACTGCAGAAAGACGCAGCAGTTGGCACTTGTGTTTCATCATCATCAGAGACGTGTGGTCTGCGATGAGATGTTATTCCCATGTCCTCATCATCAGGAAACATCAGTGGTTGTGCATCAGTGCATTCTATGTCTTCCACCACTGGGGAAGGGCTAGGTGGATTCCCTTGGGAAACCCTGCCAGCAGAGTCTTCAAACAGCATAAGAGACTGCTGCATAACTTGAGGCTCAGACAGTTTCCCTGATATGCATGGGGTGATGTGACAGACTGATGGGCTTGGTTTTCAGGCGCCACCTGTGCGCTTTCTGCAGAAGACTGGGTGGGAGATTATGTTGTGAACTGGATGCTGGATCCACTGTCGGCCACCCAATTGACTAGCGCCTGTACCTGCTCAGGCCTTACCATCCTTAGAACGGCATTGGGCCCCACCAAATATCGCTGTAAATTCTGGCGGGTACTGGAACCTGAGGTAGTTGGTTCACTAGGACATGTGGCTGTGGCAGAATGGCCACGTCCTCTCCCAGCACCAGAGGGTACACTAACACCACACGACCACGTCCGCGTCCCTTACTAGATGTTTTCCTCATTGTTACCGTTCACCAAGCACCACAATAAGAAAAAAATATTTGGCCCAATGTATTGATTTCAAATTCAGGCTTTTTTACAGGCACCTAACACTATCTGCCTATTTATTTATGTAGCGTATTACACTAATCCAGGCACAGCAATAACCACTGATTTAGGGAATATCTCTTTTAGGGCTAGTATTTAGGCCCTGGGTGAAAGGTATCCTTTTATGGTCAGATTTAAACTAGGCCTGCAACAGCTGGAACACCAGATTCAGGGTATTGCTATTTTGGCAATTGAATTTCACCCCAGAACAAAATATATAATTTGCAGGACACTATAAAACTTGGCCAGCCACAGCTGAAACCACTGATGTATGGTATTGCTATTTTGGCAATTGAATTTCACCCCAGAACAAAATATATGTTTTTGCGGACACTATTATAGTTTGCCAGCCACAGCTGTGACACCAGATTTATGGTATTGCTATTTTGGCAATTGAATTTCACCCCAGAACAAAATATATGTTTTGGCGGACACTATTATAGTTTGCCAGCCAGTGCTGGGACACCAGATTTAGGGGATTGCTATTTTGACAATTGAATTTCACCACAGAAAATAATCTATCCTTTGCCAAACAGCAGACAGTATTATACTTGGCTAGCCAAAGCTGGAACACCAGATTTAGGGGATTGGTATTTTGGAAATTGTATTTAACCCCTTAATAAAATATAGAAATTGCTATCCTGAGTTTCTAGGGGTGACAATGAGCACAGCCAAGCGCCTGATGTAGAGATATAGCAAAAAAAGCTAGTATTGATGGATTGATGGACTTGGTGGCAGCTTGTTCTGGTGCACCACAAGTCACAAAATGGCTGCCAATCACCCCAGAAAAAAGTGACAGAAAAACGCTCTGTGCAGCCTAAAAACCAGTGAGCAATTAACTAGCAGAAGTTGAATCATTCACAGCTGTAGATCAATCAGTTCATTAGGTGCTGTTGCTGACTTTCCCTGCCTAATCTCGCCCTCACAGAAGCTGCGTCCTCTCCCTACACTAATCAGAGCAGTGTGACGTGCGGCGCTATGTGACTCCAGCTTAAATAGAGGCTGGGTCACATGCTGCACTGGCCAATCACAGCCATGCCATTAGTAGGCATGGCTGTGATGGCTTCCTAGGACAAGTAAAGGGCAAGTAAGGGCAAGTAAACGCTAGCTAATTGGCTGCTGTGCAGCCCTTCAGAAAGCGGGAGGAAATCGCCGAACAACGAACCCGAACTTTTTGAAAACGTTCGGGTCCGGGTCCGTGTCCCGAACACCCCAAAATTCGGTACGAACCCAAACTATTCTCGAACTGTTCGCTCAACACTACACAGGACTCATAGTAGCCCTCAAGTTTTCTTCTCCACACAATCATTTTTACAAATGACCCAAACAGTAGGAAGGGGGCTTCATCAGGGAAAATAGCTTTACGCCAGTCCTATACAGTCCAATCCCTGTACTTCCGGTAGAATGACAGTCTGTCCTTGTTGTTTTCTTAGAGAAAAGTGGCTTCTCTGCTGCCCTTCATGAAACCAGTCCATCCTCCAAAAGCCTTCACCACACTGTGCCTGCAGATGCACTCACCCCAGCCTGCTGCCATTCCTAAGCAATTTCTGCACTGGTGCCGACCTGACCACATTGCTGAATCCTCTTTAGGAGATAGTCCTGGAAATTTCTGGACTTCCTTGGGTGCCCCGATGCCTTTTTAATAGCAATTGAACCTCTCCATTCTTGATAAGCTAATAAATGGTTGATTTAGGTGTAGGAAACAGCTAAGTCCTTGCATATGAATCCCTGATGAAAAGTAATGATGACAGCACATGTTTCCCTGGAGGTAACCATGGTTAACAGAAGAAGGCAATGATTTAACCCCCACCCCACCCCACCAACACCACCACCACCACACACACACACACTTTTTAAAGCAACCAGTCTGCTCTTCAAATTGAATCAGCATGATAGAGTGATATCAGCTGCCTTTTCCTCGTTAATATTTTCCAGAGCTAACAAGATGATAACTGAAATGTTGATAGCTGGTCATTTTGCAGCAGGACTAAATTACAGTGGAAATGGGGTTTTCGTGATTAAGTTAATTTTCATGGCAAGAAATTACTTTGCAAATTGCCACCTTAAAAACTGAAGTAGCAAACTTTGTGAAAAACAAAATTTGTGCCAGCCACAAAACTTTTGGCCAAGGCTGTATGTCGAAATATCTAACTGCACTGACCTTCCTCCCTTCCTCACTCCTTTTTCATCCCTCCATTCCTTCCTTCCAATGCTTGCATTCTTCCTTTTTTTCTTTCTTCCCTCTTCTTCCTAGGTTCATAAAGGGATTTTCAAGCTTTTCAAAAATGAAACTGTGAGGGAATTATAAAATGCTAATTTCACTTGTTATACATTCTTTACTTAAAATGGCTGTCATCTCCTTCTCTCCCCTATTACATCGAGTAAAGTTCACAGAGACTAAGATGACTCCTGCATCTAGGACTGCGCCTTGTGTACACAAGACAAGAATCCTGGGAAGGGAAGACCACCTTATATGGAACCAGCCAATCATGAACTGCCTGATGTACTATAATACATTGCCTATGTAAACCTATGTTGTGTGCCCTATATATGGCATCACCCCGCCCTATTAAAAGAGAGAATCTTGGAAGTATTCCAACTGAACAGAGTGTCAGTTTATTCTTCCGGCGTGCACGCATTCCATTAATTAGGCTTAACGGCAGATCACCACATACGGTCTGAGATTGACCGGATCTGAATCAAAACCAAGGACAGGGAATAGAATGAAATAAAAAAATAATGTTTTATTGATGTCTTAAATCTCCCACTGCTTCACTACCACCGATTTTATGGGCCCTGCCTCGCTCTACTTCTTACAGAAATCTTGTGGCTTACATTTTCCACATAACTAATAGTTTTTTGTTCCTTATTTTAATTTTTTTTTTTTTGTTGATATTTTATTGAGTCACTAGAGACAATTACTAGGTTTGGTCTCAATTCACAATATGTTCAGCTTACAATGGCCATCCAGGTACAAATTCATATTGTAACTTTAGGAACCACTGTACCTACATAAAGCAAAGATGGACAAACTTACCCATACTCAATAAAACAGATTCAAATGAAACAACATAAAACAAAATTAGATTATATTTGAGATGGTACCTTTTAAAACTGGAATCCAACTCTCCACATGTTGTCCTTACAGTAAAATAGTACCAACTTCGAGAACATTGTTTTTTTTGTTCCTCACTTCATCACAGCAGTTTTAACCAGATACATGATTTAGCGCGGCAGATCCATCAGGATATTTAATAGCTTTATTCAATCAAGCCTGTAATTGGAGCTATTTTGAATGTGATTGGATTTGTCCAGCAATGTAGCTTTATGCCCTGATTGCAAGCATACAACCTTTCAACTCAAGCAGAGTAATTACCTTAGTGGTGACTGCTTAGAATAGTGAGTTACCACCATCTACAGTGTCTGCATAATGAGATGGGCATATCACAGACAAATTTAAAATAGAAAGAAACAAAGTACAAGATATAAGCACAATTATCCTATTTTTCTTGTCTGTTTTTCAAAAGTAATGTATTATCTCAGTTTTAGATGTAATTTCAACGTACAATAAGTATGGTGAAATGAAATAAATTTAATCTGTATCCAGTATGTCTGACAATCCAGCATCACATGTGACAACACAGACCACACGTAGGAGTCTAAAGATGCATTTAGACACTGTTCCTTCCCGACAATCGGCTGCTCATTAAGTGGAGGTAAAGTGTTGCATTTACGTACAGAAATCACCTCCACAGTATGCGGATGAGCGATCGCTGCTGTGATCGCTTGTCCCCATGCAAAATCATCAGAGGGCTGTTTAGATAGCACAACCTGCTGCCTGGGAAAGATAATTGAAGTGTCAGCACTTCAGATCATTTCACCAATAAAAGAGTTTCGCTCGTTCATCGGGTTATATGCGGTGCCTATACATGGGCCGATTATTGAGAACTAGTTTTTGTAGGATCTTTCATTCCAGATAACTGGCCCAAACAGCAGGATGTGTAAATGTGGCTTAAGGGCAAGTCCCCTTCCAATGCTTACCATCACATAGGCAGGAATATCTTCTCCCTTTAATCTACTATCTGTAAGTAGCTCCCTGGGGCCTGGTTACAGCACCAAACATTCTTATGGGCCATAAGGGAATGTGTCATCAGAAAATGACCTATTGTTAAAATCACATTTTTATGTTTGACATATTTTTAAAGAATTTTTGATTATATTTTTAATTTTCCATGTCAATAGCTATGTTTAAACAAAAACCTTAAAATCTTGCAGTTTTCGCACTGGCCATTAAACTTAATAATAGGCGTCACTTTTTGGTCTGTACAGATCCCTTTACTGCAGATACCTGCTTATCTGTCATTCTAATCTAGCCTGTAATGATATCACCTCTGTGAATGGATACGACAGGATCTGCCGTTAACAATAGATGATTGTCAGAGCTTATCTATTCTATCCTTGTACAATGACCTTTGCACAGGTAACAGAGCATGCCCAGAAAACTCTCCCATAGAAGTCAATAGGGTCCCCTCCAGACCATTGTCCCTATGGACCATGTGGACGGCATAAAGCAATGCTTTTAAGAATAGCTGAGGCAAGATAGCGGCCCCCATGTTCAGAAAATACAATAAATATATCTGCCATCAGAAAAATAAAGACAGAAAACAGAGGGTGGTTATTAATGGTACACACTCAGATTGGGTCATCATCACTAGTGGGGTACCTCAGGGGTCAGTATTGGGCCCTATTCTTTTCAATATATTTATTAATGATCTTGTAGAAGGCTTGCACAGCAAAATATCAATTTTTGCAGATGACACTAAACTGTGTAAAGTAATTAACACTGAAGAGGACAATATACTGCTACAGAGGGATCTGGATAGATTAGAGGCTTGGGCAGAGAAGTGGCAGATGAGGTTTAAAGCTGACAAATGTAAGGTTATGCACATGTGAAGGAATAATGCAAGTCACCTGTACATACTAAATAGTAGAACACTGGGTAACACTGACATGGAAAAGGACCTAGGAATTTTAGTGAACAGCAAACCAAGCTGTAAAAACCAGTGTCAGACAGCTACTGCCAAGGCCAATAAGATAATGGGTTTGCATCAAAGGGGCATAGATGCCGTGATGAGAACATAGTCCCACCACTTTACAAATCACTAGTCAGACCACACATGGAGTACTGTGTACAGTTCTGGGCTCCTGTGAACAAGACAGACATAGCAGAGCTGGAGAGGGTTCAGAGGAGGGCAACTAAAGTAATAACTGGAATGAGGGATCTACAGTACCCTGAAAGATTATCAAAATTAGGGTTATTCACTTTTAAAAAGACAACTGATGTGAGATCTAATAACTATGTATAAATATATCAGGGGTCAGTACAGAGATCTCTCCCATCATCTATTTATCCCCAGGACTGTGACTGTGACGAGGGGACATCCTCTGCGTCTGGAGGAAAGAAGGTTTGTACACAAACATAGAAGAGGATTCTTCACTGTAAGAGCAGTGAGACTATGGAACTCTCTGCCTGAGGAGGTGGTGATGGTGAGTACAATAAAGGAATTCAAGAGGAGCCTGGATGTATTTCTGGCGTGTAATAATATTACAGGTTGTGTAAGTGAGGTAAATTGGCTTCTACCTTACAGGGGTCTTTTGCCCGAACTGGATGGACAAATGTCTTTTTTTGGCCTTATATACTATGTTACTATGTTACTAGAATAGAAAAAGAATGTGTTAGTATCTGGTTTAAACTGGCAGATAACATTTTTGGTGACACATTTCCTTTAACCAGTGTCCCTCTTGCATTCTGTCCACTGATGACTGCATGTGCAGATAAACACATCAGGACTTTGGTTCTTCTCTGTTATATTACCAGGGTTCTGGAACCATATATCTGTGTTGTATCCCTTTTGTGTTTTGCTGTAACATTGATTTATATATATATATATATATATATATATATATATATATATATACTGTTTGTGTTGCCAATCTCCAGCCACTGTATTATCCATTGACAAGGATAGCATTTTTATCCTTATTGTAGATACATTGCAGGGTCGGACAAGGCTAGGTTCCTGAGCAGAGTCGTCCCACAGGGGATGTTGGCCTTGCATGTATATTTTAGGGTTAGTTAGGGTATCATAGGGATAAGTAGGTTTTTCACATTCGGGTGTACCTTCTTACTCTCCCCTTACCTTTCCACCTCGTGCCTTTTCATCCCGATTGGAGAGGGACATACTTTTAACCTCCTACGTGTGGTCTGTGTTGTCACATGTGTGATGTGATTTTTTGTGAGTTTTCACTGCTAAATAAAAGTTATGTTTTATGGGTTTGGCATCCTCAGTGAGGTTACTTTACTTTATGTATGCAAATCACTTATATCTATTTCTCAGTGACTTTATGTTGACACATAGCGCATACACTGCAGATTTTCCATATGCATTTTGGGGCAGAAAATCCACAGGATATTGCAATAGTAAATCAGTGGTTAGGATTTTAACCAAACTCACCCATGCACAAAAATTGACATGTGAGGAGCATAGAGGGCAGCCCCCTGCTTGGGTCCCCATTTTGAGTCACAACTGCTCACTACAACTAGCTCTCTTGCAAATCCAGCCTGTCCATGCATTACAATTTACAAATGTAATACTAAATCTGCAGTCCTTCTAAATAAAGAAAACGAATGTACAGTATTTGGCTCTAGAAGTATTGTATGCTTCCTCCTGCGTATGTAATGTAGGCAACCACTGGTAAGCCAACTAAAATAAGGGTTAGAGTAAAAAGTACTTATACAATGTTTTTGTATGATTAGCATATCTCTATATAAAATAAAATCTAATCAACCTTACATGTACAATGTTCTGTATCACAGATTAGAAGGAATAATAATTTATTTAAAAAAAAATGGTCCAAGATGAAATTGTATTTCTGTTTTATTTCTAAGATGGTGGTCATGCAAATTAAACATTTCACATTTACAATTATTTTAGAAGTTCATGTTGGTAAAATCTACCGCATACCTCCCAACATTTAGTTCTCAAAGGACATATTTAGAGCCAACTCCTTTAAAAGTAGAAAAAACACAAAATCCAATGTCTCTTCTTTCGTAAAGCTTAGTAGGCCCCCTTCACAGCCTGGTTTATAAGACAGTGACAAAATAAAGGGTCTGTTGGGAGGTATGCTACTCATCTGCTCATACTATTATTTTATTATAACTTTTTCACAAAATGTACTATTAATTACAGACGTGAAAAGATATCTGACAAAATTATGAGTCAAAGTGGTCCCTTGAAGACATGCATGGTATTTTTGTATACTGTATATAGTCACTAGAATTTTTTTTTGTGGAGATTGACTGTTTCTATTTCAGAACTGATGGTATCTTAATTGGCACAAAATTACAACTTATACATTTTTATGCCAGATGCACCGACTTCTATACATTGAGTAGGTTGTGAAAATAAGGGAGTTCAGTAGAGGAATACACAAACAATACATCTTCAATTGGTAAAGAGGAGATTCCTATAAATCATATTTTTCTAGTAATTCCATCTGCCATGGACGTTTTTTTTCTGGAAAGTAATCTGGAATTTTGATTTTTTTAAATTCTTGTATGCATTTTTTCATTTCCTCTTCGATGCTTGGTTTCTCACAGACTTTCCTTTTAGAAAGGTTGTTATCTCTAGATTTACTCATCAGTGATTGGAAGAGTTCACTGTTCCTACGTTTATCTGGGGGTGGAACCCACTGGACATGGTTCTTTTTTGATGGACGATCCAATGTTAGGGTGTTTGGTTGATGAGAACTTGATTGTTGGAGCACAGATGTATTTTCTTGAGGGGTGCTAGCTTCTGACTGGCTATCACAACTAGATGTAGACAGTTCATTACATGAGGTTCCACTTTCACTACCTTTGTCTAACACTTTTTCAGACTTTATTTCTTCACAATCTTGTTTTGGAGATACTAACTTTTGAGGGGATCCTGTCATGACAGAAAAAAAAAAAACATAATTATACAAATGTTTGCATCAATATTGTTAATATAGTTCAACACAATGTGGGTTAATCATTAATGGTAATCAACAATCAAACACTGGCCACAGAAAACAACTTAAAGTGGATATTCAGAATACCCAAAAACTGTACAAAAGGCTGGGAATGCACTTAACTACCTGCACGACTGTTCTAGGAAACCACTGAGACCAGTAGTTGACAGCAGTGATCACATGGAGCAGTCGGTGATATCATTGCTGTAGTAGGGGAAACAAAGATCATTGGGACCACCACAGCAGTTGCATGGCAGATTGAGCAGAAAATTATGCTTATTATTTATTTTTGAGCATCTCAGCCTTTTATAATATCTTTTAGGGTCCCAAAAAAACATTTTAATCACCTAAAAAGGATTTGATAAAAGGACTTAGCAGTTCTGCAGGAGCAGAGCTTGGTCAGCAAGGCGGGGGGGGGGGGCATGGGGGTGGAGGGTTGCTTTACCTGCTCATATCTCGAGATTGGTAACAGCTAGAGATATGGATCTGGTTTCGTTTTTCGTTCACAACATTATCTCCACTACATCGGGAAATATAGCTGATAGAAATCGGGTGGGAAGTGAAAGCAGTGAAACCTTCTTTTACTTTCACTTTCAGCTGCATTCACAGGCAACCCAATTTCTAACAGCTACTGTATATATTTCAATGTAGTGCAGATAATGCAGAGATTCTGGTCTTGGAAAACCAATTTTCAAACAAGAACAGGCAATATCTTTAGCTTTTACCAATCTCGAGATATGAGAGTTGAAAGCAGCACTATTTAGTTACTCCTGGGACATTGAAAATATTTCTGGTACTTAAAGGGGTTGTCTGCTTTTTTCTATTGATAACATAACCTCAGAATAGGTTATCAAAATCAGATCGGCGGGGGCGAGCACTGCCTTCAATTCCTCTTTATCTGCTCCCTGTCGAAACTGCAGCAGTGAGCAGGTGTTACTACAGCTAAGCTGGCCAAATCACATCAATGGGACAGCGCCTTTCTGCTACAAGGTAATTACACATGCTTGCCATCACATCCACAGGGGTGAGCAGGTGTAAGTAAAGGCAGTGTTCGTGTGAGGATAGGTCATCAATAAAAAAGAGGACAACCCTTTAAAAATTAGTTATGTCACTAAGGGCTCATGCACAGGACTGTATGGCCATGGTGATCATATTGCAGGCTGTAAACGGCTGGTTAGCAATACACCAGCACCGGTCGTTTGCACTCCCTAGTGCAGATGCGGACCCATTGACTTGAATGGGTCTGCAAGATACGACCGAAGATAGGACTTCACCTATATTTTGCACAACAGAGGCACAGATCAGAAGCCCACAGAAGCACTATGAAGCACTTCCGTGGGCTTTTGAGGCTGTACCTCCACACCGCAAAAATCTAGAATATGTTCCATCTTTGGCTGTACACATGGCCAGCACGAGGCCCTACGCTTGTGGGAATGAGCCCTAAGGGGTCAAAAATGCAATTAAATCCCCAGAGTTGTAGGGGGAGGTTGGTTGTTTCCAATTTTAATGCAGCTGTTATTGGTTAAGGAAAAAGGCTTTTTTCAGTAACAGTTCTATGGTTATGAGTGTAGCAACTCCAGCTTTCTTAATTGCTTTCAATATTCTTCTGCTTTAATTTCTCTACTAAACATCTGAAAAGCCCAGCATTATCAGAAGTGTCATCTTGACCATATTGCAATTAATTATTTTTCACAATAACATTCAAGATATTACATATATAACTAAATACAATACATAAGTACATAAGAAAATAAGAATAAGCATCTGTTCACATTATTTGAGCTTTCTGAACAGAAACCTTCAACAGAAACCTCAGAGGTATGCCAAGTGCTCAATTGCATATGTCGTCCTTAGACTCCCATGTAAGAAAAAGAAAAAAGCATACTTACATGGTAGATGTTTATGGTAGGATATCTCTGTATAGAAAAGCCTAAATGACACACTTTTATATACAGTTGTAAAAAGACATACTGCAATGGACAGGCCCGACAGATGCCAAAAGAACATTCTTTTTGCATATTTAGGGTAATTGGAGCCCTATCAATACTTTTAGTATATGTATTGGGAAAGCATGTGCACTTTTTATAGGGCTTAAACATTCTGGAAAATAGAAAGATTTCAACTCAGTTTTTTTAAGAAGTCTGACTAACAAGACTGGTGAACTGGAATTAGTGATGTGTGAGGAGGACTATGACATAGTGGGAATAACAGAGACATAGCTGGATGAGACGCGCGGCATCTCACAGCGGGAGGAGGGGGGAGCCGGCACAGAGGAGTAGGAGGCGGCGCAGAACTCTGGGAAGGCGGTGCTGGGCACGAACAGCACCTTATTTGTATGATTGACAGGTTAGTAAAACCTGTTTTTTTGCAAAATAAAGCCACAGATCTCATTTATAAGGCCACATTAGGAATCATAATGAGACCCTGAACATGAGCATATGTTTAGCTCACAGGGCTGAAAAGTGGTGACAGAATCCCTTTAATGTACAAGAATACAGTGTGTTTAGAAAGGATCGTCAAAAACCGGAGAGGTGGAGGGGTCTGTCTTTATGTAAAGTCCTTTCTAAAGCCCACAGTCCAAGAAGATATAAGTGAGGGACATAAAACATGTGGAGTCACTGTGGGTAGAAATACATGGAGGCAAAAACAATAATAAAATACTAATAGGAGTTTACTATAAACCACCAAATATACCAAATATACCATATATATGAGTCCACAGAAAATCTACTACTAAACGAGATAGATGAGGCAGCAAATGATAATGAGGTGGGTATTATGGGGGACTTTAACTACCCAGATATAGACTGGGAAACTGAAAGCTGTACATCCCAAAAGGAAACAGGTTCTTGGCAATAACCAAAGACAATTACCTTTCCCAACTGGTTCAGGACCCCACTAGAGGGACGGCCATACTGGACTTAGTATTAAACAATAGACCTGACAGAACAATAGACGTGCAGGTTGGGGGACAACTGGGAAATAGTGACCATAAAGTAATAACCTTCCAATTATCATTCAAAAGAGCGTTTCTACAAGGAGGAACAAAAATACCAAGGTTCATAGGCCTAACTAACTGGGACAAAGTCCTCAAAAATAAAAATACAGCCCCAAATTGGGATATCTTTAAAAGCATTTCTACAATCTCATTTTGAGAGATACATACCGTATGGGAATAAATGATTAAGGAACAAAAAGAAACCAATGTGGATAAATAGAACTATAAAGAAACCATACAAATCACTAAATCAGGAGGGTAGCGAGGAAGCACTGAAAAGCTATAAGGAAAAAAATACAACATGTAAAAAAACAAATAAAAGCGGCCAAACTATAGACCGAGAAATTAATTGCCAAAAGAGTAAAACTAACGCTAAAATTTTCTTAAATTATATAAATGTTAAAAAGTATAAATCTGATTTCTATTCTATTTCTGATATTTGCGGACTCTATACTAACAGGGATTGTTCCACAGGATTGGCGCATAGCAAATGTGGTGCCAATATTCAAAAGGGCTCCAAAAACAGAGCCTGGAAACCAGGGCTGGGACAAGGTCCACCACCAACAGAGGCTGAGCTGCCCCATTCCTCCCCCCAACTTGTGGATGACACTGCTATGGGGGATCTGTGATGGATGACACTGTTATTGGGGAATCTGTAGATGACACATATGTGTCATCCATAGATCCCCCCTCCCCATAACAGGGTCCGTGTAGGAATGACCACCAATACAAGGGGTGAGGCTGTGGGGTTGTATCTGCTTTTTTGATGACAGCGCCAGCGGGGCCCGTGCAGTGACTGTATTGTACTACACCCCCACCCCCCCAAAACAGGGTTAATTTACTGAATGACCACCAATAAAAGAGGTGGGGGTCACATATGCTATTTCACAATGACAGCAGGGCCCGTGCAGTGACTGTATTCTACTACACCCCCCCCCCACACTGTATATAATCTTAACTATATAACTGTAGTGATTTACTACAGTTATATAGTTAATAAGATTATATCCAGTGAGCGGGGGTAGTAGAATACAGTCACTGCATGGGCCCTGCTGTCATTATGAAATAGCATATGTGACCCCACCTCTTTTATTGGTGGTCATTCAGTAAATTAACCCTGTTTTGGGGGGGGTCTGTGGATGACAAATATGTGTCATCCACAGATTCTCCCCATAACAGGGTTCATTTAGTGAATGACCACCCAAATTGTTGTGACCCAATACATGGGAGTTGCATCTGCAGAGCTTTTGTATAATGCCACCCCACACTGTAGTGTCCCCCGCACAGTAATGTCCGCCACACTGCCCCCCACACAGTAATGTCCGCCACACTGCCCCCCACACAGTAATGTCCGCCACACTGCCCCCCCCCTCTTGTCATAATCCCCTCTTCTTGTCATGCTCTTTCTGCCCCCTGTCATTCTCCCCCATCTTTTCATGCTCTTTATACCCCCCATGTTGTCATGCCTCTGCCCCCATGTTGTCATGCTTCTTCCCCCATGTTGTCATGCTCTTTATTCTCCTCCCATGTTGTCATGCTCTTTCTTCCCCCCATGTTGTCATGCTTTCTTCCCCCCATGTTGTCATGCTCTTTCTGCCCCTTCCCCATGTTGTCATGCTCTTTCTTCCCCCATGTTGTCATGCTCTTTCTTCCCCCCATGTTGTCATGCTCTTTCCCCCCCATGTTGTCATGCTCCTTCTTCTCCCCTCCTCTCCTCCTACCTCTGCTGTAGCGTAGCCAAGCTCTGCATGGTCTGCGCCTCCGCGGGTACAGGAGGAGGGGCTTTGTCTTCTGTACTGAGCTGACTGACTTGAAGTGCAAACTGTGTGCGCACATCCTGTCAGTCTGGCCGGGTACAGGAGACTGATGCTCTTCTGTACCTGCGAACCGGACAGAGCTCGGTCACGCTACAATCAGGGAATGACTGGAGGGAGCGCTGAGCGGTTCCCCTGTCAGTCCCTCTCCTCTGGCTGGCCCCTGCCTGCGCCCTGAGGCTGGAGCACCTCTGAGGCTGGAGCCTCCCAGCCTCTGTGTCGGCCCGGCCCTGCTGGAAACTATAGGCCGGTAAGTTTAACATCTGTCGTGGGTAAACTGGCAGCATGGCTTCATGAGGGATCGGTCATGCCAAACTAATGTAATCAGTTTCTATATGGAGGTGAGTTCTAGACATGGCAGCAGCGAATCAATGTCGTATATCTGGACTTCTTCAAAGCATTTGACACTGTACCACATAAAGGTTAGTATATAAAATGAAAATTCTCAGACTCTGAGAAAATTTCTGTATGTGGGTAAGTAAATGGCTCAGTGATAGAAAACAGAGGGTGGTTATTAACGGTACACACTCAGATTGGGTCACTGTCACTAGTGGGGTACCTCAGGGGTCAGTATTGGGTCCTATTCTTTTCAATATTTTTATTAATGATCTTGTAGAAGGCTTGCTTAGTAAAATATCAATTTTTGTAGGTGGCACTATACTGTGTAAAGTAATTAACACTGAAGAGGACAATATACTGCTACAGAGGGATCTGGATCAATTGGAGGCTGGGGTAGATAAGTGGCAGATGAGGTTTAACACTGACAAATGTAAAGTTATGCACATGGGAAGGAATAATGCAAGTCACCCGTACATACTAAATGGTAAAACACTCGGTAACACTGACATGGAAAAGGATCTAGGAATTTTAATAAACAGCAAACTAAGCTGCAAAAATAGTGTCAGGCAGCTGCTGCCAAGGCCAATAAGATAATGGTTTGCATAAAAGGGGCATAGACGACCGTGATGAGGACATAGTCCTACCACTTTACAAATCGCTAGTCAGACCATACATGGAGTACTGTGTACAGTTCTGGGCTCCTGTGAACAAGGCAGACATAGCAGAGCTGGAGAGGGTTCAGAGGAGGGCAACCCAAGTAATAAGTGGAATGGGGCAACTACAGTACCCTGAAAGATGATCAAAATTAGGGTTATTTACTTTAGAAAAAAGACGACTGAGGGGAAATCTAATTACTATGTATAAAAATATCAGGGGACAGTACAGAAATCTATCCCATCATCTATTTATCCCCAGGACTGTGACGAGGGGACATCCTCTACGTCTGGAGGAAAGAAGGTTTGTACACAAACATAGAAGAGGATTCTTTACGGTAAGAGCAGTGAGACTATGTAACTCTCTGCCTGAGGTGGTGATGGTGAGTACAATAAAGGAATTCAAGAGGGGTCTGGATGTATTTCTGGAGTATAATAATATTACAGGTTATAGCTAATAGAGATGGGTCATTGATCCAGGGAGTTATGTCTTTTTCAGCCTTATGTACTATGTTACTATGTTACATAACTAATTTTAGCAGGGTCCTTAACAGGGCTAGGCATGATAAGTAGCTGTTTCAGTTATAATTAGTGATGAGCGAGCATGCTCGGCCGAATATCTGTTCAGCTCGAGCATCGCTATGCTCGGCACATGGTGGTACTCGGCCAAGTACCGCATGTGCTCGAGCTACATGCTCGAGTCGCCGCCCGCACATTTCACGGGTTTTACGCAGCCAATAAAGCAGCAGGTAGTACTGCCCTCACTGTATTGCTAGTAGCCATGTTGGCTGCTGGCATTACAGTGATTGGCTGGCTGGAACGCGTCATCGGCGCATATTTGGCTCAGACAAAGACAGTAGACAGAGAGAGCAGAGCGTAGAAAGGGATAGACAGTGTAGGGAGTGGTGTTGACACTTTTTATTCAGAGAAAGCTTTTCCAAGACCCAAAAGTCCTTTTAAGGACTACTGTTTGTGTGTGTTTTAGAGCAGCAATCTATTAACCTCCTGCAGTCTCAGGGACCGTGCTTCGGCAGGGACAGATAGTGCAGGCATTTGCTGTTTTTACTACCAAAAGCTTTTCAACGACCCCAAAGTCCTTTTATGGGCTACTGTGTGTGTTTGACAGCAGAAAGATATTTTTATTTTATACCTATTAGCGACATATACTGTACATCATCCGCAGACTGTGTCTTTAATAATCTGGGGCCACATTTAGTGTCCCTAATCCATGGTGTTCTGTAACCAACACTGTAGAACATCTGCAAACAGTTTCTGTATTACAAATTCCAATAATTTGAGCCACATCTAGTGTCCATAATCTGTGGTGTTCTTTAACCAATACTCTATAAATCTGCAAACAGTTTCTGTATTACAAATTCCAATAATCTGGTCCATCTAGTGTCCATAATCTGTGGTGTTCTGTAACCAATACTGTAGAACATCTGCAAACAGTTTCAGTATTACAAATTCCAATAATCTGGGCCACATCTAGTGTCCATAATCTGTGGTGTTCTGTAACCAATACTATAGAACATCTGCAAACAGTGTCTGTATTACAAATTCCAATAATCTGAGCCACATCTAGAGTCCATAATCTGTGGTGTTCTATAACCAATACTGTAGAACATCTGCAAACAGTGTCTTTATTACAAATTCAAATAATATGGGCCTAATATAGTGTCCATATTTTGTCGGTTTCTGAGACATATCCTGTCCTGCATCCTTAAACAGTGTCTTTAGTGGACAATAAAACAATCGCCACATCTAGTGACACAACCATTAATATGAAGAAGGCGAGCACTAAGGGACGGGAAGTGGGCGTGATGCTGTGGCCTCGGGTGCAATGAAACTGTGCCTGCTGCCAGTGCACCAGAAAAAAACGTACTCAGCTTCATGTCCAACTTAGCTGGGCCACGCAGGCCAACACTGTCCAAGTCGGACCAGTGCAAAGAGGTGGTCGGTTGGATTGCAGAAGATAATGCTTCCAGTCGGTTAAGCAACACCCTCTCCTCCACGAAGTCCAGTCTCTGTAGCCAAGAGTCTGGTCAACCGAATCCTCACTCTGATCATGCACCTGGACCTTCGCATGAACCGTCAGCAACAACATCCACTTCCTGTCCCAGCGCAGCATCCAAATGTCGATAACACAGGCATTTGAACGCATAGCGCAAATAACCACCCACAGGTCATAGCGATAAATGCGCAACTTTCGAGATTACTGGCCCTTGAAATGTTGCCATTTAGGCTTGTGGACACTGAGGCCTTCCGCAGCCTGATATCGGCGGCCATCCCTCGGTACTCAGTCCCCAGCCGCCAATATTTTTCACAGTGTGCTGTGCCCACCTTACACCAGCATGTATCCCAGAACATCACCTCTGCCCGACCAACGCACTTACTGGGAAGGTCCACTTCACCACGGATACATGGACAAATGCTGGTGGCCACGGGTGCTACATTTCCCTGACTGCACACTGGGTGAATGTTGTGGAGGTCGGGAGTGAGTCGTACCCAGGGATGGCACAGGTGCCACCCACGCCCAGGATTGCGGGCCCTACATCCATAAGGATCTCCGCCAGCAGCTATGTTACTGGCTCCAACCCCCATTTCTCCTCCTCCGCCGCCTCCTCCTCCACTGCCACCATCAGTCGCTAGCTGGAGGCAGTGTAGCACTGCTGTGGGTAAGCATCAACAGGCTGTGCTGAAGCTAATCTGCTTAGGGGACAAACCGCACACCGCCACAGAGCTGTGGCAGGGTATAAAGGACCAGACCGAGCTGTGGCTCTCGCCACTCAACCTATAACCAGGCATGGTGTCTGACAATGGCCGGAACTTGGTGGCCGCTTTGGAGCTCAGCAACCTGACACACATTTCATGCCCAGCCCACGTCTTAAATTTAGTGGCTCAGCGATTTTTAAAACCTACCCCAATTTTCGAGAGCTACTAGTGAAGGCGCACCACGTGTGTGTCCATTTCTGCAATTCATCCACAGCTTCAGCCGGTCTGTCAATGCTGCAGCAGCGCTTGCGGCTTCCAGCTCACTGACTGTTGTGTGACGTGAGCACGCAATGGAACTCTACGTTCTACATGTTGGGCAGGTTTTGTGAGCAGCAGAGGGCAGCTGTGGAATACAAGCTGCAACATGGTCGCCGCCTTCGAGTCAACTGCCACTATTCACAAGCGAGGAGTGGGCATTGATGTCAGACCTCTGTGAGGTTTTAAAAAACTTTGATGAATCTACACAGATGGTTAGTGGTGGTAACGCTATTATCAGCGTAACAATCCCACTGCTGTGTCTACTCAAACGATCGCTGCTCACAATTATGAAGGACGCTCTGAAAGTAGCAGATGAGGAAATGGGGGAGGATATTACACAGGGTGATAGCCAAACCACCCACAGTTCATCTTCTCAGTGCAAATTGGACCATGAAGAGGAGGAGGAGCTGGAGACAGTTGCCTCTGCTACAGAGGGTAGTACCCATTGAACTTTAATTCCATCTGTTCAGCGTGGATGGGCAGAGGAGGAGGAGGAGGATGAGGAGATAGAGAGTCATCGTGATGTCAACATCGACGTCTTGCCTGTTGGTACTCTGGCACACATGGCTGACTTCATGTTAGGCTGCCTTTCCCGCGACCCTCGCTTTATACGCATTTTAGATAACACGGATTACTGGGTGTTCACCGTTTTCGATCCCCGCTACAAAGAGAAATTCTCATCTCTCATTCCTGTGGTGAAGAGGACAAGTAAAACAGTGCAATACCAGAAGGTAGTTGTTGACAGATTGTTCCACAATTATCCATCTGACAATGCGGCCGGCAGAGTCCGTACTTCCTTAGGCAACCAAAAAAGGGAGACAAGAGGAACTCCCAGCAGTTCCAATGGGACACTTTCATGACACCCTGCCAGCCACATCACCCTGAAGCGCGGCCTAGTGGTAAAAGGAGGGAAAGTTTTCGTAGATGGTGAAGGAATACATAACAGACCGCGTCAGCATCCTAAATGATCCCTCAGTGCCTTACAACTACTGGGTGTCCAAGCTGTACACGTAGCAGGAACTTGCGCTCTACACCTTGGAGGTGCTGGCCTGCCCTGCCGCCAGCGTTTTGTCTGAGCGTGTATTTAGTGCTGCTAGTGGCATAATAACAGATAAGCGTATTCGTTTGTCCACTGGCAATGCTGACAGGTTGACTCAGATAAAAATGAACAAGGCCTGGATTGCCCCTGACATCTCAACTCCACCAGAGGAACGCTGAGCTGATGATGAACATAAAGGTAATTTCAATCTATCAGACGTCCGATGAACAGCATGCACTCACATATAATGTTTTAGAGCATCAGCACACTTTCAGGCACTCGCATATAACGTTTTAGAGCGTCAGCTCACCTGCAGCCACTCACATATAATGTTTTAAAGCGTCAGCTGATCAGCATGAACTCGCATGTAATGTTTTAGCGCGTCAGCTCACCAGCAGGCACTCGCACATAATGTTTTAGAGGGTCAGCTCACCAGCAGGCCCTTGCCCTAATGTTTTAGAGGGTCAGCTCAGTGGCAGACCCTCGCCCCAAATGTTTTAGAGGGTCACCAGCAGGCCCTTGCTCCAAATGTTTTTAAGGGTCACCAGCAGGCCACCAATCATAATTTTTCAAGGGTGTGTATGAGACCCTTTTAATGTGTAATAAAGGGTGTATTGGAGTGCCGATTCCTTGTAATTTTTAGCAGCCTTTTTACTTAGGGCATAGGCTTTATGAGTGTAGGAGTCCCACTACCTGAACAATTGTACCACAATGTGAATAAGGCTCTCCTTAATGTGATATACAGGCTGTTTCGAGTGCCTCTTGCTTGTAATTTTTGGCAGCACTTGCACATACAATTGAATATACAGGTAAGAATGTTTTCTGACAATTTTTCCTGTGAAATTGAATTTTTGGGGGTTTTGTGCGTATTTTTGTCAGTCTGTAAAGTGGCGTACAACTCGGACAACATGGTTCCCAGCAGCAACCTGGGAGTCCAAGATGCATCCAGACATTGTCCCCATGCTGTTCCCGTTGCATTTCGGGTGGTGTTTCTGTCACTTTCTGACCTTTTCCAATGGACCAGGCACCCTCCCTCTTCAGGGCAGGGGTGCCTGGTTATCTCCCATTGACTTCCATTATACTCAGGTGCTCGGCCGAGCACACGAATATAGCAATGTGTTCGGGCCGAACACCTGAACACCCGAATACTTTGGTGCTTGCTCATCACTAGTTATAATCATCCAACACATTATTCAATGAGTAAGACTCTGCTGAGTGTCACACTTTAATTCACATGCCTGTTATCCCTATTGGGACATACTTTTTCTGAAAATGTCTGACGCTTCACATAAAAGCAATGCAAAACCATATTAATGGGATGGTGAAAGGCATGCGCTCCTCATAGAGATAAATACTGCACCCTAGATTATTTACATAGTGTGCAGGGTATGATTTAGATCACCTGATTCTTAGTAGGAGTTACCCAGTGAGAAGTCAGCTCATTGGCTAAAGTTAAAAAGAAGGGTGGAGACTTCTCCATTTAGCAGGAGCGCGCCGACGCTATTGCTCCAAGCCCCTGAGGAAGCCACATCGCGGCGAAACATGTTGGGTGGAGGAGTGTTAGGCGCAGCATTTTAGGCAGGAATGGAGGGCTAATACGGCCCATGAATGTGTGTGACCACCACTGTTTGTTTAGGGGCAGATATCTTAGGCCTGTGAGACACCTAACAGAGAGATAGCTCTCAGGGACAGGAATTAAATGTAGTGTGCTGGTACTGAGCCGCAGTTCCTACACAACGGAACTGAGTAGTGCTCTTGGTCTGAATGTGAATCGACTGTCTGTGATTTTCACCAATCATACAATCCTTTTACCATTGGCAACTAAGTGACACGAGTTTATGCGAGATTGAGTGCGATACTTAACAATTCTAGTGTCATAATTCCAACGGCAATAGACACCATTAAAGGGGTATTCCCATTTGCGTATTTCATACTTACCTGCTCCCGGCGCGCCGTCCACTTCCTGGTTTCGGCAGGGGGCGGGATCCTTCTTGATTTAAGTCTTCTCCCTGCCGGGCCGCGCGCTGGACTGAACGCGCACGCCGCCACGCATGCGCCCTGGTGACTTCTTCTTGGCAAGTATACTATACTGGCCAGGAAGAAGTCATCATAGCGCATGTGCGGCGCTGGCGTGCTCTTTCGAGATGCGCACGCGACCCGGTCAGGAGAAAAGAAGTCATCTGCGCAAGTGCGGCCACCGCGATTCCGGAGAAGAGCGGTGGCCGTAACCAGCGGAGACGGAAAACAACAATCAGGTAAGTATATGTTAATTATCTTCTAAGGGGTGGGAATTTGTTAATTCTTTATATTTAGAAAAATGATCACTGTTAAATCATTAACAGATTTAACAGTGATCATTAAAGTGGAATACCCCTTTAAGAGTGTGATTGAGAAATAAATTCCCACTCCAAACTGTACCACAGAGAGGCCAGCAGAGACTGAATTATAGTTGTGTCAGCTCAAATAAAATTATTAACATTGCCAGCGCTCTCAGCAAGATAACACTCAATGGTAGCAACCTAGATTGAACCTAATTGTGCACCAATAAACTCCTAGTTTTGCACAGCAGTACCACACATGCAAACTAAACCTGATCCTTAATGCAGCCTAGCTATCCTCAGGTTTATGACAGGCCCTGCGCCCATGGAATAAACAAATGGTCTATGTAGTGTGAGGTGGCACCAATTGCAAGTGAGGAACCGTCACCCCCAACTCATTCCTGATAGTTTTAACCTATCCCTGTAGTTCTTGTGATTTTAGATTTGTAACAATAAAGATATTTAGTTTAGGACCCCTACAGGGATCTTTGTTGGTCCACTGACCGAATTGAGGATTTGGGGTATGATGTCCGAAACATTTCCACTTTACATAAAACGGTCAAAGCTAAATGGTGGCTATTGCCACAAACTTACCTGTCTGGGCTCCAGCGGTGTGATCACCAGCTTCACGCCAAGAGAGATGCTCTGCTAAGCCATGCCCCCTGGTGATGCGACAGCATCCTTAGCAACAGGATGCAATGCTCTGTTTCTCCCTAAAGTGGGTGTGTGCTGTAGGAGACTAGCAGTGAGATGATTGCTCAGGTGCTTTATTCCTATGTGTTAGTGTTCAGATACTGATCCTGGGACTCAGTGCTCTATTTAAACCCCTTCCTGGCCATACACCAGTGCTAGTGATATTCTCTGACTCACTAGCTGTGTTCCTGGTTCCTATGCTTTTTGGATTGCTCGTTCCTCTGACCTTGGCTTGTCTTCTGACCCCTCTGTCTCTCGTTTTGCACTGCATTGTCTGTCCGGTTCTGATCTTGGCTTGTCTTCTTACCACTCTCTCTCTTGTTTGGTACTACATAGTCCATCTGGTTCTGATCTTGGCTTGTTTTCTGAACACTCTCTGTCTCTTGTTTGTTACTGCATAGCCTGTCTGGTTCTGATCCATTTATGTGCGACCCTGTTTTTGTGTTGTTATGCCTCTTGGTGTTTAGTGTCTCTGCACCTTAGTAGTATAGGGACTGTAGACCAGTTGCAGTCTTTCTACCTAGGGCTTGTTCTTCAAGTAGGTAGGGAAAGCAGGCTGGGTTTTAGGCCAGAGCTCACTGTCTGTGTCTGTCCCTACCAACAGGCGTTATAAATGAGCTATTGTTCTGGGTCTCATTTGCCATTAACTATTCTTAAAAATGTTTAAAAGCCCCCTGGAAGTTGTAATAAGTCATGTCAGTTGTCACATTTTTCTATAAACACAAATACAAAATATGAATGAATGAAGACTCTATAAAGAAAACAGCAAAGACCAACTTGATGGACCCCATTATAAATCCATGGGATTAATCTGGCTTGGTGGTAACCTTAAAAAAGAAGCCAAGACACTAATGTAAGCCTAAGAGGAACCTGAAGACAATTTTTAGTAACTGTAACATGAAGATAACTTACATTTTGAAATGATATATTCATTTTCAGGATAACACTCTTTAAATGAGAAATGTAGCCAAACTAATGTGATGAGAAGGGCACTTCTCTGGTGTCTATAATTTTGGACCACTAAAAATTTTATAATTTTGAGAATATAAAGCTGGATATCTTGAAAGCTGAAACAGATTTTTGGTTATTAGCTTGAAATATTTGTCAGTTTGCCCTAAATTAGGATTTAAGTTCTCTGTGTGGTAATCTGAGATCACCTGCTTCACCCATATATTCTTCTAATCTGTAGCGATGACATATCAGAAGAGCATTCTCTAGATCACCGATTTAAAGTCTATTAAACTCCCAACCGGATAGTACCACAAGAGGTAGCATTCAGTGTAGGTTACCATATAAAAGAGGTCACCTTAACGTGGTGCATGGGCAAAAAAGATTTTGATCAAATTACATTTTCTAATTACCTTATATTCATTTTTTTAGTCTTTCTATCTAATGGATACTGTATGATATTATTAATGTAGTCCAATGACGAGGTGCTGATCTGCACTGCATATAGTACCTATGGAATAGAATTAGTGGCTCATTGCTTGAAGCAAAGGGTAAAGAGAAACATCGGAAGAATTGATTCTGCAGGGTCAAGACTTACCATGAACCTGAGTGCTTTAATCATATTTTTGATTATGTGGAGTAATATTGTTTGAATAGTCATCCAGGTACAAACAAATGCAACATATATTGTTACAATTATCAATCTGGAACATCAGACATCTAGTAAACATTCTAATCTGTAAAAGCTTTCAACCAAACCTGGGATGGTTTACTCACTCTCTTCTTTCATGTTAATATATATATATATATATATATATATATGAATAAACTTACCTGTCTGGGCCCCAGCGGTGAGATATAAATGTAGAAAAGCAGGATGCAGCACACTAGAAGTTGGGTGCCAAATCGGGACAACACGAACCGGCACCAGGGTTTAATTCAGTAGAAATAGTAAAAAGCCAGCAGCGGCGTTTCAACCGCTTGTTGCGGGCTAAAGACCGCAACAAGCAGTTGAAGCGTCGCTGCGATTTGACTACTGGGTGAATAAACCACGATTATGCTTTGACTACAACGGAGTGCTGCTGGCTTTTTACTATATATATATATATTCCAGTTTTACTTTTGTTACAGAAATTTGGCCTAGTGTTAGACACATGCAGCATACATTGTATCTTACATACAACCAAAGTACGGTCTGTTAATGTGTATAATACTTTAGTTTTGATGATATATATCTTAAAGGATGGTTTTTCTAATGTTTTTATTTTCTGATTACAGATTTTTATTCTATTTTCTGAAAATGATTAATAGGCAGCCATCTTGCCTCATCTGTTCTTAACAGCATTTAGAAAACATTAAGAAAATTGCTTTACGGTAGCCCCATGGGCCATAGACACAATGGTCAGGAGTGGACCTCACTGAATTCTATGGGAGAGTCTTCTAGGCATGTTCTGTGACCTGTACTGAGGCCATTGTACAAGGACAGAATAGATAAGCTTTGACAATCCCTACTGTGAATGATGGGTCCTGTCTTATCTATACACAGAGGTGGTATCATTACATGCAGGATTAGAATGACAAATAAGCAGGTAACTGCTGTAAATTGATCTGTACTGACCATGAAGTTGTGCTAACTATTAGGCTTAGGCTACACTTGCGGCAGGATAATTCCCACAGGCTGTTCACCCTGTCGGATCCGTCCTGGCAGCTATTTCGCTATGCTGCCAGACTGCCGCTCCGTCCCCATTGACTATAATGGGGGCGGGGCGAGCTACTGTGCAGCATGGCAGTGCACGCGAGAGACCGCCGGACTAAAAGTCGGACATGCAATACTTTTAATCCGGCGGCCTCTCGCTGTGCACTGCCGTGCTGTGCCGTAGCTCCGCCTCCACCCCATTATGGTCAATAGGGATGGAGCCGCAGTCGGCGGCACGGTGAATAGCGGCAGGGCGGATCCGGCAGGGTGGCTAGCCTGTTGATTCCGTCCTGCCGCAAGTGTGATACCTATAGTGGCCAGTGCAAAAACCCGAATGTTATATTTATTTATTTTTAAATATAGATATTGACATGAAAAATTAAAAATATCATCAAAATTCTTTAAAAGTATTTTAAACATAAAAACATGATTTGAATAATAGGTCATTTCCTGATGACACATTTCCTTTAATAGGGTTGCCCGATGTGATAAGAAGAGCAAACTGACCTTGGGATTGACAGCACAGGAACTCTGAAATGAATTCTGAATGTAAGGTTGGTCCTTGAACTGATATTTTATGGAGATTGATTGTTTAAAATATTGGTTCGGGAATTAGGAACCAAGCTGTTTCAAGATACCTCACATGGTTCATGTTCAATCTATGCCAGGGTCAATCAGTACTATTCATCACTTATGGACCACCCCTTTAATTACTCATGTAGTTGTTCGATGTCTGTTTATTTTTGCTTTCTCTCCTACCAGTTACTAGATGCATCTCTTATTTCAATGCTTTTGATAACAGGCAGCATTAGTGATGTCACATAGTTTGAGGAATGTTAGAGGACATTTTTATTGACTTGTGAGAGTTTATAAACATGCAGAGACTTCAAAACAGAAAATATGTTACACAAGGCAAGAATGGATTAAAGGAATAAAGGAATACTTTATTTTCTTGCCTTTTCATTAGAAAAGTATCTGATTATTCAGCTAGTTTTTATTAAGTATTTTTGTTTTATCCATTTCATTAACAGTAACACAGATAACTGTGCTGAATAATTTTCCAGATTAACTGCCTTGGGCGTGAAAGCAATATGGTGACAGACCGGAAATCTCCCCGGGAGCGTTATGGATCCACAGATAATTGATGCCAATCTTACCATTAAATATCTCTTTGATTTACTCAACCTACTGTGCAAATGTCAATGAAGCCAGACAGCCACATGTCTATTAAATATATGAAAAATCTGATAAATCTCATGTTTGATGATTGCCAGATGTTCTCTCTATGACTTCCATGTCTTTGCACTATAAAGGCTCATGTACATACTGTAGGCATAGTATAGCTGAATTCAACCTCCAAGCTGTCTATGGGGAGTAGTCTTGTAGTATGTACTTATGTATGCCTCCAATATTAAGCAGGTGCATAGAGAAGCCTGATCTGTTAGACTCGTACAGATTTCAACAGAAAAAAAATTCTGCCTTGTTATAACGGATGCTATGTTACTAATGTATCACCCCCTAAAAACATTGCTTCTTGGCTAGAATATGATAGCAATATGGAGGCACTATAGCACAGTCATATGTTGCAGGATGAAGGCACTATACAATATCACAAAGAGTGCCTATAGCTTCGTAGTATGCAGCTGTAGGGACAATATCTACAGCTCTAACTTAATTTGAGTGTGTGTGTATATTTATTATTATTATTATTATTATTATTAATATATATATATATATATATATATATATATCCACTTTTAATAATCTTTTCATATTTTTTTTATTGCTAAATAACTAATTTGTTACAAAGTTTAAGCGTTTAAGTAATGTGAAGGGTGTTACTTAACATATTTAAATGTTCAATATTATTGCAAATTTTTGGGGTTGTCCAGGATTAGCAAATCATTCTAGCTTTCTTTCAGAAAGAATGCCACAACTGCCCAAGGGTTGTATCTTGTATTGCAGCTCAGCTTCTTTGAAGCGAATGGGGCTTTGCTGCAATATCACACATAATCTGTAGACACATCTCTTTAAATACCATCCTTTTTATTAAGTGTGTGCATTTCCACATATCTGTATATACTCTCTTTCTTTTCTCTCTCTCTCTCTCTCTTCTCTCTCTCTCTCTCTATATATATATATATATATATATATATATATATAAAATATTATGTTTGCTTGACTTTTCTTTTATAAAGATGACAATTCCATTTAGTTGAGAAGTAATTTTTATATAGTATATGTTATCCTATTTTAAATATTCATCAGTCTCTCAACAGAAAACAAAATTGGAAAACTACTGTAAACTTGCCATAAAAGAACTAAAAATAACATTACTTACATCTTATTATTGCTGTTCAATTTTGTTCTTTCACATACGATGAGATGCTAAGCTCTCAGAAAGCCAAAAATACATTGGGTTCGAAATTTGGTCCTAAAAAGTAAAGCGTAGGGCTCTGTAAATATCAAGTACATGAATTCGTAAAATATTTTACAGCAATAACATGATTTTGTAATGCTGAACAATTGAGATTTTACTGAACACATGGACTAATTTGAGTTAAAACACTACAACTTTATCACCTGATGCGAGCGCAATTTATTTTGCAAAAAATATTTAATAGAACATAGGAGCTATGAAGCTGCTTTACCCCCATCCTGAAATGGTCTTGCTTTTTAAAAATTTGTACAATTAAAATAGTGATGATCTATATTTCTCTGGATTTAATTAAATAAATTTAACATTAGTAAGTGCAGACATTAATGCACAGCAATAAAGTACAGTATTAGGTACAATAACAACTAGAGGTGGAAATGTCTATGCTCATTCATACATATTTAAAACACAATCATTTTATAAAATACTTGATTTTTTTCAAGCATGGCAAAAGGGATACAGAATTTTTGTTAAAATTATCCTAAAAAAATAAAATGGGCATTGGGTGTTCTGCTGATGAAAGCCACAGCAATCACCGATTCTCATTGGTCTGGGAACAGGCAGTAAGTGTTCAATTGCCCTGCGGTGCCACCGCAGGAGAGCTGGAACATTACACCAGCCTCACTAACATCAATGGGCTGCCCATGTAATGCACAGACATGCTGGGTACTTCGGGTGACATATGCTCTTTGTAGTTGTTCTCTACTCCAGAATTAGAACATGGACATTATAAAGGAGGGCTCCCCTGTTTAAGACCACCCTATAAGAGTAGACATAGATAGCAAATACCTACAAGTGGCTCCTGCTCTGTCTGAGCTTATAGTTTTTAATACTGTGGACCTTTCTTTTGAATGGCTGGTATATAATATAATGTTTTACCTGTGGATAATATTATTTTTGTTTTATGACGCACAGGAATGAAATTAGTCTGTTCAGGTGCTCAAGTCAGGTAGTCCCACCTGCTACCACATGCAAAATCAGTAAAGTATAAAAAAGGACCGGGCACTCTGATGGAAAACTGGAATCACACTTTAATAGAAATTAGTATAAATGATCACCTCTCTAGGTGATCAACAATAAAATAAGAAGATAGCCAATATGTCAGTATAAAAATAAAATTAAAATAAAATAAAACAGCCAAGTATTGTATGCGGAGATCACATAAATAAAACAATCATAATACTTCCCTATCATAACAGTACTTGTTCTGATAGCAGCATATCATATCCCTAGCAGCATCAATAGTAGCAGCACGCAGCATTAAGGTTAATGAGTGAAGCGCTATTAATGTCCAGACAGTTCAAAGGCTACAATAGAGTCACTATTACTTGTATACCTGGACACTATTGTCTCTTATCAATACTCCGGATCATCCTCGATATAATTGAACAAATCACAGATAAGCACTCGGCAGAAATGCAGGGGTCTCTGTGTAAGGAAATGTTATCAGCAGCGTCCCGCTGGATGTATGGTGCACCTCAAAATTTAGCGCCATATACTCATGGAGGCGACCTTACCGAATCTTCCGTGCCTCTATATGCTCCTCGATCAGGTTTCCCAATTCTTACCACGCTAGTGGGAGCTTGTGAGCGCTGGCTCTTTTGCTTTTCAGACGCTCCCATCAAGTTCACATATCACGTGGTATCCTGGGGATTCAGAGCGATGTGGGCACTTCTGGGATGGTACGCTCTGTAAATTTCCTCCGGAGGTAAGTTAGTAGTCGGGGTCTGACCAGGCGCGTTTCGGGGTGAATAATACCTTCCTCAGTGGACCACTGAGGAAGGGGTATTATTCACCCAGACGCGTCTGGTCAGACCCCGACACTAACTTACCTCCGGAGAAATTACAGAGCGTACCATCCCAGAAGTGCCCACATCGCTCTGAATCCCAGGATACCACGTGATATGTGAGCTTGATGGGAGCGTCTGAAAAGCAAAAGAGCCAGCGTTCCAAGCTCCACTAGCGTGGTAAGAATTGGGAAACCTGATCGAGGAGATCAGAGGCACGGAAGATCGGTAAGGTCGCTCCATGAGTATATAGCGCTAACTTTGAGGTGCACCATACAACCAGCGGGACGCTGCTGATAACATTTCCTACACAGAGACCCTGCATTTCTGCCGGTGCTTATCTGTGATTTGTTCAATTATATCGAGGAGGATCCGGAGTATTGATAAGAGACAATAGTGTCCAGGTATACAAGTAATAGTGACTCTATTGTAGCCTTTGAACTGTCTGGACATTAATAGCGCTTCACTCATTAACCTTAATGCTGCGTGCTGCTACTATTGATGCTGCTAGGGATATGATATGCTGCTATCAGAACAAGTACTGTTATGATAGGGAAGTATTATGATTGTTTTATTTATGTGATCTCCGCATACAATACTTGGCTGTTTTAATTTTTTAATTTTATTTTTATACTGACATATTGGCTATCTTATTATTTTATTGTTGATCACCTAGAAGGTGATCATTTATACTAATTTCTATTAGAGTGTGATTCCAGTTTTCCATCAGAGTGCCCGATCTGCCCATACTCTAATGTTTTACCTGTACTGATCGCTACATGGTGAAATGTATGGCCTCTTGCAGCTTCTGGAGCAACATTCGCAACTTTAAAATTTTAAACTTTTTTCTCATTTCTACAAATATTTTATTGATGCCTAAAACTGCAGACTAATTTCATCCAAAACTTATAATTTAGAGGTCTAGCCTGGTTCGAGTCTGAATTTATTTTGGAGTGTGGTCTGGGGTCTGAATTTATTTATTAATCTATTTTCCAGATCCTAGATAGTGGCAATTATATGTAGGCAGATGTGTGATTTGAACTCAAAGCCTCCATGAGAACATTGGACCTGAAAGAACTCAGAACAGGGAATGATGTAAATCCATGTTAAGACATGTTAAGACAAAAACTAAAATGAAAAAAATTCCACTTCAGCTTCAAAAGAAATGGGGACGGTGGGGGAGATACTGCGGGACATTAAAGAAACTCGCTAAACCCAGCACATAGGATGATCCAGTTCTTTGTGTTGCACATCTTTATTATTCTCCTGCAAAACTTAAAAAGTTTGATAGAAATAAAGATTTTAAATGTCTTAAATGTGGGGAAGAAGGAACTGACGATGTGCACATGTTGTGGGGTTGTATTGCTATACAAAGATTTGGGAATGGAGTGTTGTCTCAGGTTAAAGAGCTATATAAGACAGACATTTATTTTCCCCTGCAACGTGTGTACTGGGTGAAGTTGAAGGTATACATAAGGTGAGGGAGTGAAAAATTGTGGAGAGATTGCTATTTCAGGCAAGGCGCTGCATTGTGAGGAACTGGACCAAGTAAACAGCGCCATCATTGGAGATGTGGATTAGGATAAGATAAGATGGCCCCAATGATGAGAGATAAACAATTAAACCTACAATGGGAGGAATGGGTAAAAAAGAGAAGATGAGTGAGGAAGAGAAAGCAGAAATGAAATTTTAGGGGAAGATTTTTTATTTTTATATTGGGTTATTTTGTATGTGTGTGTGTTTAGTATGAATGAGGATGGAGCGAAGTTAGGGGAAGGAATACATTTTAATAACTAGTATCTGATGTGATATGATCACTGAATTTTCTT
>CM065589.1:540029550-540070992 GCA_033119425.1 Bufotes viridis | reverse complement strand
TTTTACAGCCTTTTTAGTGCCCAAAAGTTCGGGTCCCCATTGACTTCTATGGGGTTCGGGTTCGGGATGAAGTTCGGGTCGAGTTCGGATTCCGAACCCGAACATTTTTCGAAAGTTCGGCCGAACTCGTCGAACCCGAACATCCAGGTGTTCGCTCAACTCTAGTGGTAATATGTTGCTGTGGTATTGGATGCTGCATACAAGTGCTGCTGCTAATTAGCCACACCTCACACTCCTCTTATGTCTCCTCATCATATTCATTCCCACAGAGATTCACCTGTATTCAGGATCATGATTCCTGACAAGCTGAGCAGAGAGGAGGCAGCACTATGGCTCATTGTGGTGAAGTAACTTGTCCTCCTGTTTGATTAGGACAGGTTTTGTGTGTACTGATAGGATGGCGGCCATTTTATTTCTCCTAATGATTGCTCCATAGCCAAAACAAGCTATTATAACTAATTAAAGGTATTTTGGAATATATTTATAATAAAATAATATTTAAGTATTTTTATTTTTTTTAACCCCTTAAGGACCCATGACGTATGGGTGCGTCATGGGTCCGATCCCTAAGTATGGCGCCCGCTCCTGCCCTCTGTGGGCGCGATCGCTGCGAGGGTCTGGCTGTTTCCTGTAGCTGACCCCAGCGGCTAATGATCGCGACCGGCAGCGATGCCGATCGCAATCATTTAACCCCGCAGATGCCGTGGTCAATCCTGACCACGGCATCTCGCTAGCGCTAAAACCGAAAGTAAAACTTTCGGCAGCTCTCCGGCTCCCCTAGTGGTGATCGGGAGAATCGGAGCGCTGTAAGGGATAGCCTCAAGCCTTTCATTCAGCATGAGGCTATCACTTACTATTTCCTATGGAGCCCTTGTTAGCAATAGGGCTTCATAGGAAAGTAGTAAAATCTCATAAACTCCAATACAAGTGTATTGGAGTTTATGTTAGAAGCAATCAGATGACTGATTTATATAGGTCCCTATGGGACCTATATAACAGTGTAAAAGAAAAATAAAGAAATAAAAAAATAAAAAAATAAATAAAAACCTAAAAATTCAAATCACCCCCTTTCCCCAAAATTAAAATAAAATAATAATTTTTTTAAAAATACACATCATGGGTGTCATAATGTGCGAAAACGCCCGTGGTATAAAAATATAAAAATATATTCCCATACGGTAAACAGAAAACGGAAAAAGCGCCCAAATGGCGGATTCGCCATTTTTGAACGCTTCATTTCCTCAAAAAAATTAAATAAAAAGTGATCAAAAGTCCTACACACCCCATAATGGTATCAACTAAAAGTTCAGATCGCCCCACAAAAATAAGCCCCCATACAATGCCATACACTTAATTACAAAAAAGTTATAGGGATCAAAATATGGCGACAAAATAAAAAATAAAAATTTCCCACTTTTGAATTTTTTCACTATCAAAACGCAAGAAAATCTATACATATTGGGTATCGCCAGTATTCGTACTGACCTGTAGAATAAAACTAAATGGTCAGTTTTATCACACATCAAACGTCGTAATTTAAAAACCCGTAAAATTGTGGTAGAATTGTTTTTTTTTTGCAATTTCACCCCATTTGGAATTTTTTTCCCGCTTCCCACTACATCGTATGCAATATTAAATGGTGGCGTTGGAAAGTACAACTTGTCCCGCAAAAATAAAGCCCTCATATGGCCATGTGAACGTAAAAATAAAAAAGTTATGGCTCTCGGAAGGCATGGGGCGCAAAACGAAAATGCAAAAATGAAAAAACCCCGAGTCCTTAAAGGGTTAATTCCTGGATTACCTCTTTAAGCACCCCAAGGTTGCCAGCCACTAGCTGGTGTGTATTAGGATGTTTGCATGCTGGCCCTTTAATGTTTGGCACAGACTCACTAATTTAATGCTTCACCTGCCTTATAAGCTCATTACTTATATTTCTTTTTATATATTTTCATCCATCTATAGGCTTGTATTTCACTGTAAAAGCAAGCTATGCCACTTTTCTGAACAAAGGAGCAAAGTGGTAGGACCTTGACAGTGCACAATATAACACAAAGTCAATTCAGATTCCATCAGCACCCGGCAGGTCTCACTGGGGAGTGACCTTTAGAACTGTGCATTGATTAGATATTAATTAATTCAGTTACACCGTGACATATTTTGACAACTTCTAATATAAGGTAGGCACATGCCACCATTCTGCTTAATTGCTCCTTGGATGTAAAAAGTTAAAAATAAACCTAGGATAAATATCACAGAACAGATGTATAGAAAGGGAAACAAGATTGACATGGAAAATGCTTGTACGATTATCTAGCAATAGAAATTATGCTTTTGTGTCTCTATTAATGTACACTGTAGTCTTGGTGGAAGTGTTAGAAAAATAAAATCTCCCACAACAGAAATTACCATTAATGACAGATACTATTCTTGTGCATGTCGCTAAATAGAGATGAGCAAATTTTGTAAAAATTCGATTCGGCCTGTTCGCCAAATTTTCCGAAACAATTTGATTCAATACAAATTTATTTGCAGCGAATTGCATTAAAAACAGCTATTTCCTGGCTGCAGAGAGCCTGTATAGTGGTGTAGAACACTGTGCCTTGCAGTAACATGCATAGGAGTCAGTCTGCTGTGGTAGTGAAACAATACTGTGAGTCAGTATGACACGCAGATGACAGGCGTCGCTCTTAGAATCACTGCACACTTCACTTATTTGGGCAGACTGGCCCAAACTGACCAAATAACTCAAATATGAACTCAGCCTTACAGGTCGATGTTAGCATCAAGAAGAAGCGCACTTCTTTTACACCGTTGTCAGTTGATTTCGCATAGATGTCTACAGAACCTGTTCTATTAAATGATTATACAAGTACCACCCCCCTTCCGACAGAGTGGAGAGGGTGTCAGCAGAAAGTTTGTGTTGATGTCACTGATTATTTTGCCCTTCCTCTGATCCGTCAGAACAATAACCCCCAAAAAACGGATCCTATATGTTGAGCATCCGCCTTCACTAGGTCAGCATTTTGTTAGTAATCCATCAGTATTGGTAATGCCAAAAAAAAAAGGAGTGGATCTAAAACAGAGATGGCACGGGAATGGAATATTTGCATGTCTTCTGTGTTTTGTACCCACTCCTGCTTTTGGCTATCAAATCATAAGCCAATTCTGATGGGCCCATACAGGCCTTATAGCTGCTACACAGACAGGATCTGTTGTGTATCTCATTTTTCCTTCTTTTCTGACAGATCAGAAGGGTCAAATAAATGGTTGAGAAACAGCATGAGGTGAGGTGGCAGCAGCAACAGCATGAAGAGGCCACAGAGTGGCACAATGACAGAGTGTGGAGGTGGCAGCAGCAGCATGAGGAGGCCACAGAGTGGCCCAGTGACATAGTGTGGAGGTGGCAGCAGCATGAGTAGACCACAGAGTAACCCGGTGACAGAGTGGGGAAGTGGGTGGTAATAATAGCACCTGCTGACGGTGGTGGGTGTAAGAAGGAGCACTTGACATCAGATATGTGGCATCAGGCGGGTGGCAGCATCAGAATAGTAGCTGAGGCAGCCAGAAGAAACCGGTCTATTTGGCAATGTTTGGGTGAGGCAGCATAGATGATCTAATCTGATGCATCAGGCATTGGTGGGGGAAATCCTGGCTGATCCACGCCTGATTCATCTTGACAAAGGTGAGTCTCTCCACATTTTGGGTGGACAGGCGAGTTCTCCTTGGTGTATCTATGTCCCCCGCGGCACTAAACACCTGATCTGATGGCAGGGAAGGACAGCTTTTCCAGGACAAACTGGGCCAGTTGCGTGCCACAAATCCAGTTTTGCTGCCCAGTAGTACAGAGAATCTTTGATGACGGGTGGCAGGGTGCACTCCAAGTATGCCACCACCTGCTGGTTCAGGTTCTGCTCTATGTCTAGCTGCTGTTGAGTAGGATGGATGGGAGCGCAGATAGGCAGTGGCCAGCTGACTACATAGGATGTCTCTATAGTAGTTCAGTTTGTCCTCCCTCATTTTGGACCAGTAGTGAGGGTCTAACATGGTGGAGAGCCAGTAGTCATCCCTCCTAGCGAATGGTGACAATTCGGCTGTCACTACACAAGCAAGTGAGCATGCATCAGGCTATTTGCGCAAGTGACTCGGAGGGACTCTCTTCCTCCATCTTCACTGCATACTGCCACAGTGTGCCTGGGTCATCTGCCTTGTCTTCCTTATCTCCCTCTTGCTCCTCTGGCTGCTCCTGCTCCTTCTCTCCTGTCACCTGTGTAGAAAAAACACCCATTTCGCTACACATTGCTTGTGCTCCAATGTCCTCCTCCTCCAGTTCAGCCCGCACAGAGCCTCATGTGGCCATGAGATGTAGGCGCCACATCTCCAGTCCCCTGACCAGCCAGATTTACCAGCATCTTTTCCAGGATATGAATCAGTGGAATGATGTTGTTAATCCCGTAGTCCTGGCGACTGACAGATAAAGTAGCCTCCTTAATGGGGTACAAGCAAACGGCAGGTGACACACATGAGCTGCCACTAGCTAACAATGAATTTCCACAGGAGTACCTCTGTCTGCTTGGATCATCAAGAAATCGTTTATGGCCTTTCTCTGTTCGAATTCCAACAAGTGTAAACATCGCATATCAGCCTATGTTGGGGACGTCGTTCTGCTGCTGCAGCTCAAGGAGGGTATGCTTGGCGGTGTACGAGTGGCTGAAGTGCATGCATTATTTTCTGGCCATTTTTAGGATGTCTTGCAGATGAGTGGAAGACTTCAGGAACTGCTTTACAATCAGATTGAACACATGCGCCATGCAGGGCGCATGGCTCAGTTCTTCTTGATGCAGTGCTGACACCATGTTCTTCCCGTTGTTGGCCACCATGGTTCCGATTTTGAGTTGTCGCAGAGAAAGGCAGGATTTGATTTCTTGATGAAGGACACAGAGCAGTTTCTCCCCTGTGTGACTCCTTTTGCCCAGGCAAACAAGGTGTAGAACAGTGTGGTATGCTGGAGGAGCACTGTGAATTGTCCCTGTAGTGGAGGCTGAGGACACGGTGGAGGATGAGGAGGCAGAGGCAGACGTTGTCGCAGGACCAACTGTGTGAGAATGTGAAGGCGAAAGCGGTGTCACCTGGCCAAGTTGCTTGTGGGGCTGGGCATGAACCACATTTACCCAGTGGGCTGTAAAGGGCATATATTGTCCTTGACCGTAGTTACAGCTACCGACCAATTTTCCCCAAAAAGGCTCTATCAAAAACAAATTTCACCACTGAATGGCTAATCGACGCAATTACTCAGTCCCTACAGAAGAAAGTGTACATTCACCGACCAATTTTCCCAAAAAAGGCTGTATCACAAACAAATTTCACCACTGAAGGGATAATCCACTAATTGTCAGTCCCTATGGAAAATACTCCAACAAATACCCATACATTTTCCCAAAAAGGCTGTTTCATAAAAAAATGTCACCACTGAATAGCTAATCGACGCAATTACTCAGTCCCTATAGAAGAAAGTATACATTCACCAACCAATTTTCACAAAAAAGGCTGTATCCCAAAAAAATATCACCACTGAATTACAATATAAATTTACAGCAGAAAGGCTAATAAGAAGTACCTATTTTTCCTATTAATAAACACAAACAATGGCTGTATGACAACGTAAATTCACTCCAGAATAGCTAATAACACTTTCTATTTTTCCCCATAAATACACCCCAATAATGGATGTATAACAATGTCGGTTCACTGCAGACCGGCTAATAAGACATGTTCTTTTCACTATTAATACACCCAAAAAAACAAAAAAAACAATCACAATTCACTGCAGAAAGGTTAATAGGACGTACGTATTTATTCTATTAATACACCCCCGTAAATGGCTGTAGTACAGTGAAACTCTCACCGCTGAACGGCAAATAATATATATTTTTTGCCACTAATACACGCCTTAAAAGGGCTGTAATGTTACCACTTCACCACATAACGGCTAATAAGCCCTTTTTCTTTTTCCCCACTAATATACGCCCAAAAAAGGCTTTAGAACATATAACTGCGGCTGTGAATGGCAAATAATACTTTTTTTCCCCACTAATACATGTCAAAAAGGGCGGTAATTTTCCCACTTCACCACACAATGGCTAATAAGACCTGCAGCAGCGAACGGCAAATAATATTTTTTTTTCCGCAACTAATACACGCCAAAAAGGGCATTAATTTTCTCACTTCACCACACAACAGCAAATAAGCCATTTTTCTTTTTCCCCACTAATACACGCCAAAAAAAGACTTTAGAACATATAACTGTGGCCATGAACGGCAAATAAGACTTTTTTTTGCCACTAATATACGTCAAAAAGGGCTGTAAATTTCCTAGTTCACCACACAGTGGCTAATAAGCCTTTTTTCTTTTTCCTCACTAATACACGTCAAAAAAGGCTTTATAACATATAACTGTGGCCGTGAATGGCAAATAATCCTTTTTTTTGCCACTAATACACGCCAAAAAGGTTTGTAGTTTTCTCACTTCAACACACAAGGTCTAATAAGACCCCAATAACAAGAACGGTTTGGAATTACAGAGGTATTGCAAATCTGAAATGAGCAGCAGTTTGATGGCAATTTGGATCCGCAGATCAGTGCAGCAAGGTGTAATAGGATTGTTCCTATTATCCAGGCTGTACACTACCCTATTGAAACCTGTCCTGCTTCAATACTGTGGAATAATTCCTCCTTATTCTTTCCCTACTAGTGTTGGGCGCGAATATTCGAATCGTGAATATTAATCACGAATATCGGCACCTTGAGAATTAGCGAATATTTAGAATATAGTGATATACATTCGTAATTTCGAATATTCGAGATTTTTTTCTTATCTATACACATGATTCCTCCCTGCTTCTTGCTTGTGGGCCAGTGAGAACGCAGCAATGTCTTTGTCTGAGCTTAGCAACATCCCTAACAACCAATAGGAAAGTTGCCTACCCCTGCATTTTCTGCATTTCTTTACAGTTATGAGAGAGACAGCAGTGTCATTGCTGTGCTCTGTGTTTTGCTGTCACATTACATAGTTAGTTAGCTTATATATATATTGTAAGGGATTAGCTCTGGTCTCGGGGATCATTCACACACAGATTGTCGTCCACTGCAGCTTTAGGGGCCAAACATTGCTTTATTGTCCCAGCATCAACATAAATAAATCTTAACAAACACCTGCCCGGCTGGGCTCTAACTAAACATATTGTATCCCTGACTCACCTAAGTCACCGTTCACACACACACGGAACCCATCCGGCTTTCCCAGCCTATTGTCCATCAGCCTCCTGGCTGTTACCTCACCGGTGTCTTTTGGGGGATTGTGGTCTAGTCGTCAGGCCGACGCTGACCATGCGACCCTTATCCCTAGGCATCGCGGGACCCCCAAACTTGAGGCTAATCCCAGCCTCGTGGTCTCTCAGCACTCCCAGCTCAGACCACACACAGAACCACTCCAGGCTTCTGTAACACACAAGACACACCCATCTCACTGTGAGGACAGCTTTATGCTCTGTTGATTGTGGCACCTGTTGCTGCCTCAGGCCTGCACACTGATGGGAAAGAGATGGATAATCCGGCCATTCCTCTCCCCTATCAGCCATGAGTCCTGTCACTGCCTCACAATATATATATCTATATATATCATATATATATATATATATATATGTATACACAGCTGTAGATTCAGGCTGCACACCAAACTGAATAGCGGAGTGCCAGCGGCCCACACCTAGACTTCGGTGTTAGACACAGAATTTCGTAAAGCCACGGCACATCCAGTTAATGAAAAGAAATGTGATCTTTATTCACCATCTAGCGATGCTAGTCCACTTGCTGGGACCCTTGTCGACAAGGGTCCCAGCAAGTGGACCGAAACGTCGCTAGATGGGTGAATAAAGATCACATTTCTTTTTCATTAACTGGATGTGCCGTGGCTTTTTACGAAATTCTATATGTATATATATATATATATATATATATATTACAGATAGTTAGTGTGAGATAGTCAGTGTAGGTTAGATAGTGGTTAGATAGTGATATCGTGTAGCTGGTTCTGCTGTATATACATACATGCTACAGACATAGTGCTGTGATGTCACAAGTTCACAACAACACTTAGTGCACCAATCAGTAATATGTAGTTAGACCTGCTAAAATGTGAAGTTGCCCGTATTGCGGAAATATATGTGCATCAATTGCCGATTTGCGCAATTGCAAATATATTGGAGCACTCTATCTGCATGTAAAGCTTTTGTAATGTTCTGACGTGCTAACCATTTTCTCCATTCTCAGTAAACTTCTAGCAGCTTGAAAAATGTAGCAAAAGTGACCCACGCCTGTATTGCGCGTGCAATACACGAATATTGCACTGCCTATTTTCGCAATCAAGAAAATAACTGCGAATTCGCTAATATATGACAAATATTCTACCAAATAGTCACAAAATATCTCAAATTCGAATATTGCCCCTGCCGCTCATCACTATTACCTACACTTCTAATGCTCTTTCCCTGAACTTCTATTGAGCAAAATATAAGTTTTCAAGTCTATCCTAGCACTTTCCCTACCACCTGCTAACGTCTCTCCCTGCACTAAGTACACTGAAAAATGGCAGAATCCAAGATGGCTGAGGCTATTTATAGGGCTGTGACATCACAGGGCTGGCTAGCAGCTTATTGGCTGCATGCATAGCATTGTGGGTGATCCCTCTTTTCCAGGGTTCCTTCCTCTATGTACTAATATGAGCAGCAACCATTTTAGGAAAAAATGTGATTCCTTACCACGAAGCCTGAGGAAATTCTGATTCAGTGCGAATCGAATAATTCCTGAAATTCGGATCGAATTCCACTTCGTCAGCTTCAATTCACTCATCTCTATTGCTAATGTAAAATTAATTTGACATAAATCATATAGAATGTCTAATTTGACTTTAATTTGTAATTTTTTCAGTTTTTGCGTTTTTGTTTTTTACTCCCTGCCTTCCCAAAACCACACCTTTTTTACTTTTCCTTTCACATAACTGTAGAAGGGCTTGTATTTTTTTTTTTGTTTTTTTTTTTGTGGGACAAGGTGTATTGTCTTATGGTACCATTTTATAATGTATACAATGTAGTGGGAGGCTGAAAATTCCAAATAAGGTGTAGTTGGAAAAAGATGCAATGTTTTTTTTTTTTTTTTATGGCGTATCCTATGCACTAAAACTGACCAGCTGCCTTAATTCTCTTGGTCAGTACAATTACAGCAATTCCACAAAAAAAAAAATAAAAAAAAATTCTTTGCATCTCCATATTGTGACCCATAAATGTTTTATATTTTTTTATATTTATGTCTATGGAACTGTGTGTTCTAAAGTTTTCAGTTATACCAGAGTGTGTAAGCCTTTTTGATCACTTTTTCTGATTTTCTCAGGGAAATAAAAACAGATGCTTAGGCATTGTCTATCCGGTTAAAAAAGTTTTGACAATCCAAAAAGCCATAACCTGACCTGGTTGGGCCACGCCCCCTCCCCCTATGCAGCCAATGGAAGTTAAAAATCAACTTCTGTCTGCTGCAGGTGGGAGTGAGGGGGACTTTCTCCTTGCAGCACACGCTCAGACAGCACAGTGCTGCTGTCTGAGAGTGAGCTGTTCAAAAGGACATCCCTGTGTCCGTCCAGGGCCTGTGCCAGACGGAGGACATGGAGTCTGAAAGCCGGACTGTCTGGCCTAAAACTGGACCTCTGGCCACCTTAGGGGCAGGCTGATGTGGAGGTCACAGTTAAGGGAATGATCTGCTATGGAGGTCAGTGTTAAGTGGCATATTGCTGTAAAGGCCACTGTTAAGAGGGAGGGCCCCTGTGGAGGTCACTGTCAAGGAAGTGGTGTGCTGTAAAACTCACTGTTAAAGGGGAAGGCTGCTTTAAAGGTCAAAGTTAAGGGGGTGGGCTGCTGTGGAGGTCCCATTTTAAGGGACTGGACCCTTTGGGGGGTCAGTGTTAAGGGGTGGGGGCTGTGGAGGTCACTGTTAATATGTTTTAACAGCTAAGATATAAATATATTTAAATTAAATTTAGCCTCTATTTCTGAAAAGTTTCTGTCGGGATTTGAACTTACAACCTCCTACATTAGACCCAAGAAACTTAACCACTATGCTATACAGCTACATTAGGGTGCTTCATTTTGTAATGCAAAAAATGAAATTTTACAATTTTTGCAGACTTTGCTTACAAGTCTCAGTGATGTAAAAGATATATATGCCAAATTTCAAGAAGTTTGGATAATATTTAGGGGTTGCACACATTGATCACTTTTATCCATTAGTACATTATAGTTATTACTAGTTATTACTATTAAAACTAGGTTTTTACCCTCTAATAGATAAATTTCCTTTTTCTTTGCAGGTTTGGTTTCTAAATTTTTAGTCATATTTTCCTTAACAGCCTGAGTAATACGTTCGTCCAAAAAAGCCAATCCTACGTTTGTTTCTGACAGATACCAAAGGTGTCCCTTAACAACTGTGAGCACTTTTTTTACGTCTGAATCTGGGTAAGTATATATTTCACCTTTGCCATCCACCTTGCATGATGCAGAGCCCCTGGGATCCTGAAACTGGTACAGGAGTGAGAGTAGTAATAACTATAATGTACTAATGAATAAAAATGATCAAACTGTGCAACCCCTAAATATTATTCAATCTTCTTGAAATTTGGCACTTATCTTTTACATCACTGAGACTCAGGGTGTAAGAAAAGTCATATGAAAATCTAATCTTTGGCAAAATGAAACACCCTACACAAGCTACATGTAGTGAAATATCAAATGATTCTTCTGCTGTATAGGAATCCTTACTACATGACAAACTATTATGAGGTTTTTCTGACACAGTTTATCATTCAGCTTTTCATAAATAGGGGCTAAATTAGATTTAAATACACTGACTCAAGCACACACGGTACACCAGTTCGGCTGAGCATGCTCGATCAACACTAATCCACCCGTTTGGTATTTTAGCTGTTTTGGGATTGTTCAACTTACTTAAAACACCATATAGGTGATCGGTACACCAATACATAGGATAGGGCAACAATTTACCTGTGAGTGTAAAAAATAAGTCAGACCTCAATCGTCCGCTTCCATTTATTCTATATCCACATGGTTGGAATTGTATATTTTTGAGATTGTTTAATTTAATTAAACCAGCATATAGGGGATCAGTACATCAATACACAGGGTAGGGTGAGAAATTATCTGTTCCCGTCCACAACAGCAGCAGGGCACAGGGTCGTTTGCACTACCCCTCCTTCCTATCATGTGTCAAGTCAAGCATTACCTTGCCGTGTTGGCCTGGGCGAGATTAGCCACACCAGCAAGCAGTTGTTGAAGTACATCAAGCAAGCAACATCCCTCTGGCTGTCACCCCGCCAACTCCAACTGGGCAATATCGTCAGCAACAAAGGATGTAACATCTTGGCCACCCTGACCCTGGAAGAAATAATACATGCTCCCTGCATGTTGCACATCATTAACCTAGTGGTGCAATGCTTTCTAAATAAGTGCTTTGGCTTGCACAAGGTGCTGGCAAAGTCTAGGAGACTGTCCAAGCACTTCAGCCATTCTTGCGTGGTGAGGAATGCTCACCTGGCCTTGCCCGGCAGAAGTCCCTGCCACTACACCTCTTACTCCTCTTTATCGCTGGAATTCATATGCTCAAGCATCTGTACAAGCAGTAGAAAGTCATGAACAATTTAGTCATTCAAAGGACAGCCTCAGTAGTTTGTCAGCAAGAACAACTGCGGCATGGACAATGTCATCTTTCTCATGTTTATCTTAGAACTGATGCTGAGGCAGCAGGGGACAATGGCGAAAGAACAGCTAAAGCATCTTGCTGTCCACCCTATAGCTGGTGGGGACACACAAAGGGAATCTGGCATGGAGGAGGATGATGAGCTGCCACTGCAAGAGGAGGAGGAGTCAGAGGTAAAGGAGCAAGAGGATGACGATGACGATGGCACCGGCCAGGACACTCAATCATCTCAGTGGGGTAAGAACTGGCTCCTTGGGCACACTGGCCAGAATGGTGACCTGTAGATTCACTTGCTTACACAGTGACAGGCAATTCGGGGACGTTAAGCAGTCTAATGATTACTAGTTAGCCATGCTTTTAGACTCCTGCTATCAAGGCAAAATGGGAGAATGTATTCCTCTACGTAAAGAAGCCGCAGCAACAGTAGCAGCAGCCATTTCAGTCTCCTCAACATGATGGAGCAGTTTTCCATGCCAGACAGAGGCCTGTCAGCAAGCCGACAACCAGGTTTAGACCTACCTAAACTTTGGCCAGTATCTGGTACATACCGAGTTCCCTGACCCCATGGATTGCTGGACAGGCAGACAGGAACAGTGGCGCGAACTAGCAGAGCACACTCTCTTTCTTGCCCAGACTCCAGTGTCATCTCAGAGAGGGTTTTCAGCACCGCAGGGGGCGTGGTGACACCTGAACGGACCAAGGTGTTCTCTGTCAGTGTACAAAACATCACTTTTGTCAAAATGAGCCAAGCCTGGATTCAAGAGGATTTTCACATTCCTCCGGCTGAGTCCGTTGAATAGATCCTGCCTTGCTGCCCCATTTTAACACTATTGTGGCCTGCCTCCATCATGCGACCGCCGCCATCATGCCACTGCTGTGGCCTGCCATCACCTTTCTTAGGGCTGCTGCTGCCTCCATCATGTTGCTGCCTGCCAACATGTACCATATGGCTGCTGCTGATGCTCCTAGCTGTTAATATTAACACACAGCATCAGACAGCTGTTCTACTGACTTGAATGTTCCATGCTATGCTGCTTCTGCAGACACTACTATTGCATCTGCATGCCACTATATCCGTACCTTTTCCACATCCACACTGCACTGCTGCTGCTCCCAATTAAAAGGAAGATTTTTTTTTTTTAGTCAGTCATAATGAGCCACATTTTCTTCTGCCACAGCGTGGTGTGTTATTAAACATGATGTATGTTAACGCCATCAAACTTGCGTTTACTTATAGCTATGTATGTCAGCGTCATTCAGACATCATTTACTATTGCTGTCATTGAGTTCAAGAGTTTGGGGAGGGGTAGGGAAAAAAATTTAAAAAAAATAAACAAAAAGAGATAGCAATCTCCCCAAAAATTCGGACCTCTAGGAGGCGAGAGGGGGTACCAATTTTCAGGGCAATTGGAGTAACTTTGCTTTAGCCCGAATCGATTTGGGTCCAAACCGAACTTTTTAAAAATTTGGCGAACCTGAACCAAACTGAGTCTTGAGCGGTTTGCTTATCTCTACTATGTTTCAATCCGATCAAGTAGAATCGATTTTCTCACTGCATGCTGAGATGCATAGTGCGTAAAAGTCACCTTAACTTCCAAACCTCTTCTGGCATTGACATCAGAATAAAACCTGTGCACTGTGAGCTTCATGGCACAGGTTTCAGAGGCCAACCAGCTGCATAGAAGCCTTACATCAACAAGCACAAAGCAAAAAGTTGGATGGAGTTGGACACCAGAGCTGTGGAAATGTGTTCTGCGAAGTGACATATCATGCTTCTCTATCTGGCAGTCTGATGGATGAGTCTGGGTTTGGTGAAAGCCAGGAGAACATTACCTGCCTGACTGTATTGGGCCAACTGTGTGGTGGAGGAGGGATAATGCTATGTGGTTGTTTTTCAGCCTCTTAGTTTCAGAGAAGTGAATTCTTAATGCTGCAGCATAACAAGACATTTTAAGGAATTGTGTGCTTCCAACTGTTGGAAAAGTTTGGAGAAGGCCCTTTTCTATTCCAGCATAACTGTACCCCGTGCACAAAGGAAGGTCTATTAAGGCATGGTTGGGTGCGTTTAGTACAGAAGAACTTTAATGGCCATCACAGAGCCCTGGTCTCAACCCTATCAAACACCTTTAGGAATATACTAGAAAGGATTGTGTGAGCCAAGCGCTCTTATCCAACATCATTGTCTGGTCTCATAAATGCTTTTCTGGCTAAAGAGAAAAAGGTTACACAGACACACTCCAAAATCTTGTAGAAAACCTCCCCAGAGGAGTGCAAGCTGTTTTAGCTGAAAAAGTTATTATTATTGTCTATAGATTTAGCATGGGATATCATAAAAGCTTCTGTAGGTGTAATGTTTAGGTGTCCCGATAAATAGATAGATAGATAGATAGATAGATAGATAGAACATCTGGTAATATCTAAATAGTGTGTTTACTGCATTGGCACAGCTGTACCACAACTGGATCTGCTATGCAGCTGGGAGAAAGATTTCTGCAATATCCTTCAGTGCTGAACATGGGGACACAATCTGTTTCCAAAGCAAAACTTTATCTCACTTATCTCTGTTAAGCCTGGACAAGGTCACAATGTTAACCATTAATGTTCTTAGATGACGTGTTATAGGAGCAGCCTATATTTTAGTGGTAGAAATCCTCTAATACATACAGCTTATCTCCATGCATGTAAAATGTAATGTGGCCTACAAAGCAGAGTGTTTCAACTATCATATGCAGAATCAATATGCATTATAGCAAATTCTACTTAAAAGATATATATTCAGGAAGACAGCTGAGGAGCAATGAAATGTGAACAAGAGATTAATCAGAAGCCGGAGTGGTCACATAGTATGTCAGAAAGAAATCTAATTCACCGTAACAGTGCAGCTCACGTCCTAGAATCAATGTCACTTCATACAAATCGGTTTAAGTGAGGACATGCTTTCACCGCTTAGGGTTAATGAGCCTGAAAGGAAAATAATGCCGTAAATTTGCAAAATAAAGATCTTGAATAATATTACATTTTGATCATTAGCGGTAACACGATACAGTACTATCTACGTACAAAGGCACTGGATAAAATATTGATTTTTGTGAAGGTTTCCTGTGGATAGATTGTAATATTGACCAAGTTATTGTACTGTAGATAAAGTATTCTCCGCATTGATGCACATGTGTCCTGCATACACTTTATGTCAAACAATAGATTATTCTTGTTAGGTTTTCTTCACACTGCCGGCAGGAGTTTCGTCAGGCTCTCTGGATTCGGCATTGCCGGATGGTACCAGAATGCCTGCTTGTCCCATTGACTTAAATGAATGTGGTGGAGATCCGGCTGCTACCCAGCAAATATGGGGCAGCAGGCATTTTTGTTCCAATGCTGGACCCAGAGTGCACGTGGTGAGAGCAGTGATGTCATTGCAGGTCCTTTTGCAGGTCCTGCAGAAAGAAGAGGATACTGGTAGATGAGGTGATTTTTTTAAAATCATTTTAACCCATCAATAGCCATTTTATTTAGCATTCTGTCTTAAGAATGCTATTATAAAGTCAACCCTAATGATGATACTTCTACCTAAAACCATCTGCCCGTATACATAAGGTGGATATAAAAAGTCTACACACCCCTGTTAAAATGTCAGGTTTCTGTGCTGTAAAAAAACTGAGACAAAGATAAATCATTTCAGAACTTTTTCCACCTTTAATGTGACCTATAAACTGTACAACTCAATTAAAAAACAAACTGAAATCTTTTAGGTAGAGAAGAAAAAATATTAAAATAAAATAATATGGTTAATACTTTGTTGAAGCACCTTTTGATTTTATTACAGCACTCAGTCTTTTTGGGTATGAGTCTGTCAGAATGGTACCTTTTGGTACCTCTTCAGATCACCCCACAGATTTTTAATCGGATTCAGGTCTGGGCTCTGGCTGGGCCATTCCAAAACTTTAATCTTCTTCTGGTGAAGCCATTCCTTTGTTGATTTGGATGTATGCTTTGGGTCGTTGCCATGCTGAAAGATGAAGTTCATGTTCAGCTTTCTATCAGAAGCCTGAAGGTTTTGTGCCAATATTGACTGGTATTAGGAACTGTTCATAATTCCCTCTATCTTAACTAAGGCCCCAGTTCCAGCTAAAGAAAAACAGCCCCGCAGCCTGATGCTGTCACCACCATGCCTCACTGTGGGTATGGTGTTCTTCTAATGATGTGCAGTGTTGTTTTTGTGCCAAACATATCTTTTGAAATTATGGCCAAAAAGTTCAACCTTGGTTTCATCAGACCATAACACCTTTTCCCACATGCTTTTTGGAGACTTCAGGAGTGTTTTTGCAAAATGTAGCCTGGCCTAGATGTTTTTCTTCATAAGAAAAGGCTTTCGTCTTGCTACTCTACCCCATAGCCCAGACATATGAAGAATATGGGAGATTGTTGTCACAGGTACCACACAGCCAGTACTTGCCAGATATTCCTGCAGCTCCTTTAATGTTGCTGTAGGCCTCTTGGTAGCCTCCCAGACTAGTTTTCTTCTCGTCTTTTCATCAATTTTGGAGGGACGTCCAGTTCTTGGTAATGTCACTGTTGTCCCATATTTTCTCCACTTGATGATGACTGTCTTCACTGTGTTCCATGGTATATCTAATGCCTTGGAAATTCTTTTGTACCCTTCTCCTGACTGATACCTTTTAACAATGAGATCCCTCTGATGCTTTGGAAGCTCTCTGTGGACCGTGGCTTTTGCTGTGGGATGCGACTAAGAAAATTTCAGGAAAGACCTACTAGAGCAGCTGAACTTTATTTGGGGTTAATCAGAGGCACTGTAAATGATGGCAGGTGTATGCTGACTCCTAATTGCTTAATTCTGAACACAGCTACATCCCCAGTTATAAGAGGGTGTGCACACTTATGCAACCACATTATTTTAGTTATTTTTGTTTTCTTCCCTCCACCTGAAAGAGTTGAGTTTGTTTTTCAATTGAGTGGTACAGTTTATAGGTTACATTAAAGGTGGAAAAGTTTTTTACAGCACAGAAACCTGACATTTTATATCCACTGTACCTATGTACTATACATAGATTTAAAAATATAAATTAACATCAATTAGCCAATGTCAGGGTCCAGAAGAGCACCTTCTGGATATAGTAGTAATAATATATTACTACTTGCAAGATAGTGGAAAGTGCGAATATACGAATCGCGTAATTTGAATCGTGAATATCGACACTTCTAGAATTCCATGCTGAATAGTTTTGATCATGAAAATTCTATTTGCAAATTTATTGTGAATTTATCGAGAATTTATCGTGAATATCGGCACTTAGCAACATCCCTAGCAACCAATATGAAAGTTGCCTACCCTTAATGTTGATTGCAAATATTCTATTGCAAATATATTACATTAGCGATTTTCAGAATCAAGTAAATACTGAACTGGAGATCATGAATTCTTGAATTTGTGAATTTATGGCGAATTTTCGGCAAGAAAATTCTCGAAATATCGTGAATTTGAATATTGCCCATGCTGCTCATCACTACTTGCGTAATCAGTAGGTCCTTTGTGACTGCAGTAGCGTGACATCACATGTATGCATAAGATGTCAGTTCTTAGAAGCTAGCATTGCATTGCATATTTACTATGCATGTGCACTACATGACAATCGCACGTTTAAACATCATGGAACCCTGACCTAAGAAGCGTTAGAGCCACAAACATTGTAAAACCCTACTAGTGACCGAATACCATATATTGCATCTCATTTATTTTTATCCAATTTTAGCAAAATGTACAAAATTAAACTGGAGTGTTTTTGGCACAGGGAGAAAAATAATGATTGTGTTTACCTAAGCACATACTAAAGTAAAGCCACTTCCAGAATGAAATTGTTCCAAAGAGCAATGGGGTGTATAACACAGAAGAACACAAACACAAAGTAGAAGTGATTTGCCAACAGGGAGCCATGTTTAAAACCATTGATCCTGCTTACTAGCGCAGCATCGTGAATTTTCCTGAGTGCTTTTTACAGGATTTTCATGTAAATGTAACTGACTCTCAGAGTAATATCATAAAAAGTCATTAAAGCCTTCCAGACAAGCAACTAATGCAGAATGTCGATCAATGCAAATATATCTTTATCTATATTTTGTTCACTTGCCAGCATCACTCACAACACTTCATAATTACATATATACATGCAAATCAATCATATATACTCAATGACCAAAAAAATAAATAAATAAGTAACGCGCCCAAAATACAAAATACAGCTGCAGTTATATCTCAGGCAGATATGTAAATGATTACAAGTGTGGTCTGATTAGACACTAGGTCTTGCCACAAGAGGGAGTAAAAGTGTTTCCCCACTGTGCTATAAAAAAGCAATGGAGGCTACTTTTGGGTAGTGTACCACTTAGTAGAGATTGTTGACAACTAGACATTCCTCACTGATGCACTTGAAGACATTTTGCCAGATAACAGACTTTTAGAGTAGGCCTATCATGGGACCGAAAAGAGCAGGATGGTTGTTTCGAAGAACTGTCCACTTTCTAGGCCATTCTGACCGACCTGTTAGTAGATGTGAGGAGCAGTGGTTACATGAAGGCGCACACACATGGCAGACAGGCACCAGATGGCCCAGATAGACTACCTGTAGAGAGCATTGTTCGGTCTGCCGACAACTGGGAGCAGCGTCCAGTTTTGTTGTCCACCATCTAGACCAGGGATCAGCAACCTCCGGCACTTCAGCTGTTCTGAAACTACAACTCCCAGAATCCTCCTTTTCATTTTTATTGAAGTTACATGAACAGCCAAGCAAGTGTGCATCCTGGGAGTTGTATTTTCACAGCAGCTGGAGTGTCGGAGGTTGCTGATCTCTGAACTAGACACAGGTGGCACCTTCATTACACACCCCTGTCTCTGCCCGAACTATTTCCAGATGCTTAGCAGGAGGAAATTTAGTGTCATGTCACGGCATCCATTGCATGTCCTGCAATCACAGCCAGCCACCCTCACCTTCATTTGCGGTGGTGTTGTGAACGAGAAACCTGGACTGCTACAGATGGGAACTGTATCATCTGTAGCGACGAATGTAGGTTTGCTTTGGGATCCCATGACAGTTGTGTTCGAGTATGGAGGTCTCATGGTGAGCGCTTCAATCTTGACTTTGTTGTAGAGAAACACAACGCCCCAACTGCTGGTATGATGATCTGGGGGGTATTTGCACCCCTAATAGTGATATGAGGTGATGATAACAGTTAAGCAATATGACCAGGACATCAATTGTACTGTTTTTCCCAATAAACTTCTCTGTTCACTGTAATATTGTAATCACTTACATAGATCATTACATTCATACGTTTCATTTAGCAGGACAAACACCAAAGCTTATGCAGTGAAGGTGTTTGTCTGTACACCTTCAATAGCATAAGACAGATGGATGGTCCTGCTGAAATGGTAAGTTTTGGGCTGACTTTCTTTAAAGACAAATTTCCATCTGGACATTTATGACATATTGATAGGGTATGTCATAAATGTCAGATAGGAGCAGGTCCCATCTCTGAGACTTGCTCCTGTATCAAAAACAGGGCTCTACTGTGAATGGAAAACATACAGCGCACTGCTGTTTTCAGAAGTCCCATAGCAGTGAAAGAAGAAAGCTGTGCTTGCACAGAATTCTCTCCATTCATGGTGGCATCCCATTCTTGAGATAGGGGCCAGTCAAAGAAGTGAGACCTACACCTCTAGGTCTAGAGGCAGACCCTTACAGAGTAAAAACTACCATACAGAGTAAAAAAAAACTGCTCAGGCAAATTCCTGCCATCCACCTTCTTCCATCTGCACTTGTCCCCACTGCTCATCCTGTCAGTGCCCCAGCTTCATTGCTTAGCATTAGAAGCAGGGTGCACAGAGAGTGCTATGCCCAGAGGCATCCAAGTGTACTCTTCTATATGTGGGATGTGACATGGCTGTGCCCTGAACACAAGGACGGTGATACAGTTGATTATAGAGAGATCAGTAATTCCACAATGGAACCGCTCATTTCCTTCGGCACTGCTTCTGCCCCCCATTTATCTCCAGGGTCGCAGCCCTGATTAATGTGTGTTATCGCATTCTGTTTGCTTAGGAACATTGGATGTGCTCCAATTAGTGGGGGAATGGCCTGGGTGAGCATTTACAGTTTTTTTTTTTTTACAAATCTTTAACTATAGTTTGAATAAACAAAGAAGAACTAATAACAAATCAACAGAGTAACAAAGTCAACACAGTCATGGTCACTTATACAGCACAAAAAAATAATAATCATAAGATTATTACACAGTGCGATTGAGAAAGAGCAACACACAAAAGATCAAACTGAGCAGGAAGGAAGCACTAATTCCCTAGGGTAAGGAAGGTACTGTAGTAGATAGAGATAGACCATCCCTAGAGAGTGCAGGGGAAGTACTGTAGAGCTAGAGGAATATTGAAACCAAGAATGTGAAGGGGACCACAATGTATAGAATTTATCATGGGAGTGAGTCTTCCAACTGGAAAGCTCTTCCAACCAGTAAATATCATGTACCTTCCCAATCTACTCTTGAGGGATGGAGCCGACTCACTTAGCCAGTGCACAGGTATTAATAATAATGAGCATACTCGGCAGGTGTGACCTCGAAACAGGAGAACTCCTATCTGGCAAATTAAGAAGAACTAAGATCGATGTGAAGAAGATGGAGGTAAAGCAAATCTTAATAGCATCAGTTATAACATGCCTTTCCAGGAAGGAGAAATACGGAGACATGTCCTCCATATGTGTAGTGTGGAGCCAAGGGCTCCATGAAATCTCCAACATTCTGCAGGTTGGGATGAGTATAGTTTGTGTAAGATGTCGAGTGTAGGGTACCATCTGGTGATGAGTTTGTAGGAGTTTTCCTGAATATGTATGCATGGACGTACCATGGGAATGCTGTAAGATTTGGGAAATCTCGGCAGTAGAAAGGAAATTTCCAAATCTTTCTCCCATTGCAATAGGTAGAGAAGGTTTAGAGGGGCGACATTCCCATTAGTTTTCTGATAGAAAAAGAAATCTATGGAGCCTCTATGGGGAAAGCTGGAATCTAATATAGACTCATACCAGATAGGAGTTCTTGTCCTCTTGGCCCCCTCCAGAAACTGTGAGCAAACTTTATGGAAGTGATTATATTAAATGGGGGACCATTGTGTAACATGAAAAGTGGCCATAAGATCATGTAAAGAGGGAACATAATTATTCCACAGCAAATCACCAATAGGAACAGTACCCAAGTAGGGCCAAAGTCCCATATCATCAATATAGTTATCAGGTAGGGAATAAATCAGGCAGGGGTAATGGGAGAGGAAGACTGAGACAGCTATAACTATAAAGAAAAAGCCAAGATGGTCCAAGTAGATAGGACACCTCAAAATAGAGGATGTATCACAAGACCTTGTTGAGGTTGTCGGGGGACCCACCACCGTTTGGCAAAATCAGAAGGAGAGAGCAGTGTTGAGGCAATTTGACAGCCAAGTTTAACATTATGAGGGCATAGAAGCTCAGAATGTAGGCGTAGTTATATGGCTTTAGTAATATTAAGGTGTTGCACGAGAGGTGAGGACAACAGCGTTTCCAAACAAAAGTGGAAAATGTTTTCTGGACTGTTAATAATTAGTGATGAGCGGGAGGTGCCATATTCGATTTTGCGATATTTCGCGAATATTCGATTGCATATTCGTCATATATTCGTCAAAATCAAATATTCGTCATTATTCTATATATTGCGAATGTTACGCAAATTTATATTCGCATTGCAAATTAAACTTAGATCTGAGTTCCTAATGGTTGTATTGCTAGAATTGACGAAGATAACCAATATCACGAATATATCACTATATTCGTCATCTTCGTTATATTCTAGCAATACAACCATTAGGAACTCAGCTCTAAGTTTCATTCGTGAAGCGAACATATCGCATTGCGAATTCAACTTAAAGCTGGGTTCCTAATAGTGGTTGTATTGCTAGAGTATAACGAATATCACGAATATAGCACTATGTTCTCAATCTTGGTTATATTCTAGCAGCAACCATTAGGAACTCAGCTCTAAGTTTCATTCGCAAAGCGAACATATAATCGCATTGCGAATTGATCTTAGAGCCAAGTTGCTAATGGTTGTATTGCTAGAATATAACAAAGATGACGAATATCACGAATTCACGAATATAGCACTATATTCTTAATCTTCGTTATATTCTAGCAACACAACCATTAGGAACCCAGCTCTAAGGCTTAAGTTTCATTCGCGAAGCGAACATATAATCGCATTGCGAATTGATCTTAGAGCTAAGTTCCTAATGGTTGGCTTGCTAGAATATAACAAAGATTGATAATATAGTGCTATATTCGTGAATTCGTGATATACATTATATTCTAGCAATTAGGAACCCAGCTCTAAGTTGAATTCGCAATGCGAGTAATTCAGGTTATATTAATCGCATTGCGATTACAACTTAGTCAAATTTGTGATATCGTGATTCTCACATCTGACAGTACATTTTAGCATGGAGGCGTTCCCATGCACACAGGAAGTCGAAAGACGCAGCAACGGACATTGACTGAAGCGAGCAGGGAGCCAGGAATCTTCCGGACAGGTAAGAACAGCTTTTGGGAAGTGGGAAGACAAGTTAGACAACAAGAGAGCAACAAGGATTAACAACTTAAAAAAAATATATATATTCTAAATAGCGAATATATAGCGCTATATTTGCAATATTCGTGAATTTGCGAGTGTCGATATTCGCAAACAAGATTCGCTATTCGAATATTCGCGCTCAACAGAATTAATAATAAGGCTGATAGTAAGTATATGAGTGCAGTTTGCAATAAATAAAGGAACTTTGGTGCGATATTCTAATTGCAAATTTTTATCGCGAATATCGGCACTTCGAGAATTCGCGAAAATCTAGAATATAGTGCTATATATTCGTAATCGCGAATATTCTATTTTTTTCATCAGTACTACCGCTTCTTGCTTGTGGGACAATGAGAAGGCTGCAATGTCTTTGTCTGAGCTTAGCAACATCCCTAGCAACCAATAGGAAAGTTGCCTACCCCCTTACTATATAGGAACCTCCCCAGCAGGCATTTTCTGCTGTTTTTGCAGTTCTGAGAGAGACAGCAGTGTCGATGCTGTGCTCTGTGCTATGCTGTGTCACATTTCATTAGATAGTTAGTTAGCTTATATATATAATACAGATAAGGGCGATACGTTTTCACACCCGAGGACAGGGAAACGATATAGAATCCATGGATTCTATACATGTCTCTCACACTACGTGGTCTATCTCTTGCAGTGCCCCTGTGGCCTCCTCTATGTGGGGAGACCACACAGGTTTGCAAGAATAGAATCAGCCAGCATAAGTCAACCATTCGCAAGCTATATACTAAAAGACAAAATCCTGACTATGCGGTAGAGGTTGAACTACCGGTTCCAGAACACTTTTGGAATGCTCGCCATAATGTCTCCCAATTGAGATATAGAATCATTGACAATGTGCCCTTATCAAGGAGAGGAGGTGATAGGGAAAGGAAATTAAAACAGAAAGAGCTCAGGTGGATCCATACATTGGACACCTTAGAGCCAAGAGGTATGAACAGGGATTTTTCACTAAGCCCCTTTTTTGATCCACTGCCTGTATATATGTGTGATATGACTAAGTAATGGTGCCCGGCCGGGAAGGGCCGTGTTTTATTGAACCCCTAATCTCAAGTTGACTGTGGGTCAACTATAAGTATACACTCTCCCTCCTCTTCCTTTGAATGATTTTTGGGAAATGAGGTTTGTGCGATATAACAAAATACCATTGGAATAGTAAAATGGGCCAAGTGAACGTGTTAGGTGAGCAGTGGTGTCTGTGTGGTCGTTGGGAGATGGGGTGCTTTAAAAACGCCAAAGTGAGAGTGTGGTTTAAGTAACATCTGATATTCCTCTGGACGTACAATACGAGGCTAGGGTAAACCGTTTAAGTTTGTAGATTGGACCGTGAATGTGAGAGTTTGGCGATGGTGCTGACGGGCTTCCCGTCGACTCCTTCGCCATGCATGGTAAGTTGGTAGGCGGAGTTTTATGTGATAAGTGGTGGTTCCACTTACTGTCACGGACTCCGCTTGCCATCAAGTGAGTGAGTTGGATGTGGGTCCATCACATATAAGACACCCGACCTCGTATATTTGAGGATCCGATGCACGGTATTGACCCCGCCTCAATTTGAAGTCATTTCGACTGATGAGTTCAGATGGGGAATTGGAATGTATGTTTTTGTAATGTGCGGTTTGGCGTTGGGCACGCACCTCCCTTATGCCCACGGGACACCGCTGCTATACACCTATGTTTATGTTGTGCCATCCCCATGACTACGGGAAGTCACGTGATGCAGGAGTAAATGGTATCATGCCCCGATAGAAGTAGGACAAGGCTAAAGAATTCCTGAGATAATGATATTGTAAGAGAACTGGAATGTATATATATTCCGAACCCCAGATTACCGTTAAGGTTTGAAACAACTGCATTATATGAATTAATCAGTGCCCACTGAGGGCGGAAGTACTTGTAAGGTGCTAAGGTCATGTGACCATGGGAGACGCGGTCGTGATGAGGTCACGCACTCGGGTCAGCTGACAGCGAAGTAAACACGTTGAGGATTTGGCGCATGCGCAGCTCTCTAGGGAGGACGTGGACTTTGGCGCATAAGGAACATAGATGAAACCTGATCACGGAGGAATGGGGTAATGTTATACTTAAGAGAGTCTCGGTGAAATGATGTATTATATGGTTGATTACTTACTTATATTAGTGACTTGTCAGCATACTGCCCGGTTAAACTTGAGATAGGTGGGGACTATTTTAACCTATTAGAAACAAGGGGGAGGTATATTAAGTTCACGTTGCTGTATGTAATTTAGCTTGACAAAGACCGAGAGGTTGAAACGTTGCTGTAACACTTTGGTGCCTATTAAAGAAGGAATTTTTGCTACGAATCTGAGTGCTGCGGTGGATCATATTGTTTGTCTATATAATACAGATAGTTAGTTTGAGATAGTCAGTGTAGGTTAGATAGTGATATAGTGTAGCTGATAGGTTCCAGTGCAGGGTGTTAGATAGTGCTATAGGAATTACTGTTAGACACAGTGCTGTGATGTCGCAACAATACTTAGTGCACCTATCAGTATTATCTACTTAAACCTGATAAAATGTGAAGTTGCACGTTTTGCGCAAACAAAAATGCGCATCATTAGTGCCAATTTTCACAATCGAGAAAATAATGACTGGAGATCGCAAATTCTAGAATTTATTGCGAATATTATGCAAATAATGTGTGAAATATCGTGAAAACGAATAGTGCCTATGCCGCTCATCACTAGTTTTCAACAGGTTTTTGCTTCCTATCAAAGACATGAATGGTATATCAAGGGTTTGTAATTGAGATTTACAAACCCTTGGTAGTCTCCAAGGCATTGCTCCCGGTTAGCCAGAATCCTACTCCGCACTGATGAGGGCAACACCTCGAAACAGCTGTCTGTGGATGGATAACCGGCTTAGGTTTTCCCGTCACATCCTTAAAGCTTGTAAAAAGCGGGATCTTGACATAGGGGCCATTTAATATGGTGGATTTGGTGATCTCTGTAATGGAGATACCCATTTGCTCGGTTTTCCTTCCTTTGAGGGATATCTGGCTTTCATTGTGTTGTAGACCCATAACTGCGGCTCCACATTTATTTTGCATATTGCTGTTTCCCAGGGAGCTTTGCACTTTGGATTGCTGTGTTGAGACTCTTAGGTGAGGCTCCGCAGTGTTTTTGTAGCTGGTCTCCCTGAGATTAGCTATTGTTGTGTTTGAATGGAGATTTAATCTCAGTAAGAAGAGGAGGATAATTTATCTGAGACAGCTGGTCAGCTTTATTATAGACAGGTTCACCCACAAGTAAGTCATATGAGTAGATGATCATTTGAAGGGATATTTCTCAGAGAGAGCTAATCTGGTGCTTATAGGTAGATTAATACTGAGTGAAGTACATTCATGGAAGACTGAAAGGGGACAAAGCTGCTGTGTTAGTGGCAAAATTTGGACATAACTAATGTGACGGAGCACAATATGGGCATAGCTACTGTGAGAGGGCACAATGTAGGCATAACTACTTTGAGGGCACAATAACCAAGTTGATTGTAGAAAATAAAGAAGTCTCTCTTCACTAAAGTGTGGAATGGGAGTTAAAGTACATCCAATGGTATCAAACACAGTTCCAAACAATTCAGACAGAGCAACTCTTCCCAGATAGCGATTTACAGATATGAGCAATGTTAGGGTGGTAGTACTCATCCTATCTATCGTTCCAAAGTTTCTTTCTCTCTGCAGAATCTAAGGCTGGCAATAAAGGTTCTAAGAAACTTTCCTGTAATTCCTAGCTGAATGGTACAAGATAAGATATGGCTGGCCAGCACCATGTCAAATTGTGGAGGGTGCATTAACAACGTCCCTTTCACTGCATTAAAGTCACTATCAGCCTTAGCCTACATGCACACAGCAGTGGTTTTTGCGGCCTCCATTTCGTTTTCTTTGCGGATCCGATGGGTTTCCATTCATTTCTATGAATCCGTTAAAAATGCGGATGCCTCTTCCGTTGCCTGTCCGTAGAAGTCAATGGGTCCGCAAAAATGCGGATGACCAACGGAAGCCATCCGTTTGTCATCCGCATCCATTTTTTTTGCGGATGGTTGCTTGGAAACGAGGGCACTTGTACAGGTACTTTAAGAAACTGGTTCAAGTCTTCTGTTTTTTTGCGGATCCGCAAAAAAAACGGAAGACACACGGAAACACGACCTACAAAATTTGCGACACACGTGTGCAAAAACAACTGTCGTGTGCAAGTAGCCTTAAACAGCAATTACTTCATTGACTGACTCCAATGCTCTTGGATATTCTGGACCTTCTAGTTCCTTCTTTCTCTCTGTCTGGAATACTGTGAAGTAGAAATGGTTTTCTCTCTGTGAATCTCTCAGAGATAGCTTCTCTCACCTCTTCAGCTAGAAACTGACTGAACAAAGTCCATAACCTACTGTAGCTTACGACAAGGGCAGAGTCAGGATTAACAATCCTGACTTATCCGTACAAAACTGTACTGGGTAGCACAATACATTGAACAGTAAATGACATTGAAATAACAAGAAACAATTTTGCAAGTACACTAGTCTGGGGTACTGCAATCCCACCCTGTGGCTGAATTAGAGAAAGTACAGATTTGGAAGACTGATTCAGAGAGGAAACAACTCTGGGCCTGTCTACCACTTTTGCAGCCTCTAGAAATGTAAGAACTGAGGAGGCTGCAACCTATGTAAGATCGCCCTGTGATAAAGACTGTGGGCCAGATTTATCATTACTCTTGCAGTTCACTCCACTTTCAAAGAAGGTGTATGTGTATTTGAGTCAAGTCAAATTTATCATGGGCTCTTTCAGAGGTTGATAAATCTGGTGTATTTCTGGTTCCTAGTTGTATTTTGGCTTTGTCTTTGGAAAAGTCGCCATTTAAAAAAGTGATTTTGTCAAACATAAGCATGGTCATGAGTGGAGTGTGTTTGCGCAATTTTTTGCGACTTTTTGCGACTATTTAAAAAGTCGCAATAATAAATCTGTCTTGCAAGTGATTTACATACGACAAAACGCCCATAAACTTGGTTTTGGAGTGAGTGGCGTAAGTCTCCAAAAAGTCGCAAAAATTGCGCAACTTGGCTTTTTGCGACTTTTCAACTCCAGAAAAGTGACTTAGGCTAATGATAAATCTGGCCCTGTGTCTGCTGTACTGGAATCTTAATTCTAGTACAGAGTTGTTGATAATAGCAAAACCGGCCTCAACATTGCATGCATCAACACCTGCATTGCCGAAGTACTGCATTGTGGGTTTAATTTCCCACTGGGATCCCTGCCTTGCATCCCAGAGAACCCACAAACATTGAACCACCACCAGGTAGGAGAACCTCAATACCAGGGTGTGGTCCAAGTGGAAGAAAGGGTTGTGCCCCTTACTTCACTGTGTTCGGGCCCAGGGAATACTGGGGAGGACCACATCCACGTGAGGACTACTACCACAATCTGGATTCTACTACGACTCCCACCGTCCTCTTGCCTACCGTCTGAGTCTGCTGCATATTAAAAGATTGCATGCTTTTTTTTTACCATGAGACTCTATGGGTGATGGATGCCCCTGTACCTGTATAAACATCCATCAAAGACATCTACATTCGGAGTATATACGCCTGGTGGTAGACTCGAGTGCAATATACAGGTACACTATACAGAGTCTAAATTTGTTATTTTTCACTGTGGAGACATCAGATACTGTAGCATTAGGAAACTAATCTATGAGAAAGATTAATGTTATATAAAATCGTAAAACATCCGGATGTGACTTTTACAGTCTTTGATTGCAAATATATAGTAACACAAACTGGAAGTTAAAAGATAGCGAGTTATACTGTACTTTCCTGTATATTGCTACTGTAATGGAGATGGTATGGTTCAATGACTTCTAGAAGAGGTCAAAAGCAGCATTAAGTATTGGATTTAGAGTGCTATTGTAGTAGTGTTACATTCATTTATAACACACAGTGACTGCCTGTACTAGTAATGGGTTTGTGCTTTCTTCTTGCACAGAAGATTGGTCATGTATACAATACGCATCAAGCTATCAAATAGAAGAAGTGTGATGTGAGCAGTTACTGTCAGTATTCATGCATGTCACACTTTGGTGTTATTATGTCAAATAGCCTATATTCTAACTCTGATGAATACACAGACCCTGATTTATCATGCCTTCAATTCGTTCAAGAACTCACCAAATAGGGCTTTTGTAACTTTTTTAACTCTTTTACGCAATGTATTTTTTTTTTGTTTGCTTTTTGCAGCTTTACACCACTCCAGTTTTGAAATATCAGTGAAAAGTGGGAATGTTTAGCTATGCTAATGCGTTTTACTCCAGATTTATCATTGAGACGTTTTTAGAAAGTCACAAAATAAGCTGCAATCTCACTCCAGTAGGAGGGTGGAATAGGAAAACTGTTAGGTTTATTGATAAGACAAATTTATCAAATAACATGAGACATTTTATAAATATGGTATAAAGTACTCCAACACAGACTCAAGCAAAACTGACTTTCCATATTCCCCTCATGACACGTGTCCAGTAGAGACTGTACAGCCACTGTTTGTAACCTCTATGCGCTTTAACACAACTGTCGTAAAGATCTTGGACAAAAATGTCTGTATTGCAAATTCCAATAATCTGGGCCTAATATAGTCTCCATAATCTGTGGTGTTCTGTAACCAATACTGTACTACACCAAAAAAAATGTGTGTATTGCAAATTCCAATAATCTGGGCCTAATATAGTGTCCATATTCTGTGGGTTTCTGTGATATATACTGTCCTGCATCTGAATACAGTGTCTGTATCGCAAATGTAAATAATCTGGACCTAATGTAATGTCCATACTGTGTATCTTTCTGTGACAAATTATGTACTACATCAGAAAACAGTGTCTGTAGCACAAATTAAAATAATTTGTGCCACATCTACTGAGTGTGCGTTTAATACATATCACTGACATATACTGTACTTTATCCGTAGACAATGTATGCTAGTCTGTGACATTATAAGGGCTACATCTCCTGTGTAATGTGTGAGCAGCACCAAATACCTTTTTTAATTTATTGGCGCATACACATACAAATACTACGCTACTGTACGTGTGACATACTTTTAAGCATATATAACATTTAATATTAAGAAGGTGCCCAGTAAGGGCCGTGGAAATGGCCGTGATGGTGCACGCAGATGCCGTGGCCCTGGGTGCAATGAAACTGAGTAAAAGAATGTAGCTGAGGGCCTCCAGGTGCTTTAACTCTCAAAAACATTATTTGGAAGGGCCTTCCATTCAGCTGACCCTCTAAAACATCATTTGCAGGTGCCGTCAGGGCAGCTGACCCTGTAAAACATTATTTGTAAGAGCCTGCAGGTGAGCTGACCCTGTTAAACATTATATGTCAGGGCCTACAGGTGAGCTGACCCTGTTAAACATTATATGTCAGGGCCTACAGGTGAGCTGACCCTGTTAAACATTATATGTGAGGGCCTGCAGGTGAGCTGACCCTCTAAAACATTATATGTGAGGGCCTGCAGGTGAGCTGACTCTAAAAACATGAATTGCGAGGGCCTGGAGGTGAGCTGACCCTGTAAAGTATTATATGTGAGGGCTCTGCAGGTGAGCTGACCCTCTAAAACATTATGAGCGAGGGCAGCCTAAAAGCATGTGGATATGATGGAGGAGGAGTAGAGAAGTTAGGGGCAATCCAGGCCTTGTTCATTCTTATAAGAGTCGACCTGTCAGCATTTTCAGTTGAGAGACAAATGCGCTTATTTGTCCCCAGCAACACTAAATACCCTCTCTGACAAAACGCTGGCGGCAGGCTCTGAGGCGTAGAGTGGCAGTTTTTGACACGTGTCCAGCTTGGACACACGATAGTTTTAAGGCACAGAGGGAACACTGAGGATGCTGACAGGGTCTGCTATGTACTCCTTCACCATCTTCCAAAATTTTTCCCACCTTGTGACACTAGGCCACGCATCAGGGTGAGGGTGATGGCGAGGGTGATGGCGGGTGTCATGAAACTGTTCCAGGCCTTGGAGAGTGTTGTCCTGCCTCTGTTGGAAGTGCTGTGTGTTCCACTCATCTCCTCTCCTGGGCTGCACAGGGAACTATGTACTCTGCCGCCAGCGTTGTCAGCTGTAAATTTATCCGAAATGACATTCTGTTCTATTATTATGGTTTGTGGTTGTATTATTGTTGGTATTGTTATTATGGTTTATGGTTGTAAAATATGTTATGGTTATTTGGTTATTTATGAGTTAATTAACAGGCCATGCAATTGGTTTACCTCAACTCTAGTGTGTTATGTTTTTAGTTATATTAATGTATAAGTTTGGGATGTTTGTTGTGCATGGAACATATATGCTGTATGATTGCCATGTGTGTGAGCTTGCTAAGCTTGCGACTCAGTATCAGACACAACAACCAACCATGCCTGGTTGTAGGTTGAGTGGCGAGAGCCAGAGCTCAGTCTTGTCCCTTATACCCTGCCACAGCTCTGCGGCGGTGTGCTGTTTGTCACCTGAGCAAAAGGGTTTCAGCACGGCCTGTTGCCGCTTCCCCACTGCCGTGCTACACTGCTTCCAGCTAGTGACTGATGGCTGACTGGTGCTGCAAGATGAGAATTCAGAGGTGGAAGTGGAGTAGGAATAGTAGAAGGGGGTTTGCTGCAACTAATGTAGATGGGGGTGAAAATCCTGATGGAATGGGGGCCCGCAATCCTTGGTGTTGGTAGAACCTGTGCCATCAAAGTTTACGACTAGCTACTGGCCTCCACAAGGTTCACCCAGTGTGCCGTCACGGAAATGTAGCTTCCCTGGCCAAAAGTACTTGTCTGTGTGTCAGTCGTTAAGTGGACCTTCCATATAACTGTGTTGATCAGGGCACGGGTGATGTTACGGGACACAGTTGGTGGTGTAATGCTGGGACGGCACACCGAGAAAAATAGTGGCAGCTGGGGACTGAGTAACGAGGGACATCTGCCACCATGAGGCTAAGGAAAGCCTCAGTGTCCACAGGCCTAAATTGCAACATTTCCAGGGCCAGTAATTTTCAAAGGTGTGCATTTAGTGCTATGGCCTGTGGGTGGGTGGCTGGGTATTGACTCTATGTTAAATGGCCTGGGTTAAGGACATCTGTACGTGGGCCTATTTGATGTGGCCTGCATTCTCCCTTTGCCATCCCACAGCTTCTTCCAGCCTATTGCGGTGCTGTGGATCCCTCCCCTCTGTACTGCTGTCCTAGATTGGCTTGCCACCTTCCCAGGTTGGGTCAGTGATGTCATCGTCCACCACCCCCTCTTCCACTTCCTCACTCGGGTCATATTTTTGTCAGTCTGTAAAAGTGGCGCACAACTCGGACAACATGGTTCCCAGCAGCGACCTGGGAATCCAAGATGCATCTAGACATCTTCCCCATGGTGTTCCCGATCCATTTCGGTGGTGTTTCTGTCACTTTCTGACCTTTTTCAATCGGACCAGGCACCCTCCCCTCTTCAAAGCAGGGGTGCCTGGTTGTCTCCCATTGACTTCCATTATACTCGGGTGCTCGGTCCAGCACACGAATATAGCAATGTGTTTGGGCCGAACACCCGAATACTTTGGTGCTTGATCATCACTAGTAGCCATATCTTTTCAGGTTTATAGAAACAGCTATCCCTAGCACCTGAGAGAGATTCAGGATAGATTAGAGAGAATAGTGAACAGCACATAAAACCGTTGTCCTGGTAACAAAGGCAATATTCACAGAATTCTATAAGTTACTTCTATAAAATGGATAACAACCTCACACGCAATTCAGGAGAGCTGAGAGAAGTGAAGAAGCCATCTAGTTCCTGCGGTGTCGATGCATGGGATGGTGTTATCAAAATTATGTGTTTTTCTCCTTTAATTACAGATGCGGCTTATTTCTAAGAACGTGTCACTTTATATTGTAATTCTTTCTGATGACAAAAGAAAAGTCTGTCCATTGTGCAGCTGTTCTTTCAAGTCTGGATTTTCCCTTACAATACAGTACTTCATAGAAACCTGCTGCTGCTAATGCTAAATGGTAAGAGCGCTGTGTGACTGGAGTCTGCTCATTAGCAGAGTTCTTACTGCTGAGATTTACCGCTGTTTTGTCAATGCCACCACACATCATGGCAATCACTATTTCTAATAGAGGAACAGAAAAGTCAAAAGTAAAAGGCAAACCTTCACATAGTAAGCTTCAAGTATTTTTAGGGCTGTTGTAAATGATAAAAACATAGGGAGAGATTTATCAAAACAAGTGTGAAGGAAAACTGTCTTAGTTGCCCAAAGCAACCAATCAGATTCCACCATTTATTTTTCAGAGCTCCTTTGGAAAATTAAAGGATAAATCTGTTTGGTTGCTTTGGGCAACCAAGGCCCCATTCACACGACCGTATCTTTGGTCCGCATCCGATCCCCATTTTTTGCGGATCACACACAGACCCGTTCATTTCTATGGGTCTGCAAAAATGATAGAACGTGGCCTATTCTTGTCCGTGTTGTGTTGTAGGCATTGTCATCAATGGGTCCAGAAAAAAAAATAATAGATGCAACATGAACATCACATGGATGACATACTTTTTTTTGTGGATTCATATTTTCTGCTGAATTTAACTTTATTAGCAGAGGTGCAGTGGCCATCCATCTGCTTCGGAGACCAATACTTTTCTGGTAGTCCCCTGGTTCATTTTGACAGTGAGCTGTTCCACTGTAACCAAGGGCATACATAGAAATCATTGAGCCCCATAGCAAGAACCTGGATTGGCCCCCATGCCCTTCCCCTCCCACTTCCTCCCCTGGCTACCATGGAACAGAATACCTGTTACATAGTGTGCAATCCTTGCCCCATGGACTGTGCCAGCTGCTGCTTATTATATAGTGTGCCATACCCCCTCCCCATGAACTGTGCCTGCTGCTGTTTTAACCCCAAAATGTTGACTTACTGCTTGTGCTGCTGGGCCTGGGGCAGATCTTCACAGTACTGGACTGGTGACGCTGCTGTATCAGGTCAGGTCTGGGTGCATGCTGGCAGAGGAACAAGGCCTGGACAATGTATTTTGGTGTCCCAGTCAGATTAGGCTAATGGCGCCTCTTTATAGAAATAATTTAAATCTACCTTACTTGCTAATAAAATGAATTGTAAAACATTTTACATGGTGTAGACACAGAATACAAACATTTTTGTCCAGCCACAACTTAGGTTTCTCTAAATGCTGCAGAACCTCCTTAGACACACCTCAGCTGCTGCAGAATTTCCTAATACACAAAACAGCTACTGCAGAACCTTCTAATACCTAAGATGCTGCAGAACCTCATAATACACATCTCACCTGCTGCACAAGCTCCTAATACACACCTCAGCTGCTGCATAACCTCATAATACACACTGCAGCTGCTGTAGAACCTACTAATACACACCTCAGCTGCTGCAGAACCTCATAATACACACCTCAGCTGCTGCAGAACCTCATAATACACACCTTAGCTGATGTAGAACCTGCTAATACATACCTCAGATGCTGCAGAACCTCCTAATACAGACCTCAGATGCTTCAGAGCCTCATAATAAACACCAAAGCTGCTGCAGAACTTTGTAATACACACCTCAGCTGCTGCAGAACCTCATAATACACACCTCATCTGCTGCAGAACCTGCTAATACATACCTCAGATGCTGCAGAACCTCATAATACACACCTCAGATGCTTCAGAGCCTCATAATAAACACCACAGCTGCTGCAGAACTTTATAATATACACCTCAGCTGCTGCAGAACATCATAATACACACCACAGTGCCCTAAAATAACTGCGCCCAGCAAATAGTGTCCCTGACACTAATAGTGTAAACATAACATCCTCCAAAAATAATTGTGGTAAGCTGATACTGTGCCAAGGTGCCTCCACAGTAATAGTGCTCCCAAAAGTCCCACCAATAGTAATAATTCTCTGCGAGAGCACACATGCTCCTAGACGGCCCCAAACATGTCCCCACTGTGACCCAGAAGTAATAATGCTCTCATAGTGCCAATACTAGTAATCATGTTCCCCATAGACCCACAATAGTAATAAAGCCCACCATAATGCCCCCCAGTAGTAATACTTCTCCTTATAATGTGACAGTACAAAAATGTCCCTTTATAATGTATGCCAGTACAAAAAATACCCCCTTTAATGCCCCCAGTTGAGTTATTGTCCCCATAGTGCCCCCATAATGTGCCAGTATAAAATACCCCTATGTAGTGCCCCTAGTAAATGCCCTGATAGTACTCCTCTCCCCCCTTCCTCCTAGTTCACCCCATAATGTACCAGTATAAAATGCCCCATATATACTGCCCCAGTAGATGCCCTCAGTGTCCCCCATAAGTTGCAAGTATAAAATACCCCTTCTTAGTGCCCCCGTAGATGATCCAATAGTACTCCTCTCCCCCTTCCCCATAGTACCCACTATAATGTGTCCCAGTATAAAATGCCCCTATACAGAGCCCCCAATATAAAATACCCCTTCTTTGTGGCCTCAGTAGAAGCCCCCATAGTGTTCCTCTCCCCCCTTCCCCCATAGTGCTCCCACTTAAAATACCCCTTCTTTGTGGCCTCAGTAGATGCCCCCATAGTGCCCGCAAATATGTGCCAGTAAGAAGTGCCCCCTTAGATGCCACTATAGTGCCACCCAATAATGTGCCAGTAAAAAGTGCCCCGAATAATGTGCCAGTAAGATGTACCCCCATTGATGCCCCCCAATAATGTGCCAGTAAGAAGTGCCCCCATAGATGCCCCCCAATCATGTGCCAGTAATAAATGCCCCCCATAAATGCCCTCCAATCATGTTCCAATAAGAAGTGCACCCCCCAACCATGTGCCAGTAACAAGTATTGTACCAAATAAAAAAAATAAACACTTATACTTACCTCTATCAGGCTGGCAACAATGCGATGCAGGCCTCTTCCAGTCTGTGTCCCGCGCTGTACGGCTCAGGTGGCACGATGACATCACCGTGCTGCCTGCACCGTCCTCTGATGGGCTGCAGGCCTAGTGCCTGCAGCCTATCAGAGGAACAGGGAAGGGAGACGCCTCTCCGCTGCCCCGCAGCATCCATCTGTATCTCTGTCCTGAGGACGGCGATACAGATAACTATGGAGTTGAGCGCTTCCACAATGGAAGCGCTCATCTCCTGTGCCCTGCCGCCGCCCCCACTTGTCAGAAGGGCTCGCCGCCTGGGGCCATCGCCTCACTTTGCTTAATTGGCGGTGCGGCTCTGCTGCGCCCTCTGAAATTTTGCGCCGGGGCAACGGCTCCCCACTCTACGCCATTGATCTGATGCTACAGAATAGTATTAAACGCAGTGAAGCATTCAGGGCGGAATTTGGTCCAAGTTTAGGAAAACTTAGAATCACAACTAATCTGAATTTCCTCACGCTTCATGGTAACAAATCAGTTTTTCCTAAAATGGCGGCTAAACGTGTTACAAAGTGAAGTAAGAAGCCCAGGAAAGTGAGATTACCCATAATGCCATGTAGCTAACCAATCCGCAGATAGCCACCCCCCGTGATGTCACATTGTCCTGTGAGCTGAGCATAGGTAGAGACGTGGCAAACGCTCATGCACTAGGGACAGTGTTGCTGAAAATGATTAATATAAAAATATTGGAGAGGGAGAGTACAGGGAGAGTAAAGGGACCGTGCAGGGAGACTTATTCTGCATCAGTTTTATTTATTTATTCCTACATTTACTTATTCCTACATCAGCCGTATACTAAGATATGTAATTCAATACAAATAAGTCTTTAAAATAAGTCATTGACCCTTTAGGCTCACTGTGGCAGACACACCATGCCCCTGTGTCCCCTGATGATTCTTGGGCATACTAATTGAGGAAATGCATTGAAGCACTTGATTTCAATACTTTATACTGCTCGGGATAAGGACCATCCTCCCTAGAGCAGGGAAGTCCCAAGACTTTACATCAGGGAAAGGTTCCAGATGGGGCTGCCCTTGTCAGGAAGATGACTCCATATTTAGGAGAACTGCAAAAAAAAAAGGGGGTCAGCCAGCACATCCCAATGTGCAGGTGCATGCTGCCATGGCTAGAAACACAAAGAAAAAAAGGACAATGCAACAGCACTCTGCAGACACAAGTAAAGTACAATAATGCCATAATTATAGAAAACATTATGGTACTAATGCTACACTTATTTAGCAAATTTGAGATTCTTGGCAAATACATTTTGTACAAAATTATTTGGGTCCGTCTGCCAAACGTCAAGGCGATCTCTATCAGATGGGAACCTAACACTAAATACTACCTGTAATGTGCCAAAATGGCCACCATAAAGATCAGAGAGTGCAGGTTCCACATGCATGCTGGGTCCACTCTACCATTTTTGGTGCCATAACGGCCTCCATTAAATCCAGGGATGCAGGTACCAACATACATGCTAAGCCCACTCTATACCTCTCCTGGTGCCAAATGGCTTCCAATAAATAGTACAACTGCAAAAAAGGGGGGTTAGTCAGCACATCCCAATGTGCAGGTGCATGTTGCCATGGCTAGAAACACAAAGAAAAAAGAGGACAATGCAACAGCACTCTGCAGACAGAAAAAAAAGTACAATAATGCCATAATTATTGAAAACATTCTGGTGCTAATGCTACTCTTATTTTGCAAATTTGAGATTCTTTGCAAATACATTTTGTACAAAATTATTTGGACCTGTCAAAGCTGTAGCCTGCTCTCATTGTATTTATTGGAAGCTGTGGTTGTGAAAAAATACTGTGAGTCAGTATGACAAGCACATGACAGGGGTCGCTTGATGTGAACGCATTGCACCCGCACTGAATCCTGACCCATTTATTTCAATGGGTCTGTGTACATGAGCGTTTTTTTTCACGCATCACTTGTGCGTTGCGTGAAAATCGCAACATGTTCTATATTCTGGGTTTTTCACGCAGCCCTGGCCCCATCGAAGTGAATGGGGCTGCGTGAAAAACGGATTGTATCCGCAAGCAAGCGCGGGAGCGTTGCGTTTTTCACTGACTGTTGCTAGAAGATGTTGTTTGTAAACCTTCAGTTTTTTATCACCCGCGTGAAAAACGCATCAAAACGCATTGCACCCACGCGGAAAAAACTGAACAACTGAACGCAGTCGCAGGCAAAACTGAATGGCTTTGCCTGTGAAATGGCATATTTTTTACTGAACGCATATGCAAGGCATCCGGACCTAATCTGGACACGCTCGTGTGAAAGAGGCCTTACAATCACTGCATACTTCACTTAATTGGGCAGTCACGGGGTCCCGACTAAATAACTCAAGTATCAACTCAGCCTTACAGGTACGGGTTAGCTTCAAGAAGACTTGCACTCCTTTTACACCCTCGCCAGCTGATTCCACATAGATGTCTATAATACCCGTTCTATTAAACGTTTATACAAGTAGAGCCACCCAACAGAGTGGAGAGGGTGTCAGCAGTACGTTTGTGTTGACGTCACAGATTTTCCCCATTCTCTGATCCATCAGAACAATAACCCAGAAAAAACTAATCCTGTCTGTAGAGCAGCATTTGCTCAATAATCCATCAGTATTGCTAAAGGCAAAAAATAAATGGAGTGGATCTAAAACACAGATGACACGTGAATGGAATATTTGCATGTCTTCTGTGTTTTCTACCCACTCCTGCTTTTGGCTACCAAATCATAAGCCAATTCCAGTGGGACCATACAGGCCTCAAAGCTGCTACACAGACAGGATCTGTTGTGCGTCAAATTTTTTCTTCCTTCCGACAGATCAGAAGGGTCAAATAAATGATGATGTTAGCCAGGCCAAAAGCCAAAATAGTGGACCAGTCATGAAGTGGGGAGGGTAGGAAAAGCACGAGAAGTCCACACAGTGGCCCTATGACATGGTGGTGAGGTGGAAGCAGCATGATGAGACCACAGAGTGGCCCTATGACAGGGTCTGGAGGTGGAAGCAGTATGAGGAGGCCACTGAGTGGCACAATGACAGAGTCTGTAGGTGGTGGCAGCAGCAGCATTAGGAGAAGGCCACTGAGTGGCACAATGACAGAGTGTGGAGGTGGCAGCAGCATGAGTAGGCCATAGAGTGGCACAATGACAGAGTCTGGAGGTGTCAGCAGCAGGAGTAGGCCACAGAGTGGCACAATGACCGAGTCTGGAGGTGTCAGCAGCATCAGGAGGAGGCCACAGAGTTACACAATGACCGAGTCTGGAGGTGGCAGCAGCATGAGGAGACTAGAGAGCGGAATAATGACCAAGTCTTGAGGTGGCGGCAGTATGATGAGACCACAGAGTAGCACAATGACAGAGTCTGGAGGTGGTAGCAGCAGCATTAGGAGGAGGCCACAGAGTGGCACAATTACGAGTGAGGAGGTGGCAGCAGCATGAATAGGCCACAGAGTAGCACAATGACAGAGTCTGGAGGTGTCAGCAGCAGCATCAGGAGGAGGCCACAGAGTTGCACAATGACCGAGTCTGGAGGTGGCAGCAGCAGCATTAGGAGGAGGCCACAGAGTGGCACAATGACCGAGTGAGGAGGTGGCAGCAGCATAAGGAGACCACAGAGTGGCACAATGACCGAGTCTGGAAGTGGCGGCTGCATGAGGAAGCTACAAATGGCACGATGACAGAGTGTGGAGGTGGAAGCAGCAGCATGAGGAAGCCACAGAGCAGCACAATGAGAGTGTGGAGGTGGCAGCAGCATGAGGAAGCCACAAAATTGCACAATTAATTTTGTTTTTCCACTGAAATACATCACAAAAGATTTTACCACATATAACTGCAGTGCTGAACACCTAACACAATTTCTTTTTCGACCAAAATAAGTCACAAAAGATTTTACCGCATATTACTACAGTGCTGAATGCTGAATAAAATTTGTTTTTCCACGGAAATGCTTCAATAAAGATTTTACCGATATAACTGCAGCGCTGAACACTGAATACAATTTTTTCCCACCAAAAATACTTCTATAAAGACTTTACCACATATAACAGAACACGGAGATGGAGAGAGTCTTCGGATTCCCCCTCACTATACGGACGTCTCAGAAATGAACCGCTGCTACCGACAGCAGCTCCTGGGAAGGTCATGGAGCGTCCCGGTCATCCGACATCTATTCGCTCAGCTGAAGGATTATTTTGAAAGTGTGTAGAAGCCACACAGGGCCCCGACGGCTGCAGATTTATTATGGAGACATAATGGAGATTGTACCGCATACAACTACAGCGCTAAACGCTGAATACATTTTGTTTTTCGACTGAAATACGTCACAAAAGATTTTACCACATATAACTGCAGTGCTGAACACTGAATAAAAATTAGTTTTTCGACTGAAATATGTAACAGAAGATTTTACTGCATATTACTACAGCACTGAACGCTAACTAAAATTTGTCACTAAGGCCCCTTTCACACGGGCGAAGTTTTCCTGCGGGTGCAATGCGTGATGTGAACGCATTGCACCCGCACTGAATCCGGACCCATTCATTTACCAAATGGCTGCAATATAACAAAGAGTGAAAAATTTAAGGGGTCTGAATACTTTTCATACCCACTGTATAACCATGTTACAAGGGAAAATAATAAAATCGACATAACACCTAACCCAAACCCGAACTTCAGTGATGAAGTCCGGTTTCGGGTCTGGGTACCAAACATGGCCATCTTTCTCACGCGTGCAAAACGTCATTAAAACAGTTTGCACTCGCATGGAAAAATCGCGCATTTTCCACGCAATGCACCCGCATCTTATCCGAGGCGTCAAACTTGACGCCCGTGTGAAGAGGCCTAAAGGTTTTGCCACATATAACTGCAACAGTGAACGCTGAATATATTTTGTTTTTCTACCAAAACATGTCACTAAAGGTTTTACTACATTTAAATGCAGCTCTGAATGCAGAATAAAATTTGTTTTTCGACCAAAATACGGCACAAATAATTTTCCCGCAAATAACGACAGCTCTGAACACTGAATAAAATTTGTTTTTTGACCGAAATACGTCGGTAAAGGTTTTGCCACATATACCTTCAACAGTGAACAATGAATATATTTTGTTTTTCTACCGAAATAATAATAACTGCAGAAGTGAACTTAAACTCTTTCACCACAAATAAATGCAACAGTGAAGTGCGTACATTTTTTTTTCTTTTTTGGACTGAAATAGGACAGTGAGCGCTTTCACCACATATAACTGCAGAAGTGAACTGAGAATATATTTTTCTTTTTGTACTGAAATAGGCCAGTAAACGCTTTTACCAGAAATAAATGCACCAGTGAAATGCGTATATATTTTTCTTTCTGTACTGACATAGGCTACTAAACGCTTTCCAACACATATAATTGCAGAACTGAGAATATAATTTTCTTTTTGTACTGAAATAGGCCACTAAATGCTTTTGCAACAAATAACTGCACCAGTGAAGTGCATACATTTTTTCTTTCAGTACTGACATAGGCCACTAAACACTTTCAATAGATATGACTGCAGAAGTGAACTGAGAATATATTTTCTTTTTGTACTAAAATAGGCCACTAAATGCTTTCGCAACAAATAAATGCACCAGTGAAGTGCGTATATATTTTCTTTTTCTTACTGAAATACGCCACTGAGCGCTTTCCCACATATAGCTGCAGAAGTGAACTGCTTATATATAGAGATGAGCGAACACCTGGATGTTCGGGTTCGAGAGGTTCGGCAGAACTTCCGGAAAAATGTCGGGTTCGTGATCCGAAAACCCGAACTTCATCCCGAACCCGAACCCCATAGAAGTCAATGGGGACCCGAACTTTTGGGCACTAAAAAGCCTGTAAAAGACTCCTGGAAAGGGCTAGAGGGCTGCAAAAGGCAGCAAAATGTAGGTAAATCCCCTGCAAACAAATGTAGATAGGGAAATTAATTAAAATAAAATAAAATAAATAAAAATTAGCCA